>CM076607.1:110788340-111124461 GCA_038502775.1 Hippodamia convergens
TAGAAAAGGACACTGCTCAATTCTACAATATAAATTTCAGAGAGACGTTTTGAAATGTTTATTTACTTGAGATATTTATCACGACAAATTTAATGTTCACTATGTCAGCAGGTTTCTGAAATTATCTTGAACAAATTTCCCAAAATTTTGAGTAATATCTTCCTTAATAATTATTCTATAATGGTTAGTGATAGAATCCTAAGAACTGCTCCTTCCGACAGTAAATTACTAACTTTTAGTCGTCAGTTATCAGAATTGTTTTTATTTATTCAGACTTTATTATAGGATTTATTTTATGTTAAAAAAAAATATGTTCAGAATTGAATCATTTTCGATAGCGAAATAATATTTTTTTCCTCTTCTGATATTCATTCACCTATTTTATTCTCTTCAGAAAGTAAAATAAATTTCATTCTGATTGTAATTTTGTGGAACTCAATAACACAGCTACCTCCTCGTGGTGAGTTCTGGATTATTTGCGATAAAATATTGAGAAATTATTCGCAAATAAACGAAATGCTGTTTTGTTTTCCTCCCTACAGTTCTTTATTACATTTTGAATTGAAATAAATTCGAAATTATGTCGAAAACAGTGCGAATTGCACAAGAAAAACGTATACTGTCTATATCTACGCGTACCACTAGACACGCTACTCGTAACAACGGCAACGTCTAACCTTCCGGCCTGTTAGATTTAGTAGGCCGTGAGCTAGCACTTCTTATATTTTGATGTTCTGTGCACCAAACCAAAGCATACCATAGTTAACTACACGAATTTCTTCGCGGCGTAGTTAGAACCATGACGTCACAGTTAACTACGCCAGTAAACAGTGGCGTAGCGAGCTCAACTCGTGCCCGGGGCACGAAATCATTTTAGCGCCCCCCCCCTCCTAAATTCATAGAAGGGATTTTTCCTCGAGCTAACTACAACAGTGTAGTTAGTCAACTTGATGACGTCATGGTTATCTTTGTGCCCTTTGTGGTAAGTTATGGCGGATAAGTGCAAAGGAAAGTGTCAGTCCCTCTCTCCCTCTCAAGTAACTACACAACAAACCGGATTGATGTATTGGTTTCCTGGCGTAGTTAACTGTGACGTCATGGTTCTAACTACGCCGCGAAGAAATTCGTGTAGTTAACTATGTTTTGCTTTGGTTTGGTGTGGTAAGCTCCAGGAAAAATCCCTAAAGACATATAATATTTATGTAAAATATAACTACTTGCAAATTACCAAATGAGTGAAGATAAAAAAAATTATATGGCGAGTTTCATGAAACTTTGATTGCCAGATTAAGAACTATCAAGTTGATTAGTGCCACCGAGATTCGTTGAACTTTGAAATGAAGTGATTCGATTTTTCTGATTGCACAATTAAAGTTTTGTGAAACTCACCTTTGGGCTCAAGCAAGGCTATGAATTTTAGACAAGAATGGAGTAGAGAAAACATGAATAGATGAAATATGTATATGATCATTCATTTATTTGTCTAAGAGGATATATTGAAAACACCGCAGTTTTTAAAACTATAAAGAATGTATTATTCAGTATCTTCAAGAAAATGAGAATTTTATAATAATAAGAATATAGTAGTTATGTACCATATAACATATTACTAGTATGAATTTTCTTTGACTTTGATGTATCAAATTCATCAATAATGTCATCAAAGTTTATCATTTCAAAATTTTCTCTTTCTACACTTGAAAATGCCAGGTCACTTAGGCGTCTTGTCCCATCGTTGATTGTAGATATGTTAGAAGTAATTGTAATTGATCGTGCAGCTAGCAATTGAAGCTGAGAGAGTCAGGAGTATTTGAAGTGAAACTCTCCGGTTTGGAAAAACATCTTCTCCATACGAGATTATAAAATTCAGGAATTCCAACATCTGTTGTGGGAGCTACATCAGTGAACGCTTTCAAGAACAGGCTGGACGATTGGCGCTCTTCACAATGATCACTGCTCTCTTTTATTATTACTTTTTTTCCGTTCCTTCGGTAATTTTCAGAATAATTCACATATTTTGTTTTGGGTTTATAGGTTTGAACAAACCCCAACCCTTGTCACTAATTAAATAAAAAAAGTTACAATTTGCAATCACCTAATTCGTTGGTGTCTGGCTTTTGACTTACCTCTGCCACCAGGCGCCAAAGTCTGTAACGTTAGGTCGGAAAATAGAGAAAACACGATTGTTCCAGAGATGAATGAGGAGAGGGGGAGAAAATACAATCAAGATCATTTAGTAGAGAATTTATTGAAAGAATTTCCTTCACTTTTTGAAGAAAAACTGGGTACTATACGAGGACATAAAGCAAGGATACACATAAGTAATGACGTTATTCCTAAAGCATTTCGACCTAGAAACGTTCCTATTGCGTTGCAGGAACACTCGCAGGAACAAGTCTCCGCCGAAATCGACAAAATAGTGTTGGAGGGTATATTGGAACCAGTTAACACTACTTTGACTCCGGTTTCCTAGGCTTCGCCGATTGTAGTTGCTTTGAAGTCAAACGAAAAATTAGAATCTGCGCAGATTTCAAGGTCACCTTAAATAAGCATGTCCAGATGGATGATTATCCACTACCTCGTTTCGAAGACATTACTGCAAAACTCTCAGGGGGTAAATATTTGTCGAAAATCGACTTGAAGGATGCTTACTTGCAGATGGAAGTCCATCCCGAATGTCAGCAGTTCTTAGTTATTTGCACACCAAAAGGATACTTCACCTACAAACGACTACCCTTGGAATAAGTTTTGCCCCTGCATTATTTCAGCGAATCATGGACCAAATACTTTCTGGCATGGAGGGAGTAGTATGTTATATCGACGACATTTTAATAACAGCCTCTAATTTGACTACGCACTTGGACCGTGTGAAAGAAGTGTTACGTGGACTTCAAGAAGCAGGAATCAAAACCCAGAAATCAAAATGTGTCTGGTTAAAAAGTAGTGTAACCTACCTGGGACACAAGATAGACAAAAACGGATTGCATCCCACCGAGGACCGCGTTGAAGCAATAAAGCAGATGCCTTTACCTAAAAACACTACAGAGCTACAGTCATTCTTGGGTGCTATAACTTATTATGGAAAATCGATAAAAAACCTTCACATACAGTGCGTTCCACTACACCGTTTCTTAAAAAAGAACGTTCCATGGCACTGGATCGAAGAAGATACTGAAATCGTAAAAAACCTCAAAAACACCTCAACTTCGAGCAAGACACTGATCCACTATGACCCTAGTGGTATCAAGCGATGCGAGTGACGTTGGCGCGGGGGCAGTGTTATCTCACAGGTTATGGGATGGCACACTTAAACCTGTTGCGTTTGCTTCGAGATCATTTAGCTCAGCGATGTAGAAAGACGCTACTCAACTATAGATGAAGAGGCATTGGCTCTAGTCTACGCAGTGACGAAATTCCACCAATACCTGTTTGGTCGGAGATTTACCCACAGACCATAAGCCCCTGCAACATATATTTGGGGAAAATCGACAAACCCCAAAAATTGCTGTTGCGATGGGCCATGACCTTAAATGGGTATGACTTTGATGTCATGTACACTCCTGGAAAAGAAAATTGTCCTGCTGACTCATTATCGAGACTCCCTATGGACGACACTGCCGGAAAAACTGAGCTAGTGAAGCACTGTAAACTATTGCACTTGAGAGTAAAAAATCTGCCTATTCGTTAAGGCGTGTTGAAAACAGAAAGCTTGAAAGATACAATCCTTGTCCAAAGTAATAAAATTTACCCAAAGATCCTGGCCAAGTAAAACACATCTTGATGAAGATTTGTTACCCTATTACGAGAAACGGGAGAAACTATCCTTTGAAGAAGACATATTATTATGGAAAGGCCGCATCTGTGTACCCTACTCCTTGCAGAAAGAAATTTTGGCTACGCTTCATGACGGACATCCAGGAATCACAGCAATGCAATCCTTGGCGAAGTTGCATATTTACTGGCCAAAGATAAATTCCTGCATCGCTGACACAGAAATGTCAGTTTTGCCGGGAATCAAGACAAAATATGTAAAATGCTCCACTTCACCCCTCGGGAATTTCAGCGGAACCTTGGTCTTGCCTTCATCTAGACTTCGCAGTTCCGTTTGAAGGAAAAATGTGGATGATTCTTATCGACGCATATACTCACTGGCTGGAGATAATTCCTATGAAGAATATTACTGCTGCTAAGACGATAGAGGTTCTACAAGAAATATTTCCTCGTTTCGGCTTACCAAAACTTTTGGTCTCCGATAATGGTCCCCAACTTACCTCCAGGGAATTCGAGGATTTCTGTAGTGAAAGCGGGGTGACGCATGTTAAAGTAACCCCGTATCACCCTAAATCAAACGGTTTGGCTGAGAGGACTGTCAGAACATTTAAAGAAAGAATGTGCGCAAGGGACCAAACACTTGATCAATCGCAGAGGCTCCAAAGTTTTCTTTTCAACTATAGAAACACAAGATCAACCAAGAGAACACCCAGTCAGATGATGTTTGAACATCACCTCAGATCCCGTTTTGATCTTTTGAAACCAGATATAAACATGAATATAGAACGAGAGAAATTTAAACAAAAAGAAAATCATGACAAAACTGCGAAGGTACCAGAGTTTTTTGCTGAAGGGGAAAGAGTATGGATAAATAATCCTTTAAAGAAATTATCTTCGCCAGGCCAAATAGTAAAGCAAACTGGGCCCCTATCGTTTATAGTAGATGTCAATGGTATCCAACGACGTAAACACTCTGACCAGAGGAGAAGGAGAAGATCAGATATCCCAGAAAATGTAGAGGTGCCATCGGCATCAGAACCAGTTGTTCCAAACCTAGAACTCGACATTGAGGAACATCTAAATGAGAATCCTGAACTACCTCCTCTCCATGAGGCAGATGGAGCCAGAGCTGAGGAAGACGTAGCAAATGGAGATGGAGCCGATAAAGACCCAGGCCCAAGAAGAAATCCAATGCGGCCCAGGAAACCCCCTGCTCGCTACCTCGACTAAGTCTTTTTTTTCCTTTCCTTGTGGTAGGGGAGGAATGTAATATTTCCCGCCCCGCATGTTGCTGCCGTGGCGTCATGACTGTCACCCCACCGGGTCAACAGCGAGGCTAGTACGACGAGGCCCGAGGTGGAACTCGACAGTCAGTTGAGCATGAGCAAGCGGAAGCGGAATATACCTCTTATTCATCAGCACATACAATAACGTGCAGACGCGCCGGTAAACACGCGACAACATACATATTATTATCCTTACCTACATACGGACAATTGTATTCTTTCAGTGAATAAACGTATTCACAAAACTTAGGTGTTCACGTACGACTTGTACCTCGTAATCCTACACCAGACCATTTCCGTGGGTCGTAATTTGTAATTCCTCCCAGACGATTTAAATTTAAAAAAAATAACACTTAGGAACATTGTTTCGAAATGGCCAGATTCAGCACTTTTGCTAAATTCTAAGCAATGATTTTTATATATGTAACGCAAAATATTATAAAAAATAAAAATTTCATATTGCCAGACCGTTTCCGTGGGTCGTTATTCCTCCCAGATGCTTTAAATTTAAAAAAAATCAGTTAGAAACATTGTTGCGAAATGGCCAGATTCATCACTTTTGTTTAATTCGAAGCACTGATTCTCATATATAATACGCAGAATATTATAAAAAATAAATATTTTATATTGCCAGACTATTTCCGTGGGCCATAATTCCTCCCAGACGCTTTAAATTTCATTAAAAAAAAGAACTTTTCTTACATTTAAAGTCTTCAATTCTGAATATAATCCTGGGGGAATTATTTCAATTCCTTTTGTGGAAAGCCAGACCAATCCCAAGGGCCAAATATTCTGCCAGTACACAATCAGAATTTTCATTAGTATTAGTTTCCTAGAAACTATGAATTTTTTGCTTATAAAGTGTATGCGAGGAATTACGGCCCACAAGGCAGGTTCTATACTCACTTGAGGAAATTCGAAGAACTCATAGTTACGAAACCTCTATCAATAAAAATATTGTAAAACGCCAGGTACGAGTTAACCATCGAGGGAAGCTTACAATGAAGATTAAGATGGAAAAGATTATATTTTTTGATTTCTGTTATAATTATAATAATTAATTGTCATTACCATAATTTGATGTTGAAAACATACACTTTGTAGGCAAAAAAATTAATAGTTTCTAGGGACCTAACAAAATTTTGATTGTGTCTGGCAGAATATTTGTCCCTTGGGATTGGTCTGGCTTTCCACAAAAAGTATCAAAATGATCCCCTGTAGACTTCGACTGTAAAAAAGGTTTTTCTTTTTCAATGAAATTAAGATCGTCTGGGAGGAATTACGGCTCACGAAAACGGTCTGGCAATATTATTATTCATGGTAAGAGTTAAGATACCTATAAACTCGTATAACAATTTAGTAAAAAAAAAATATACCAAAAGAAAAAAATGTAACACTGAGAAGAAGAAGTGAAAGTTATGTCACTGAAACAGTTCGTCGAAACAGTTCTTGAAACAATTAATAGATGGTGAGTCCACTACGCGCGCAGGAAGACGATTCCACTCATCGAAAATGCGGTTGGAAAGAAAGTGTTGCCCGGTCGTAGTTCTGAAGTTTTCCTTGCACAGTTTGAACTTATGTCCACGAAGACGCGGGTCGTTATTCAGCGAAAAGAGGGGCGACAAATCTATTCCGAAGAGGCCATTTAAGGCTCTATACGTGATTATCATATCACCGCGTTTACGCCTTTCAGAAAAACTGGAAAGGCCCATAGAGGTCTTTCACTGTAAGAGGGTCGTGTAACGCCATAGGGGATGCGTGTCGCCCGACGTTGGACTTTTTCGAGAAGATCCTCGTCGCGCACTAAATTAACACTCCACACAGTTCCAGCATATTCGAGAATTGGTCGTACGTAAGTCTTCAGGAGTGTGGAACATGTTGACGAGTCACATCCCCGGAAAGACTTTTCTAGCATATACACTAGTTGATTTGCTTTCATAGTGATATTGGTGATATGCTCCGACCAGGAAAGATCTTCATTAATGGTGACACCCAAATCAAGGTGACTTCTCTCGGAAGTAATGATTTGGCTCGCCAACGAATAACTGCGTCGTGGATTATTTTTACCCAAGTGAAGCACAACGCACTTCGTCAAGTTGAGGGGCAGTAGCCAATGTTGGGACCACTGAAATAAATTGTTCAGATCATCTTGCAAATCTTGTCCGCAGTGTAGTGCGTTATTGAAAATTTTTGCATCATCGGCAAATAATGCAAGCTTGGAACTAACGGTACAGGGCAGGTCAGATGAGTAGAGAAGAAACAAAAGGGGCCCCAAAACCGAATCTTGGGGTACACCACTAGTCACCTGCCTCGAATCAGAAAGCGAACTCTCCACTCTCACCTGGAAACTTCTAGAAGTAAGGAATGCCTCTATCCATCGTAACAGACTTCCCCGCAATCCAAGATGTTCTAGCTTGAGGAGAAGACGCTTGTATGGTACTCGGTCAAAGGCTTTAGAAAAATCCAAGTATATGACGTCAATGGGTATATTCTTATCTACCATGCGTGTCCAGACATCGACACAACTCAAGAGATTAGTGATCACTGAACGTCCTGGCAGGAATCCATGCTGGCTTTCCGGAATCAAGTGATTCTCAAGAGCAAACTCACGCACTTTCTCCAGGATTATACTTTCGCAGATTTTTGAAATAATGGAGATCAGACTGATGGGTCGATAGTTAACAGGACAGAGTTTATCTCCCTTTTTGAAAATCGGAGTAACCAAGGATTTAAGCCAAGACGCTGGTAGGGAATGGGAGCTGAAAGATTCTCTTAAGATGATTGACAGTGGGTAGGAAATGGTGTTTGCACAGTTTTTCAAGACTGTGGCCGATATAGAATCAGGACCCGGAGCGGACGAGGTATCAAATCCTCGGAGGTGTCTCCCAATGATTTCCACAGGAAAATCAACCTCAGAAATCGAAACAGGCGACCGAGGGGTGGCCAGAGTCGGTATCAGATCATCCTCTAAAGTAAACGCCGATGCGAAGCTATCAGCGAAAACATTGGCGCTATCTTTCTCACTTGTACACAACATACCATTGCTGTTACGAACTGAGGGTGTTCTTACTTTGCAACATAAGGATGATCTGAGGTACTTGAAAAGGCGCTTTCGGTTTCTGGAGCTAGCAATTCCGTTCTCATAATCTTTCTTGGCCTGCAACAGTATACTGGATAGGTGATTGCTATAGTTTCTGTGTGAGATATAATCAGATACTAGTTTATGTCGAGTATATCTCTGCCATATAGACTTTTTATGTCTTATCATTTTGAGAATGTCCTGGTTAATCCATGGTTTCTAGGGAATATATGTTAGAGTTTTTGTGGTAGAATATTGGGCAATAGCGTCGTAAAAACAATCATAAAACACTTCCCACATTTCGTCTATAGTTGCACAGGAGGAAAATTGCTCGTCCCAATCTATTCCTCCGAGAAAGTCGTTCAAACCTTGGAAGTTTGGAACTGTAATATGTAATAGACCTCTTCTGCTTCAACGGGGGTCCAGGAATATTTAGTTCAAGCTCGGTGAGTAGGGTGATGTGGTCAGATCTACCGAATGGCGGGAGGTGGAGAATATCCGAAACGAGATCCGTGTCACTGACAAGAACGAGGTCCAGAAGAGAAGGATTTTGTTTAAGTCTGAAACGAGTGGGAGGGTCAACAAGCAGGGAATATGCAGACGACTGAAAAAGTTGTAAATATGGTTCCGAAGAAGGGTGGCAGCCAGAAGCTGAAGAAAGTGGCCAGTGGATATCCGGAAGATTAAAATCCCCAGCAATGAAAATTGTTTCTCTAGTTTTTTGAAGATTACTTAAGTAATTGACAAAGTGAGGGTCGTTGGCTGAGGAACGCGGTCTGTAAACGCAACCAATTGTGAAAAAAGCACTCCCACCAATTGAAACATCAATAAATATATTGTCAATTCCAGGAAAAAGGCGTGATAATGAGGTAAGTGAACACTGGTCAGCTACAGCATCACGAACAAAGGCGCAGACCCCTCCATGACTAACAGTTGTTAAACTGTCCTGCCTGAAGACTGAATATCCTGGTAGATGAATGGTATTGTCAGGAATTGCATCGTATAGCCAAATATTTATTTTTATAATATTTCGTATTACATATATAAGAATCAGTGCTTCGAATTTAACAAAAGTGCTGAATCTGGCCATTTCGCAACAATGTTTCTAACTGTGATTTTTTTAATTGAAATTTAAAGCATCTGGGAGGAATTACGGCCCACGGATACGGTCTGGCAGTATGAAATATTTATTTATTTATAATATTTTGCGTTACATTGTTTTAATTACTTTAGTTCACCTCGAACTTAGAAGTTCTTTTTTTTTTAATTAATTGATTGACCCCGTATATTTAGTATGATGTTCCGAGTTTCTGAAAACGAGCGAACGTGAATGAAACACGGAGTTTTGAAAAAAACCTGTTGGTATGTTTTTCCGGTTGCTTATCTGGCGGAGCGACTGCCGCGGAAGGAGCGAACGAGTTGTTGTCGGCCGTATACGGAAGAGCTGAGAAATAAAATCCCCAAGATAAGAATTTACGTTGAAGTTACATACTTTTTGGAAGTTATTGGGAATAACTTAATCGGAAGTAACCCTTTTAAAAAAAGGATCTGTGAAATTCTCATCATAGTGTTTCAAGTATTGGAACCGCATATTATATTTGGATTTACTGGAGTGAAAAGTGAAATCATCCACGATTTAATCATCACCACCTTGATTAATATTCCCCTGGAACAATCTGAGGGTGAAACCAGGATTTCGATGAATACTTTCTAGCCTGAAGCGTGCGATCGACTCGGGCGGAATATAGTCCATCTACCTGCTGGACGACGACCGTCGTTGGGGACATTTTCTGGTGATCGTCGGACTCTGCGCCGTTGGAATAAGGTCGTACTAAATTGTTTATTCCTTTCCTATGCCATTTCTCCGAGCATTTTTCTGATAATACCTTGAGTTCGTGTTTAAATATCCGACATTGTTTTCGCATTCAAATCAGTTCAGTTCTGGAATATCTGCTAACATAGAATTTACTATTTGTATTCTTTTAATGAGGGTATTTCAGATTATTTATTTGAGGTTATTGTGGGACGAGGGCATGTACAGTGAATTTTGAATCATTGATGTATTGAAAATTTATTCTGAAACATTGTTCCTTATCTTAACATTGACTATCTAGCAATCTAGCAACTATTACTGTGAAATCTGCATTATTTCGGATTATAATAAAATTGTTATACTTCTTTTTAACATTATAAGATCGTACATAATTTCATGGTAAATAAATATACGAGGGTCAGCAATTTTTTTTTGTCTTTACATCCTCAGCCCAATCGGTTTTGACTTTCTTAATTTGTTTCGAACCACCCTACGCCGCTAAGTTGCCGGCACCCTTAAATTCACTTGACGAGGGGTTTAAAATTGTGCGTAACAACATATATAAAAATCAGTGCTTTGAATTTAACAAAAGTGCCGAATCTGGCCATTTCGCAACAATGTTTCTAACCTGTCATTTTTTAAATTGAAATTTGAAGCGTCTGGGAGGAATTACGGCCCACGGAAACTGTCTGGCAATATGAAATATTTATTTTGCATAATATTCTGCGTGACATATATAAAAATCAGTTCTTCGAATTTAAGCAAAGTTCGGTATGTTTTTGTATATCTTTTCTACCATCTACCTGTGAACGGGCCGCATAATCAAGAAAGCGAGTATGCACACACTCTTAAACACATATAGGACTATCTATACTGTGAAATTCGTTACTTCAAAAATAAGAAACGTCTGGGGGCCCTGGGATCTTAGACTTATATTACGGGAATTTGAATTGATTCTATTTGAAAATTGAGAGGATCGGAGGTTAGTACAACCACAAAATGAAAAATATAACTGAAAACATTCTGTGATGAGTTTCATTAAAGCACTACTTTTAGTAGTGTAATGAACTCAATACGAAAAAGATAAAATATGAATAATATGGAGAAAGGAATAAAATAAATATTATAATTGCTAATGAATGAAAACGGGTAATAACGAAATGAAAACAAATATACATATACCCTCGATAAAACGATATTCATAAAATTCATATATGAATAATAATGGACCATTAAATCGAGCACTGACTTTTGAAACAAGAAACTGAAATATTATCCGAAATAATACAATACTGCCCCAGAAATGAATTCAATAAATATATTATCAAAATTAACAAATCATAAAATAAAATAGGCAACACATACAAATATTGGTATGAAAAGAGTCTTCCGGGCTTATTGGCCGTGGTCTATTAGGAATAATTTCACCTAACGTTTCGCCTACAACTTCGGTAGGCATCTTCAGAGGATTCTCGGTCTAAGGTTGTACCTCGAACGCTGAATTTCTGACACTGGCGCGTTCGAACCGGAAACGTCATCTGCGCGCCAGTTTATGGCGGGAAAAAGTGGCGCGTCTACGTGCGCGATGCTGATTGGCCCATCGCTCCCGCTTCGTGTCGGCTTGATCTTTGTTTTTTCTAAGGTCGGTAACCAGGCGCTATGCAAGAAAGGGGTCTCCTCTTTTCTATTTATGTTATTTTTGTGTTTATAAATTTCAATTGCTTCCATGTTCAGCCTGGGATAGTAACTTCTAATATTGGAAATAATCTCCGCTTTTGAGAAATCTATGTTGTGTCCATCTATTAGCGCATGTTCTGCTAGTGCGGATTTTTCTGTCTGATTCAGTCGACAGCACCGTTCGTGTTCCTTAATTCTTGTGTTAATACTTCGCTTTGTTGTGCCAATATAGACTTTGCCGCAGTCACAAGGTATTCTGTAAATACCAGCTTGTGAAAGTGGGTCAACTTTGTCTTTGGTTGTTTTGATCATTTGCCCAAGTTTTTGTGTCGGCTTATAAATGGTCTCGATGTTGTGCCTTTCCAGTATTTTTCCAATTCTATCTGTGACCTTGGGGATGTATGGTAAGATGGCTCTCCCGTTAGGTGTGATTTGTGATGTGTTATCATCACGGGTGGAAGTTTTTGTTCTTATTGCCCTCTGAATTTCTTTGGTATTATAGCCATTGGCGATGAATGCATTCTGTAAATGTTCAAGTTCATCCTCCAGAAATTCCGGCTCGCATAATCGTCGGGCTCTTTCTACGAGTGTTTTGATAACTCCTCGTTTCTGTTTGGGGTGATGATTAGACTCCTTATGTAGATATCTGTCAGTGTGGGTTGGTTTTCTATAAACCCTGTGTCCTAGTTTCCCATTAGGCTTTCTAGTTACCAAGACGTCTAGAAATGGTAGTGCACCATCCTTTTCAACTTCCATTGTGAATTGAATATTTGGGTGCCTACTGTTGAGATGGGTTAAGAAAGCTTGCAATTCTTCATCTCCGTGACCCCAAATGACGAAAGTATCGTCTACATAACGTAGCCACGTAGATGGTTTCTTCGATGTCGATTCGATGGCACTTTGTTCGAATTTTTCCATGAAGAAATTCGCAATTGCAGGACTTAGAGGGTTTCCCATGGCGACACCGTCTATTTGTTCATAGAACTCGCCTTTCCACTGAAAATAGCTGGATGTTAGGCAAAGTTCAAAGAGCTTTGCTATGTCATTCGGGAATATCTCCGAAACGTAGTTTAGCGATTCTCTGATGGGAACTAATGTGAACAGAGACACAACATCAAAACTAACGAGTCGGTCATTTGGTCCCAACTGGATGTTCTGCAGCTTTTCTACAAAGTGAGTAGAGTCCTTGACAAAGGTTTCCGTGTTTCCCACATAAGGTCTCAACATCGTCGTTAAGACTTTGGCTAAATCGTATGTTGGCGAGTCAATGGTACTAACAATTGGTCTCAATGGGACATTATCCTTGTGAATTTTCGGAAGTCCGTATATGCGCGGAGCCCTTGCTTCACTTTTACAGATTCTCTTTTTAGTTTCTTCATCTAGAGAAGAAACTTTTATGAGAGCCTTTGCTTGTTTGATTTTGGATGAGGTAGGATCTCTTCTGAGTTTAGTGTAGTTTGAAGGCTCTAACAACTCCCTCATTTTGAAATCATAGTCTGACGAATTCATTACTACCGTTGCGTTTCCTTTATCAGCTGGAAGGATCACAATGGATGTGTCCTCATTGAGATTCTTTATGGCTTTGTATTCCTTGAAATTTATATTACTTTTTGATGGTTTAGCCTTCCTGATAATTCTGGAGGCTTCAGTCCTCACTTCCTCAGCTGTAGCCTCAGGCAAAGACCGAATTGCTGCCTCAACATTAGCTACTATATTCTCCACCGGAATTTGTTTTGTTCGAATGGAGAAATTGTTTCCTTTTTCAAGGACAGATTTCTCCTCCTGTGTTAATGTCCTCTTGGACAAGTTAATCACAGTTTCTTTTCTGTTCGGAACTGAAGGAACAGATGATATTCCTGCAAGCGCGAGAATTTATTTTTGAGGCGTTTAGTATTACTGAACATTCGACCCTCCATGGATTTCTGGGTTATGTTACTGATAGAGGTCCAGTCTGCTGGTGTTAAGGTCATTATTAGATTATTTTCTAAAAGCCTGATATTCTCGTCGATATTGACAAGTTTTTGGCGGGAATAACGAATCCTTTCCCTTAGTAAGGCGCACTCAGCGCGATTATATATTCTATGTGCTTGAGCACTGACAAAAAGCCGTCTGAAGCGTACGAAGTTTGGAATGACATTTGTATCTCGACAACGTTTCAGAAACGTGAGGGTGCAAAGTTGGTCTGCTTTCCTCTTCTTCAACAAGTCCAATCGTCGAATGGAATTGTATGTAACCTCCCCGTAGAGGCGTTTAATGAATAGTTTAAGGCTTTCACGACCGGATATACTGGTATGAAAAGAGTCTTCCGGGCTTATTGGCCGTGGTCTATTAGGAATAATTTCACCTAACGTTTCGCCTACAACTTCGGTAGGCATCTTCAGAGGATTCTCGGTCTAAGGTTGTACCTCGAACGCTGAATTTCTGACACTGGCGCGTTCGAACCGGAAACGTCATCTGCGCGCCAGTTTATGGCGGGAAAAAGTGGCGCGTCTACGTGCGCGATGCTGATTGGCCCATCGCTCCCGCTTCGTGTCGGCTTGATCTTTGTTTTTTCTAAGGTCGGTAACCAGGCGCTATGCAAGAAAGGGGTCTCCTCTTTTCTATTTATGTTATTTTTGTGTTTATAAATTTCAATTGCTTCCATGTTCAGCCTGGGATAGTAACTTCTAATATTGGAAATAATCTCCGCTTTTGAGAAATCTATGTTGTGTCCATCTATTAGCGCATGTTCTGCTAGTGCGGATTTTTCTGTCTGATTCAGTCGACAGCACCGTTCGTGTTCCTTAATTCTTGTGTTAATACTTCGCTTTGTTGTGCCAATATAGACTTTGCCGCAGTCACAAGGTATTCTGTAAATACCAGCTTGTGAAAGTGGGTCAACTTTGTCTTTGGTTGTTTTGATCATTTGCCCAAGTTTTTGTGTCGGCTTATAAATGGTCTCGATGTTGTGCCTTTCCAGTATTTTTCCAATTCTATCTGTGACCTTGGGGATGTATGGTAAGATGGCTCTCCCGTTAGGTGTGATTTGTGATGTGTTATCATCACGGGTGGAAGTTTTTGTTCTTATTGCCCTCTGAATTTCTTTGGTATTATAGCCATTGGCGATTCATCAGAGAATCGCTAAACTACGTTTCGGAGATATTCCCGAATGACATAGCAAAGCTCTTTGAACTTTGCCTAACATCCAGCTATTTTCAGTGGAAAGGCGAGTTCTATGAACAAATAGACGGTGTCGCCATGGGAAACCCTCTAAGTCCTGCAATTGCGAATTTCTTCATGGAAAAATTCGAACAAAGTGCCATCGAATCGACATCGAAGAAACCATCTACGTGGCTACGTTATGTAGACGATACTTTCGTCATTTGGGGTCACGGAGATGAAGAATTGCAAGCTTTCTTAACCCATCTCAACAGTAGGCACCCAAATATTCAATTCACAATGGAAGTTGAAAAGGATGGTGCACTACCATTTCTAGACGTCTTGGTAACTAGAAAGCCTAATGGGAAACTAGGACACAGGGTTTATAGAAAACCAACCCACACTGACAGATATCTACATAAGGAGTCTAATCATCACCCCAAACAGAAACGAGGAGTTATCAAAACACTCGTAGAAAGAGCCCGACGATTATGCGAGCCGGAATTTCTGGAGGATGAACTTGAACATTTACAGAATGCATTCATCGCCAATGGCTATAATACCAAAGAAATTCAGAGGGCAATAAGAACAAAAACTTCCACCCGTGATGATAACACATCACAAATCACACCTAACGGGAGAGCCATCTTACCATACATCCCCAAGGTCACAGATAGAATTGGAAAAATACTGGAAAGGCACAACATCGAGACCATTTATAAGCCGACACAAAAACTTGGGCAAATGATCAAAACAACCAAAGACAAAGTTGACCCACTTTCACAAGCTGGTATTTACAGAATACCTTGTGACTGCGGCAAAGTCTATATTGGCACAACAAAGCGAAGTATTAACACAAGAATTAAGGAACACGAACGGTGCTGTCGACTGAATCAGACAGAAAAATCCGCACTAGCAGAACATGCGCTAATAGATGGACACAACATAGATTTCTCAAAAGCGGAGATTATTTCCAATATTAGAAGTTACTATCCCAGGCTGAACATGGAAGCAATTGAAATTTATAAACACAAAAATAACATAAATAGAAAAGAGGAGACCCCTTTCTTGCATAGCGCCTGGTTACCGACCTTAGAAAAAACAAAGATCAAGCCGACACGAAGCGGGAGCGATGGGCCAATCAGCATCGCGCACGTAGACGCGCCACTTTTTCCCGCCATAAACTGGCGCGCAGATGACGTTTCCGGTTCGAACGCGCCAGTGTCAGAAATTCAGCGTTCGAGGTACAACCTTAGACCGAGAATCCTCTGAAGATGCCTACCGAAGTTGTAGGCGAAACGTTAGGTGAAATTATTCCTAATAGACCACGGCCAATAAGCCCGGAAGACTCTTTTCATACCAGTATATCCGGTCGTGAAAGCCTTAAACTATTCATACAAATATTCTTAATTCTGATAACAAAATACTGAATCCTAATATCTTATAGTCTTACAGAATTCATACACAGATGTTGCAAGGTCCGGTTCGCTATATTTCGTTTCTTTCACCACATTTGTGTATGAGGCAAAATTTTTTTGGTGGAGTTGATCTCTTGAAAAATTTTTCAATAACCATATTTTCCAAAGGTGACTTCATCAAAAAATATAAACATAGGTCAAAGTGACTCTCAACAAAAAAAAAGCAGTCGTTCGGGAGTGCCGACAGAAGTGATATCTAAGTACATTTATTTTTGGTTTACAAAGAACTGTTTATGATCAAGAATCAAGGAAGTTGATATTGGTCATTAATCATTCCCGAAGACTACCACTGTTCTGTTCTCTTTCACTTCTGATTAATAAAACAATATAATAGCTGAAACGTCATGCACATTTATGAATTCATTTTATGTCCCCAATTTTTCGAATTGGGAGAATGGAATTTTATACTGTACTGACCTTTATCATCTATTAGAAAAAACTAGAATGTAACATACGAAAAGCCCCTTACGGAAAAATCAGCTACTTGATTATTCAAGTAGCTGATTTTTCCGTACAGAACTTACCTTCAATAACACAATTTGGGGCAATGACACTAAAAACGAAAATTACTTCCTGAATACAGATACTCTTTCTTGAGAATGGGAATATAAATGAAAAGATTATATATTTTCACCCTTCTCAGGAAAAAATATCTTGATTGCAGAATGGACAATAATTATTGAAATATAAGAGTAGCTGCACTTGCCCCTTGAACTCCGCATCAAAGATACCGCTTAATAAAAACAACCGTCCATAAAACGATCATCTGGTAACGATTGAGAAGAATGCCGATTCGCATAGGTACTTTTATGAATTTATAACTTCTCAGGGGCGCGTTGAGCGCTTTTGGGGTAAACAAAAGTCATGGAATTCATCGTCAACGAAAACTTTCCATGATTTTTGTTCATCCAAAAGGTGCTCTTCGCGCCTCAGGAAATTATCAGTTTATTAAAAACATCTGCCGATTCCATAGTAAGTCCTTTGGAAACCGGAAAATTGTTGTGAATCCAACTCTCTCGCTTCTAGGAGCTTAGATAAATTAAATTGAGGGTGTCGTGCAAAAAACGAAAAGAAACATCAGAATCTGCAGGCGCTCATGGGAACATGTTACTTCATAAATTATTACAGAATGCTAAATTTCATCTAGACGTCAAGTAGAGACAATAGATCACCTCATTTTATTGAATGAGAATATATCATTTTACTGATATGTTCAATCGAGTAATTGAGAAAGAACACTGAAGATGTAAGCGTTCATTTCATGCATCGTTAAGTCTATGACGAATGCTCTCATTATTGCTTTAAAAAAGAACTCAATAAAGTTGGTAACTAAGACGGAATTTAAAAATGACAAGATGTTTAGCCGTTGTGATATCTTGGCGAAACAACACTCATGAACTTGAAAACTTCAACTTCAAACGACGTCAGTAGCAAAGGCGGAATTACGGAGTTGGTAATGGGGGTAATTAACCCCCCCCCATGAGTATCGAAAGGCTGAAAAACAGGTACCTACTCAACGTGAGTGCAAATAAAAATTTAATACAATAATTTTAAATCCCTAATTTCTCAAATATTGTCAATATACAGGGTGAGTCTTTGACTTACACATATATTTTAACCTTAGATTCCTTAGGTCAAAAGAAACACCTTTTTCCTTTACTATTTTTTCCGATTCGACCTAGAAAAAAAGATATAGCCATTTTAAACTTTCATAATGAGCTATGCCACTCCTGGATATCATAGTCATAGATAATGTATGCCAGCCATTCAAAACTTGGAAATAATAACAACTGTACAATAAAAACAAGCTTCAACTTATTTTTCCAATCCTATTTGATGAAAGATGAAGTACGATTTTGTTAATTCTGAATAATTATCGAATGTTTAAAATGTACCTACAATGAATACTTACACTTCATACAGAATTTCGTTAGCGGCAAATGTTGAATATTTTTCTTTTGATTTCTTTTCCATTATTGATAATGAAGGATTCAGCTTGCTATCACCTATATTTTCAGTATGTAATCATTTTTCATCGTGGTTTATAAAATTTCCTGAGGTTCTCCAACAGAATTATAACCTTTCATTTCCAAACATAAACAAATGTCATTGAATTGAACTTCACCGCTAAGCTGAACGTTGCCAGTTAGAACGTAACCATAGATCATAGACCTATTATAAAGTATAGAGAGTGCATAGACTCAACACATAATGATCAAATGTCATTGTGTTTTGATAGTTTTTTTCAATTATAACGCTGTTGTGAATAATTTGTTATCTAAAATTTTACTTCACATTTCAGAAGATACTCATCATTATGTCTAATATACTTCATAATTTGATGAAAAGGAAAAAATTTTAACTTTGACAAAGCAGATTTTTCGCGACTCTTTTATGTTGATCGTTGTTGCGCATGGAGTGATCGACAAACAATTCAAATTAGGAATTTTAATGGTATCGTGATTTTCAATTCAAACGTTGTTAACAGCAGTTTTGTGAATAATGTGGCCGAATTGTGATCGCGTGTGTCAAGTGTTTGTTGAGATTCAGATGGAGAGGTGCCACCACACCAACAACTCGGATTTAAACGTGATGATTTTCCACGTAACAACGTTGCAGAAATTGAATTCTGTGCATATTTTCGAAAGAGTAACATTCAGCCAAAGTACCCAATTTTTGGAATTTCTCATAAAAATTTTTTCTTTCAATACTCGTAAACGGCGGGTTTTACAAGAAAATATCAAGAATACTTTTATATTCCAAAATGAATGAATATTCGTCTCATCACATTGAATTTACTGTTTACAATTAGACTCTTTGAATTTCTGGTGAATTTATGGAATGCTATGGTCATAATTGAAAAACTGGCGGATGTTAGTGGAATTTTGTGTTGGGGATAGATTAATCACGTTTACGAGAAATTATATTCCGAAATTCACTTCATTCGACCGATTCGATTACGAAATATAACTGAAAATTAAATTTTTTCATGGATTTTCGACAGCCTGTATCTTTTCAACGAAGACGAATCCGAAAAAATGGAAGATTAGAAAATTGTTTCTTTTTACCTCAGGAATACTGTATACTTCGAGCAACAAATAAAGGAACAGTAAAATATTCAAAATTTATTAGTGATTTTCAACTGGCTGTATCTAGATGAAAAAAGGTCTCATAAAAAATGAAAAAACTAACTTTTGAACCTTTAAAACTTTTGCCTCTGAATTTATTGGTTCACAATCATTCGGAGTACCGGTAGTCATGCAATCATCGGATAAAGCACGAAGAAACAATTTTTTTAATTTTTTCCTATACGAGCATGCAACAGTTTTCTCGAGCTTGACCGATGCAAATGTCACATAACCTATTCATTCAGCTCTAATTTGCTTGCTCTTCGAGATATCATGTTTTCAATGCAAAATGATCCTTTTTCATCCAACTGCCGATATCTCATCCGGAACTACTGGTCGCCTAGCGAGCCGAAAGGTGATTTCATTTCTTACAAAAATCTTTTCTGTTCAATTGAAAAAACCTGTCACATACATGTTGAAAAAGAGCACAAAAATGTCATTTTGCCATTTTCTGGTTGAAGGACTGTATCATCTTCAATATTGAGGGGAGAGCTTAGATTATTAAAAATGTTCCCCGAAGCCCCCCTGAATCGATAGATCGATCGGTTCAGCAGTTTTCTTGAACCGATTGATTGAAATTTTGAAAAAATTGAGGAAACATGGTTTTTGTTCTTCAAACTGCACCTAATTTTCCTAAACAAACAATAATTACATTATTTCTGCACTTTGTTACGGTATATAATTTCTAGTTGTAAATTCGAAATATTTCCAAAATCATTCAAAATTATTTTATATAGAATTGTTTACATTTTTTCATTATGCTCAGATTATTATTATTCCTTAAATATTCCATTGTACGTAGTTATCGAATGTCGATACGCATGTGAAACGAAAGATAATTTTTTGTAGTTGAAATCGGGTTCATATTCGCGTGTCGCATTGATTCCTTCTTTTAGAAGATTAACTTAAAGAAGTCGGAGTGAAGAACGGTTGTTGTAGAGATTTTGGTAAGCCGAGAATTCCGATTGCTTTTGCCAGATTGTTACGGTTTATGCCGGATTGGCCTTGTTAGATTTTTGAAAGACTGAGGGTAAGAAATTTTAATCAAAAAAATGTAGAAATACGTATCGAATATACTCCTATCCTTTAGATTTATCAACCCCTATTGTTTTCTGAAGAATTAACGAGTTAGAGCTGAATTTTGCTGGTTTGGCGTGGAAGTAGTATTTTAACAGAACTTTGGATTCTCTTCAATTTTCAAGAAATTGGAAATCATCCTTTGGATACTGCCACCACGAGGTTCTGTCAGCTGTCACCCGGATTTCACACTGCCAAGTCGACCGAGGGCATTGTGCTTTGTTAAGTTAAGTAATTGCTACATTATCTGATCCTGAAAATTGCTATTTCTTCGTAATTTTTCCTTTCTTTCAATCCTTTTGTTAGTTGACAGTTTTTTTCTAAATTTATTCATATTTCTTTTGTAATAACCATAATTGTATTATTTTCTATTCCTGGAATTAGAGAACTCACACTCTGATATTTCTATGATATTTTTGTATAACATTGCTGTTCACTATTTGAGAAAACTTGGGACCTATAAGTGTGAACCGATGTACATGCTCATGCTGTTCTCAGTGAGAATTAAATAACTGTAATTGATGATATCAACTAGAATTATAGTAGACTTAATTAAAATTGTGTTTTTCATTAGGTACAATTGGTCAAAAGACCATATACAACTAACGTTGTGCTTAAACAACGTAGCAACTTTCCACCCGAATTTTTTTCAAAATAGTTCAAAACAGAAATTTCAAAAATTTCCGTAATCTGACGAAAAAAATCAATATTCGAAAAATTTCGTTTAATTTAAAGTTGATACCCCTAACTTGCCCACGGTACTCGGTGAGCGAAATTATGAGCGACTTAATTTTTCCGTTTTCTGACACCACGTTTCAAAAAACAGTTTTTTTGAAACTTTCCGACTCATTCGATAAAAAAAACCGATGTGACATGTTTTTTCGAGCATTAAGGCCGTCGTCGTAGATTAGTTCTCGACGTTTCGCCAGTTCGAGTGTCTGGCATCTTCAGGAGTTATATTTCAGGAGATGTTCTCACTGGACTGAACTGCCTGAGTGTGACGGGGACGCAGATTGTACTTCCTTATATAACCTCGGTTGGGGGCATGGCTGCGCTTGACCGGTCTCGTCCCGATACCGAACGCGCGCCGGTGTCCGACCGGTTCACAGCCGGTTTCCGATCTTTATTCACTTCATGAACCCGGTTATTTTTATAGGAAAGTGGTTTTGTGTTTTTGAGTACTGGCACCCATGTTCTATTGATTTTCAAAGATTCCTCCGACTTATTGAAATTCGTTGGGTGTTTATGAATTTCGATTGCTTCCCTGTAAAGCCTGGGGTAGTATGCGGTAGTGGTACACAACACTTGGGTTTTGTCGAATTCTATTGCATGATTCGTGTTGTTAAGTGAATACCACACCTCTCAAACCGAAAGTATGGTTTCGATATGTAGATGACACATTCGTCATATGGAGTCATGGAAAAGAAAAGCGAAACGTCGAGAACTAATCTACGACGACGGCCTAAATGCTCGAAAGAACATGTCACATTGAACGATGGCCGCGAAAGCCTCAACCAATTAAAAAAAACCGATTCAAAAAGATTAGGTCAAGTTTAATTTTTTCAAATGTTCAATCAATCAGTCCGAGAAAACAGCTTGACCGATCTATATACCGATTTGGGGGTACTTTGGGGAACATGAGGCTGCCAAATTTTTTCATAACCTAAGCTAATATTGTGCTTCTTTTCCACGTGAAAAAATTTTTTGTTATTGAACAAAACAAATTTTTGTTGTAGTTGATTTTCTGTAGGAAATAAAATCGCTTTTCGGCTCGGCAAGCGACCAGTATACCTCGAAAGTCGTAAAAAGCAAATTAGAGCCGAATTAACAGGTTATGCGACGTTTGTATAGATTCGAGAAATTAAAAACTTTTTTGTGCTTTATCCGATGATTGCATTGCCATCGGTACTCTGAAAAGTTGTTAACTAATAATTTCAGATAATAGATTATCCAATCTTCAGAAGTTGGTTTTTTATTTTCCATACCACCATTTTTCACTGAGATACAGCCTGTTGAAAAAAAAATTTGAAAATTTTTTTGTTCCTTTTTTTCATTAATAAACAACAATAAAGAGTGGAGGTGAAACCTATGCACTCAATACAGAAACTTCAATATATATACGTATTTAGACTGTTCCAAATAAATCGACATTTTTTGTTTTCACAAAACCCCCCCCTAATTATCTTCAGGGTATCGAAAAGAGATCTCTATGAAAATATCAGCTTCAAATAATAATATTTAGAGGTCGCTCATGAATTATTTTTATTTTCTCTACTAATAGCAGGGAAAAAATTCCTTTTTTCAATAAAAAATTCCTAGAGCAGAAACCAATTGACGGATTCCATTGTTTGATACATTTTCGTGTAGGGAACTACATGCTCTACGAAAATATCTCATACGATATTTCAATAAAACCGCTCGTTCAAAATATATTCGAAATTTTTCTTTAAAAATCCCTCTATATTAATACCTTATATTGAGGTTCTTTTTGTTTCAACATTTATTGTATTATTTTAGCTCTCTTATTCAAAAGAATATATATATATATATATTGAGGTAGTTTGGAAAAAAATTTTCAAATGAGTGGTTTTATCGAGATATCGTAATGAACATTTTCGTAGAGTATCCAGTTCTCTACACCAAAATGTATCATACAGTGGAATCCGTCTATTGGTCCGTGAACAAAAAATTTTTTAATGAAAAAAGAATTTTTTTTTGCCATCAGCAGCGAAAATAGAAACTATCGATGAGCGACCTCTAGATATTAATATTCAAAGCTAATATTTTAACAGACGGCTTTTGTCGATGCCCTGAAGATGATAAGAAGGCGGTTTGCGTGAAAACAAGTAAAGTCGTTTTTTTTTATAATTTTTTCTTCAAAAATACCTCAATATTAGCATCGAATCGAATAACTTTTGAAGCGGTTGTTTTATGGAAATATCGTAAGGGACATATTTGTAGAGTATCTGTTTGCCTACACGAAAATGTATCACACAAAGAAATCCTCCTATTGGTTTGTATTAGTAGGCAAAATAGAAATAATTGATGAGCGACCTCTAAATGTTATTATTTGGAGCTGATATTTTCACAAAGGTCTTTTTTCGATACCCTGAAGATAATTAGGAGGGGGTTTCGTGAAAACAAAAAAAGTCAAGTTTTTTGAATCAGTCAAATACATATACAGATCGTAGATGCTAGCAGAAAAATCGATTCAAGAGCTCCTTTTTCATCGGTCGTACCTATTTTTGAACTCGTTGACAGTTGCGGCATTCACCACCTCATTCGGGAGACGATTCCAAGCGTCGAATATTCTGTTAGACAGAAAGTTCATCCGGCAGGTGGTCCTAAACGATTCCTTGTTAAGTTTGAAACCATGTCCGCGTAGATGATTCGTATTTAGACGGAATAAGTGCTCAAGGTGTACATCGAAGAACCCATGCATCGCCCTGAAAGTCTCTATCATGTCACCCCTGGCACGACGGTCCTTGAAGCTCGAAGCTGGTCAATTCAAACAATCCCATCCTCGCTTCGTAGCTTTGTCGAGTAGAGTATGAAAATGGGATTCTAGTGCACCATCTCTGAATAGCCTCTAGATGCTGTGAGTCACGTCTTAGAGCTACCCATCAAACTGGTCCAGCGTACTCCAGAATTGGCCTCACGTACGTTGTGTACAGCAATCTTTCAGTCTGTACACTACAACCTCTGAAAGATCGCTGAATGAGGAAGGCGGCCTTCTTAGCTCTACTGCAAGTATCCGTTATGTGTTCTGACCAGTCAAGATCAGAATTGACGATCACCCCAAGATCACGATGGCTCCGGCCCACAGTGAGGGGCTGTCCCGCCAGCTTATACGGAAGTTTGGGATTGTTTCTGCCGAGGTGCAAAACACAGCACTTGCTGATATTAAGGGGTAATAGCTATTTTTCAACCCAGAGGACAATACTGTCCAGATCGGACTGAAGCTGGTTAGCGGCAAGGGACGGAACACTATATAATTTGGCATCGTCAGCGAACAGGAGGAAATTAGTGACTTAGGGAGTTCGTCTGTGTACAGCAGAAAAAGGATCGGACCAAGAACAGATCTGTAACCTTCCTATCGCATGTAGAAAAATCGGCACCCACCCTCACCCTAAACGTTCTGTCATTCAGGAAGGACCCCACCCATGAGAGCAATCCCCCGCGAATTCCCATATGCTCCAGCTTATACATTAAACGACGATGGGGAACATAGTTGAGCGATCCGGAATAAAACCGTGTTGGACATCGGGTATTAAATTATTGGACTTGGCGAAATCAAGAATGTGGTCGGTAATTATTCTTTCGAATACTTTGGAGACAGAAGACACAAGACTTATTGGGCGGTAGTTGGAAGGAGATGTTTTATCCCCACTCTTGTATATAGGCGTGACAGATGCCGAACGCCACTGTGAGGGAAGTGAAGATGTAAGTAGAGACTTTTGAAATAGGTGGAAAAGGGTTGAGCAAAAGCACCAGAACATCGCGACAGGAGGGGACAAGTAATTCCATCACTACCAAGAGCAGCAGAGATCTTCAGGCCGGAAAGATGTCTCCCAACAATGACCGTTGTCAGAGGTACATGATCAAGGGAGCTAAGGCATCGAGAAATGAGTAAGGGAGGTATTGTTGCCATAGATTCATCAATGGAGTGGGAGGAAAATGTTTCAGCGAGAACATCAGCTGTCTCCGCATAGGTACCGCACAGTTCCCCAGATGAGTTCTTTACTAGGGGAACATAGACCTTGCTATCAAAACATCCTCGGATATATTTAAAAAATCTTTTTCGGTTACCCCCAGACACCAAACTGCTCTGATAATTGGCCTTCGCAGACTGAATCAAAGATGCTAAGTGGTTAGAGAATTTTCGATGATTTCGGAAGTCAGTATCGTATCGACACCTGACAAAACTCTGCCATAGGGACTTTTTCACCCTGATAGCATTATACAGGCTGTCTGTTATCCATGGTTTCTTTGGATTATGATTCACTGACTTGGAGTAAGTGTTAGACGAGACAGCATTCATCACAATTATGAGAAACCTCTCTCAAAGAACATCAATATTCTCGTCTCCGGAAAAGAAGTCTAGCCAATCGTAAGTCCCCAATACCGCTGACACACCCCCATAATCCGTCCTCTTGAAAACTTTGGTCTGTTTATTTGTTATACAGGGATAAAAAAATTGCAGGTCACATTTCAAGACTACGTGGTCTGATTTTCCAAGAGGAGGTAGATACAACAGCTCAGACAGAAGATTGTTGTCAGTTGTAAAGATGAGATCCAGTGCAGAAGGATTTTGCCCATGTCTGTACCTAGTGGGTTCTTGTACTATTTGTTGAAACCCTTTGTTTAGGATCAGATCAGCGTATGGAAATGATGGAGAATTTTCAGAGGGGAGCCTGATGAGGGGCCATTCTAGATCAGGGCAATTGAAATCTCGGTAATTATGATGTTGCGGCGTGAAAGTAACAGGTCGTCCAAATACTCAGCAAGGGCCATATCGTCTATGCAAAGTCGAAGTCTATACATGCATGCCAAAGTAGAGGATATTCTTGGATGCGACAGATCCATGAAGATATTGTCTATACCGTACCAGTCTCCGTAAAAAACAGATATCTTGAAAGAAGCGACGATATCATCCCTCAAGTAAATGCAGACACCACTGTGCCCGATAGTTCTGAGACTGTCTCGGCGAAATATTGTGTAGCCCGGTATGTAACAAGTTCCGTCAGGAATGGAACACTGTAACCAAGTTTCGGTTATGAAGATAATGGACGGTTCCCTCATTTGGACGACAGTAAGCAGCTCGATGAATTTAGACAGAAGAGACTGAGCGTTGGTATAGACAATAGGCCATCTATCTAGGGTATCTGGTTTTTTGCTGGAGACTTGGGTTGGTATTTCGTTGTCGATGTGATATTTGGTCGACCCCTGTCGTATTTTATTGTGAGATTCGTCTCACCATCATTTTGCCTCCTACGTAGTTCTGCACGGAGTGCATTAAGTTCAGCTACCTGGTTCTTCGTTTTGTCATCACGTATTATTATGTACCTGAAACGTGAATTAGCGTGCAAAGATTTCTTGCCTTTAAGGATTTTTTGAACGATATCAGCATTGAAAAAGGAAATCTTAAGCCATCTGGGTTTGTCCGTACGTTCCCCAGGGGTAGGTGAAATATTAGTCAAGAATTTACTCGCTTAACCACGTATATGCCAACAACCGCAACTGCATTCTCTTCATCGTTGGGACTCTCGGGCAAATTGACAATTATTATATTGTGAGATTTTTCCACACGTTTCATTATTTCGGGTATCATATCAGGGGTTGTTTCAGAAGATTTGCCTTCCAATCTAGACTCAAAACTCACAATCTTAGAAGAAGCATTTTTCAATTCGCTAGATAGGTTTATATAAGCATTTTTCAAACTTGACACATCCGATTCGAGCTCGGTTAGTGATTGCTGTTGACCAGATGATAACTCAGAATGCTTATTAATGGTTGCGGAACAAACAGCCAGCTGATTTAGAATTTCATCTTGACGTTCTTCCATTCGAAGAACACTAGAAGCAATCTCACCTATTCTGTTCATCATTTGATGAAAATGCTCCAAAGTCATAGGAGTATCTTGGCTACCCTCCGATCCAGAAGGAGGCGGTTTTTTAGGAGCGGCATCAGAAGATGATGAGCGAGTACCAGCCGGCGCTCCACGGACTGACAAATCGGACAGATCCAAGTTTCCTGCTTCTCAGCGAGAAAACTAATTTCGCTTGAGGTCAGATTCACGCATGATTCATGGAAAAACTTCGAGCATTTAGTACAAGAAATCGAGAGATGAGAACCTGTTATGTTCTTATTACAGGAAGAACAGTTACGTGGCATTGCTGGTATATGGACAGGAAATCCATTTATGTTGAGACTCTTCACTTCCCTGGGTCGATAGGGAAGACTTAAGATAAGAAATTTCGGTAGACCACAAAAACAATGGAATGTAGGAAAGGCGTAAAATGTGGGAAGTCAGGGATCCTTTAATTGTTTCGGAAGTGTATTAGCAATAAAAACCTCCTGAATATGAGGTAAGCAAATATTTTTCAAGCTCAAAAAACGGGAAGTCTTTAAATATTCGTTCTCAATGGTTATAACCCCCCCTCCCAGAAAAAAAAGCTATATCAGCCCTTGGTTAGTAGTTAGTGGCAATGTTTCACGAAAGTGACTTTTTGCTCCATCAGGACTGCAATTTATTCACACAAATATAGTACTGACAAACGGGGTAACTCTGAACGGGTTTTGGTCTCAAATCCACATATCTCGAGTAAGACGAATGAAAAATCTCAATGAAATATATATTTTGTCCGTCAGTTGGAGCTTTCTACTGACAAAATATCAGACTTTAGAATGATCAATAACAATATTTTGTAATTAATTTATAGGTGTTCGACGATTGGGAATACTTTGAATGACTTTAATGAAATCACGAAGTTTCAATTTCACCTCCCTGAGAGAATTTTGTTGAACACCTCAAAACTAAAAACTCTTTGTTTCTGGAAAAAATATGCAACAGAAAGACATTATGTATTTACTGAATACAGTAGGTACCAGACACTCATTATAACGAAAAATAAATAAAAAACAGTTAAATAGGATATAAAACATAAATTATACAGGAATACTAACCGTGTGTTACGGTGCGATATGGTTTGCTCTTGTGTGCTTCATGTTGTTTATCGTATGGCGGACAATTTTTTATTAAACTCATTGATTCTTGAGTCCCGAAGAGCACTCAGATCCGTGTAGAAATGTAAACTTCTGAAATAAATGCCTATAGATGACAAAATAAATTTTTTTCTAACGTTCTGTTTTTGTTACATTAACAACAGAAAACTACTTCGTTTCGATTTTGAACTAAAGAACCAAAATCATTAAAAAACCTATCACGTTCAAGTAGGAGCTTTATTTCGAGATTCGTTTCCACCATGAGAAAAGATACACTGAAAACGAAAATAATGATTTTTCATATATTTTTTATGTGAAATACTTCATTGCTGATTAGAATATTCATAATTATTGGTGATGGTTGCCGCACTGTCATAAGCACTTTCCGATGTCTGTTCGCCTATACTGTCAACCCTATCTTTCGACGTCTTCCTTAATCTTACTAAGTTTTCACTCTTGAAAAGCTTTCTCTCTAGGAGTTTATCGCCCTGTGTTAACCTAACTCTATTCGAAAGAACCCTTCTCCTGGCCCTTTCCTCCATGTAACTGTGAACGTAATTATTGGTGTCGGTATCTGTATCTATCTTTAGCACATTTTTCTGTCTTGGTGGTACCTGAACTACTATGGGACTCAAATTATTTTTCCTAGTTGACTTTTCTTCGTCGTTCCGTTCGTTGTACTGGTTGTCTCCTTGGGATTCGATCTCTGGAATTTGAGGATTTTGCATGATAGTAGACGGACATGAGACATTCACTATATCCTTAACAGTGGTACGACGCTGAATCTGACTGCTATAATTCCTTCTAGGTGAAGCCGTATGTCGTCTTGGTTCTGTGTTTGCCAGCAGTCTGATGTTCGGCATTGTCCGATTTTGTTGCCCATTTTTACTCTTGTCTAAACCGTAAACAGTCGTCAACATATCGGATATATCTTCGAAACAATTGCTGTCTTTGATATTCTTCATTTTGAAGCGGAAATACGCCGGTTTGTTGCGCATCGTAACAGAGCTTAATTTCTTATTGGTTTGATCAAGATGCTCTGGATCGCTAACTGAATACTGATTCCAGTATTTTTTTCTAGCTTCCCGAAGTATTCTGTTTCTTTCAACTGGCCATGTCTTACTGTAAATACCAAACTTGTGTCGTGGAATTTTCTCTCCCTCGCCGTAGTGCTTGTACCTGGAATTATATTTTATATTCACCAAATTCAGCAGAAGCATTCATCAATAAATTTTTGATGCAATATTATTCGGTGAAATTGATTTCGATCTAGAACTTCTTTAATTTTGAGTTCTATTATAATGAATCTGTTCAAGGATTCTTTGAAATAAATAATATGTGATTGAAGATGAAAGAAATATCAACCAGGCAAAAAACTAAGCACATTGTTCGTTTCATGAAAAATATAGGTTTGTTTTAAACTCAAGAAATTACCGTACAATGTATCGTCAGAATTCAGTACAATTAATCAACTTAACATTGAACAGCCACACATGACCTTACAGTCACGGGCTGTAAACTAACGTCCAAGTTGAAACTGCATCGTTTCTAAGCCACACATGATATCAGTCACGGGCCTAAAATATCAACGTTGCCAGTTGAAAACTAATTTATTACACATATGTTGTATTATATTGGGTATGTAAGTTTTGAATTGTTAAAATGTTTCATTAATTATAGAACGCTGTTGTTATATTAATTATTGTATGTGTGGTACAGGTTAAGTGTAAGAATAGCCTAAGGCTAAACTTCGCCTGTGTCATATTGAAAAGAGAAATAAAGACGTTTATTATTATTATTATTATTATTATTATTATACCTCTACAATTTCGATTAATCGAAATCATTCGAACGTTCCAAGGCTGTAGAAATTAGTATTCTGGATCCACTTTTACCTTAGTTGGCCTTCTTATATTATTCTCGGATCCGAATGGAATTTTGAAATCATATGACGAAAGGAGCTCCAACAGCTCCTATTTTCAAGTTCTATATTAATTCTTTAATGTTAACTGGTAGTGAATCAAATAACTTGATGGCCATATTTATGTTACTCTTATGAGTTTGTGTCAACCTACGCTGGGGTACCAGAAGGTTGGAACCGTGTTTCGTCAAATAGCCGTGTCTACTGTTAACAGCGTATATTGGAAGAATTTTTTTTAACGTGATTGACACAATGGAATATGAACAGACCTGGCAAAGACATTATATTTGAGCCAGTGAATAAAGGTCTGTAGCTATCTAATGAATTCTTCCGTGCTAAAACTCTTACCACTCAGTTGATTCCCCCAAAATATAATACCATACGATATTCTGGACTGAAACAGTCCAAAATACGCCGTCCTAGCTACTTCAGGGGAAGTCAACCAGTCAACCTTCGTAAGAGAAAAATTATCTGGGACAACCTCCTACATAATTTCTTTATGTGATCCATCCAAGTTAGATTATTATCAACATAGACCCCAAGAAACCTGACTACTTCATGATCATGTCGATCCCTTAATGACGTTGTTAACAATTGGATAGGTTTTGTAGCATGATGTTAGTTCTATCACCAAGTTCAGAAACATTCATGTCCCCAAACGATTGAACAGTGTTATCAGCGTACTGAATTGTTTTCACATTTGGAAAACATTTTGAGAGTTCATTCACATAAATTACGAAGAGGGGAGGACCGAGGTGAGAACCTTGAGGAACTCCAATACTAAAACTTAAGGATGACGACAATTCACCCGAACAAGATACAAATTATGAGCGACCAGAGAGGTAGGAAGCAACATATCTTAGAAAGAACTGTTTAACATTAGCACAAACGTCCGAAATCTATTTATGCGCATTGCGTCGGTTTATTAACACGTTCAAATATTTGAAATTGTTCTTTCGTATATTGAGCGCCTTCTCGTTTTGTAGCTCGAATATAGCTAAATCCGTTTGTGAATTATTCATCGAAAGAGTCAGATGTGAATACGCGCCATCACAAAGTGCGAAATTCAATTCAAGACGATGTTATGAAACTGATTAAAGATACTGATGTAATTCCTTACAGCAACAGAAACTTGTCCATTAATAATGACTCATTCCTTACAAAAAAAAATGTGTTTGTTAACTTTGGATATGACCCTCAACATTCAACGTTTTTTTTAATATTCTGAGAAATGTATCACTAATGCATTTTTGAAATGAATATGCCTATCTGCTATAGAATTTGATTCGATATCTCCTACAATTTCAATATACAATTCAGAAAACTTATTTAAAAAGGGATATATAAAAATCAATTTTTAAAAGTATCCAGTAGCATTTCACCAAAAAAAAACCTTCCCATGAAAATTATACCTTTCATAACATTTTCGGACATTTCAATAAGAAGTTCAAAGTAGGTTTTAGTTATCCAGCTGTTCATTAGCCTGAGAAATCACGTCTTCCAGTTGATTTTTAGGAGCTGGGTCAAAGATACCCGAGCTTGGGTGGTAACTTTGGACCACCTTTATTTTTTTAAATAAATAACATGAAAAGCGAACCAAGTAATCAGCATATAAGAAAATGATGGCTGATATCAATATTTATCATTATGACCTGAGAGAAGATAACAATGACGCGTAATCTCAAAAATTCTTTAGAAAATATAAGTTGAGTGGGGCAAAGTTACCCTGACCGACTGTACAATTTTCAATGCCCAGGCTCATAGATGATGTTTGGCATCATCAGTATCCCATACACTTCAGGGACAGAATATTCATAAAAAACTTCGATATTTAAAGCAATTGAGTGTGATGTACTGAGTAGAAATTACAAAACAGTGAAATCCAATTGCGTCTCCAATCATCTCCAATCACATGCTATAAAAGAACTCTGTACATCCTCTTTCATTCAATGAGATTTTAGCAGTGATTGGAGATGTGGAACTTCATTTTGACGCAATTGGATGTCACTGTTTTGTAATTTCTACTCAGTACATCACAATCAATTGCTTTACATATTGAAGTTTTTTATGAAGATTTTGTCCCTGAGGTGTATGATATACTGATGATGCCAAACAAGGCTGAAACCGGTATATCTCCCATCTCGGTGACAAAATCTAATATCATTTCTACAACCTCATAATGAAACATCTCTGAGCCTGGGGATTGAAAATAGTATTCATTTCGATTATTACTATTTTGAATTCATCTATGTGTCAAACATTTTTCCGGTGTGGCCTCCGTAAAGGCAAAGACTTTTTTTCCGTTTCATTCATTTTCTCAAAAATTGGTCTATTCCTTCCAAACAACACGAAAACTTGGCAAAACCCGAACACTTGGTGAATAGACTATCACATATTAAAGATACCAAAGAGATATAAACATTTTCAAATATTTATTATATTTATGCTAGGATATTAGGAGAAAGTGAAGGTAATATACTTGAAGTAGATACCCAAATATCTTTCGTTCGTTGTTGACCTCTAATGGAAATTCATCAAAGTAATATTTTTCTCGAAAAGTATATTGATATGCCTATACTTAGATGTGACCATTTTTTCGCCAAAACTGTTGTGAATTGTGAGCCGAAAACGATCACTCTCAGTATGCCATGAACGCCGTTGTTTGTCATAATTAAGTATTCCAGAGTATCAATAACTTTTCATTTTCAAAGAATCTTTGATCCAAGTATGGAAAAACTAATTCGTGATAAAAAAATTCGTTGAAAAGGAACAGATTCGGCCAGTCGTGAGGCCAGTAAAGGAAATCTTCTGGCAACTCTTGAATGATTGCTGTTAGTAACGTTGCTGTTTCATGGAAGAAAAATAAAATAAAAATCAAATTCGTTTACCTATATTGCGAACCACATTTCCACAACCAAGGCTCTAATTTTTCGAGCCAGATTTGCTGCTGCCCGATTACTGATCCAGGTCTACAAATTCTCATCCAAGCAATTGCTTCTTTCGCAGTCATTCTATAATGTTTTATTATGTAAGCACCAATCAAAGAACCAGTTCGACCTAGGCCAGCCTATTATAGTAGAAGAAAATTAATGACAATTTTTGTTCTGCATGCCGAAATAATTTTTTACCTTGCAGTGTACTGCAATAGCTGCCGGTGCTGTCTCTGCTATGTGTAAAAATTTCATGAGAATATCTTTAGAAGGTGTCGATCCATCTGGGTAGATAAGGTCGAAATGAGTTATACCAGCATTGCTGAAACTGAGACAACCTTTAAAAATTAATGAAACCAATCAATGTTATAAAAGAAAAGAAAATATTAGTAGGATAAAACCCATTGGAAAGGAAAGAGAAAGAAAGAAAAATGAAAAAATAGTAAATGACTGCAATCTTGAATCGGAAGGGGATGGGGTGAGCTTTTAGAAATCAAAAACGCCTTATCTCTATTTCCCTCAAAATTTCAAGTCCTATGAAACGAAGTTGTATGTAATTATAAGATATACAGCTTTTGTATCAAATTGTTTTCAAATAACCCCAAAGTTCATGTAGAAAATTCGAATAAACACTGTTTTTTGGTTTTTAATTTGGTTTAAGTTTTGATTTTCTATTTTCATCATCTACAAAAACCATTTTTTTGATTCAAAATATCTGCTTCGGTTATCTTTCCATTCGTTTAAGTCTCTACATACTGACATTCTGATGGTATAAGAAGTACACATCAATATGGTGAATGCTCTCAGTAAATGCGAAGAACTCTGCTGCAACTATTACACTGGATGTTTGAAGGGGATTTCATTTTCTGACAGCATTAACTATGGAAATATATATCATTTTCATTGTCAGAGAGCGAGAATTTGTGGAATTTGAATTTGAATATCGAAGGAATTTCGAAAGACAAGTGTGATTACGTCTCCAAATTAGCTGATGAACATGGTATCGAAGTGATTCTTCTGCAAGAAACCCACGTGGCAACAGAAAAAAATCCTCGTGAAAGAGGACAGTTAAAAGTTATGTATTAATTGATTTTTTAAAAGTTTAGCTTGTTATGTTAAAAAATTATCAGTTTCGTGAATTTCAACACTTTCGGAATAGGGAAATTGATGGAGCTTTTTCATTTCTTGCAAATTTTGTGACTTTTCTGTCATAAATATTTATAAACCTCCCAACATTATTTGGCCAAGAAATCTGAATGTTGATATTTTTTAAAGTACCAAATGTATTTGATTTATTCTGAATAATCGGTTTCTTTTCTGCTTTTGTCTTTTTTCATTTGAGATGAAGAATTGCGAGTCGTTTTGGGAAGAATCTGTCTATCCGAGCCCATCGACGGATAACATGAAGATGATCACACTGATGCCTTTCAAGATTTTCCTAATATTAAATATTTTATGTAATTTTTTTACGAGGAGACAGGTTTTTTCGGCTGAGGTTTTTTCCCCTGGCTGTATAGTATCGTATGATACTAGTGATGATAGTATCGTATGACTCTATAGTATCATACGAAGAATGTTATGATACCCCGTTCTTTTTTTACCTCAGCTTAGGTACTTTTTGTTTCAACATTTATTGTATTATTTTAGCTCTCTTTTCATAAGAATATATATATATATATCAATGACTTTTTCAAAAAACAGATATTTCAGAGTGAGATTTTTTGATTGAAAATTATGTGAAAAAATAAATGAGAATTTACACATTCTTCGGGACATAAAAAGATAAGGTTCCGCCAAAATTGTGACATCTAGTGCAGTAGATGTCGCCTTTTTTCTATTTTTATTTATTCACAAGGCAGAAGGTTTTCATGAAGATTTTGTCTCTGAGAAATATTCGATACTGATAATGTCAAATAAGGCTGCACGTCGATTATTACTATTCTTAATTTATCTATGTGTCCAAAAACTGAATGAATGAAAGAAAACAGTGTAATACATGAGTTGTAGTAATTTTTTTTTCTAACAACAATTTTGCCTTTTTTCATAGATATTGTAGTTTTGCCGAAAAAAGGATAAACCGTTTTTTAAATTCTAAAGCTCACCCCCTTCCCCTTTTCGACATCAGATCGCCCGTAATTTATTTTTCCTTTCATTATACGGGTGATTCTACAAAAATTGGGGAACACAAGGAAAGAAATTCCTTTGGTACATAGCGCATGGTTGCCGGTGTTAGAAAAGATCGAAATCAAGCCAATACGAAGTGGAAGCGATGGAACAATCTATATCGCGCGCGTAAACCCAATACCTTCTCCTGCACATGATTAGGGTATAAGTTGGGCCAACGGATCGAATCCAGCATCACTTTCGGAAATTTAGCGTTCGAGTTACAACCTCAGACCAACAATCCTCTGAAGATGCCTACCACAGTGGTGGGCGAAACGTTAGGTGAAATAATTCCTAATAGACCACGGCCAATAAGCCCGGAAGACTCTCTTAAGTACTGTAGCATTCTTTCAAATTCTTTGGTTCATCAAATAGGTGTTAAAATGCCATTTCTTTTGAAGAGCCCTCTGCAGGACGCATTATATGTCATCCCACACAAGATCCTGATTGCTCTCTTTTGTAGAACGAATAGAGATGACATATTCCCCGAGCCATTAAACATTAAACCATATCTTAGTTTGGATTCAACGGTCGCATAGTACACTGTTTTCAGTAACCTGGTATTCATATATTTTGAAATCCTGTAGAATATTAGTGGAACTAATACACTAATATTTCTGTAAATTCAAGTGTGCATCTTGTCACACAACGATGGTCGATGATTCAACCACATACCGCACTTGAGCTCGATGAGTTTTTAGAGTTGTTCTCTTTTTGTGTAGGTAATAGTTATTTATGGTAACGTTAATCCCGTATTAGTGTAATGTATAAGTTGTATTATGTAGTTATTTTAATTTCAATGAAATTTTTTACAAGCAAACTTTCGGGGTTGGTATGGGTAACTGCTTAGCACCAATTCTCGCATACATTGTCTTATCTTATGTATAGGAGAGAGCCCTCAATACTATATCCTTCCAAGTGTTAATTTTTAAGAGATATGTTTTGGTGACATAATTACTTCCATACCTAATAACAAGACAGATGAAATGTTAACGGCTTTCAATTCCATTCACCCGAGATTACAGTTCACCGTGGAACTAGAGAAGGGTGGATCTCATTCCTAGACACGTTGGCCATTAAACACCAAAGTCACCTCATGTTCAATTGGTATAATAAACCGACCTCTTCCAATAGAGTACTCAATTTCAATTCGCACCATGCGTTTTCTCAACAGCTGAACATTATCGCTGAACATGAAACGTAGAGCACTTGGTCTGTCGCATCCGATGTTTCACGAGGAAAATATAAAAAGGATAACTAACATTCTCGTAGCAAATGAATATCCACAAAGTTTGCTAAGAAAGATCCTCAGAAATATTAACTCTGGCACTGGTGTACGGACTGAAATGATACCAAGGTTTATTACAAAATACCTTATATTGAGAGTGTTTCTGAGCGGATTCGAAGAGTTCTGAGAACGGATCAATTTGACGTTGTTCAAAGGCCCGAGAACACTGTAGGAAAAATTTTTATTCCATATTGAAACTCGAACCGATGTGATATATGGAATCCCATGTTCGAATTGTAAAAAGACTTACATAGGACAAACGGGACGTTATTTAAAAACTAGGCTGTCTGAACATAGGAGAGACATGATTAATAGTACAAACCCATTGAAACATAAAGTAAATTGTACTGCTTTAGCAGAACCTAGTAAAACAACCCTACATACTTTCGACTTTGATGAAGCATAGGTCATCAGCAGACAAACTAAGGTTGACACATGAAATGTTTGAAATTAAAAATGATAGGAATGGGAATGCCGGAAATAGAAGAACCGATATCGAAAATCTGAATACAGTATATATACTCCCTAATATCAAAGATGAAAAATGTCCCGTCTTCATTCACTGTCGTTGTCTCGCTGAATAATGGTTATCTGTGCAAATTATGTCAGTTTTTGTTATATACATGTGAAGTTTTATTTGACTTGTAAAATTACATAGTATTGTAACTATTTATTTGACTTTTTGTTTGAATTCTGAAAGTTTACGTTCATGATTGTTTTTATTCTTTGTATATCACCTATTTATGTATATATCGTTTTAGATTTTTCTGATAAGAGTAACTTCTATATATCAGACGATTTTTCATATCAAATGTAACACCATTTTGCTACTGTTTCTTCCAGTGCCCTGATGAAGTTTATAAAATAAACGAAACATCGGCCGATACATAGTTGGTTTTCTTCCTAATTGGACTACAGAAACAAAGTCTTTGATTATACATCCAAGGTCGTGAACACCACTCTTATAATAAGCTAAGCTTTGGGAGCATCTGAAGAATTCGTGATAATTAAAAATGAGATTGTGGTGACATGTCATCAACATTTTTTCTTGTTTCTTTCTCTTTTTTCCTCAGGTACTGGAGTTTTTGTTTTTCTTTGTTTTCCTATGAATTACTCGTAATGGGTTCACTTTTAATTCTGGCAAAGCGAACCTTTCTAGCGCCTCTCTTTTTTTTTCAATATTCCGTCCCTACTTAATTTGTTTTTAGCGTGCCGCATGATGATTTGAACTGAAATATAAACTAGAAATGCTTTTACACGGTATCAATTACGATAAAAGTGTTCTAAAGCTGAAAAAACATCAATACTATGTAAATAAGTCAGCCCTCTAGCGCGATACCTGACAGAGGACTGACGCCAACGGACTGACGAAAAAGACATAATTTGAGGTTATAATCAGAACTAATGTTGTTTTCGGTAATTTAGAATATCGACGAACGAACGAACAACATTTTCACAAATTATAATTAACTATGAATAAATTAAAATAAATCTCAGATTGACTTAGCACGTGTATAGAGGACAAACACAACCCTAGCACTGGAACAGTTATGGCAGCTGTTCAATTGGGCAATCCGTATAACTAACTTCATTAGAAACATTACAACTGAAACAGAAATTTGACCTTCAGTCGGTGATATTTGGGGAGGATTTCAAATTTGAAGAACACACAACGGATTGACCAATGAAACAAACACAAAGTTTCTTATTTATTTCTGAATTGAGTGGAGAACATTGCGTTATGGAAGTTGAAGTATATAATATTAGGTATATCACAGATTGTAGAAAATTAGTAAGTTTTCTTTTAAATCAAGGATAATGTTCAATGGGTAGTGACTTGATTGTTGGTTTTCGGGATTGTGACATGCCGGAGGATTGACGTTTTGAGTATAAATGTTGGTTTTTCATTAACTTAACGTGTATTCAAAATGAAGAAGTGAAATTGGTTGGCAAAATGAAGGTTTTATCAATGTTTAAAAATCAATTGTAATTTCAATGAAAAAGATAATAAGACTGTTTATAATGGCTGATGACATTGAGTTACCCAATTTTTGTATATTCACCCTCATATAAAAATATAATATTTTTTGAATTTTTTTTGTATTTTCCATGCTTTCTGGGTTTCTGTGAAACCCCTCATAAGCTACTTGGAGCTCGTTCGAGTTAGAATGATGGGTGTGTTCTGTGTAGGCTATGTTAATGTGTCCCGACGCCACCTTAGCCCGGTCGTCCACTGCAAGCGTTTTCGAGCGTTTTATGGCTCTCGCGAAACGAGCGTATACGTGCGGCAAGTTGCTGCAGATCCCAAGAAATGTATTCGAATGCAGCTGCGTCCAGTACAGGCGACTTCGAGCGGGCGTACACGAGCGGCTACGAGCTTCGCCGCTTGATCCGCCTGAAATGGGATCTGTAGCGCGTCTACGCTCGAACGCTAGAAGCGCTGGTTCTATTTACGAAGTAAAATCCTTTCCGCGTAGAGAAATTCGTATAGAATTCGTCGGACATGGATCCTTCTCAAAACTATCTTTAATGAAATTAATTTCATTTTTTCTTTTTTCAGTTGTAGATGAATTAAATGACTCCAATCATATTTCATAAAAGCTGTTTTAACACTCATTTCATATCGATTGGAGTGTCTTTTTTTCTGAACATACTTGTCTCTCATATGAATGAAATTCAAGGAAATCTTGATGTCAAATTTTGTGTGATGAAAAGTCTGTGGTGCAATGCCTAAAGACTTGATGACGGTATGCCGATGATGTTTTCGTGATTTGACAACATGGCAAAGAAGAATCAAGTGGTTTCAGAAAAAAGTCACACAACAATCGATATCTAAATATATATTCAAATCAGTCAAATGAGTGGTATTATAAAAACACTTAACGGTGGGGCTCATTTAATTTCATCTACAAATGAAATAAGAAATAATTTCATTAAAAGTATTCTTGAGGATATTAAATATCCAACGAATTTCATCTGAAAAATTAATTCAAATTTAGAGAATATATTGATAATCAGGGACCAACAAGAAACCGTCAAGAATAAATATGTCATTTAATTTGATTTCTCATGTTCATGGACTTTCAGGAAAAATTCAAAGAATTGGTTCTAAATTCAATATGAGAACCGTTTTCAAAACGCGAAATGATTTAAGATCTAAACTTACAAAAACTAAACCTTCAAATAAGAAATTGTATTTACAATATTCCTTGTATTTATGGAAAACCTATACCTACACGAGAAACATCAACACCTTTCGAAATTAGAAAATTAGAATAACATAAAATGTAGAGATATTGGTAGATCGCGATCATGTGACTTCCAATAGGCGATCACATGATGGATTGGAATAACACGAAAAATCTAATGATGGAACCTGACAGTTATAAAAGAATGATAATCTGTTAAATTGTTCGGTGAGTGTGGATCGTATTTGGAATGATTTGTTGAAAATGGAACTGATTTCAGGGAATTTTGAAATGAAGTAGCAATAATTTCACCATCATAGTTATTAATATTAATCTAGGATCATCATGGATTGGTGAATGACAATTGGGAAATCAATAATTCTCAATATTACGTAAAGCTCATGTTGAGAAATTGTCTGAAAAGGGAGTCTGATATAAACTCCGAAACGTTACAAAGCTTGAGAGTTCGAAGTGTTGTCCCAATGAAGTTTTATCGTTTCTCAAATACATTCAGAAATATTCTTTGCTTCTTCCCATAGGAATTGAAAAATAGCTCAGGATATTTTTCTAATTATTGATTTTGGAGATGTTTAAATTCTCCCAAGGATTTTTGGTTCTGAAAATTGGGTGTATCCAATAACGGCAGGACCTCTGTGTTTCCATCGTCTTTTGACTAAATAACTTGACTCTAGAATGTACAAGTCCTCCGGATTCAAAGCATATTGCAGTCAATGCTAAAAGAATACGAACGATGTCATTTTCGAAGACAAACTATGGTCTTTGTTGGTTATATCACTGAATGGAACGCAAGAAGCCGCAACCGTCGCCGCTGCCAGTGGACGAACCCTGCAGCCCATTGCCGCCTGTGTTGTAGCAGCTACGGACGCTTGTTTCGCGTGAGCGCGTTGCCGCCTGAATACGCTTGCAGTGGACGACCGGGCTTAGGCACGGCACTGTTAATTGTTTACCCAACAGTGAATGATTCGGCGAGTTCTCCATACCAGACAATTTATTTCCTGGCGGAGACTCGAACCCCGACCTGCCGGGTCGGAGTCCTGAGCCATATCCACTAGACCCTTACAATGAGTTTCATCCTACTCTAACTTTTTGTTGTTTCAAAAACCTAGACCATGGTCTATACAGGGTGGGCCATCCATAAAAAAATTGATGCCTTAATTTTCATTAGTGAAGAAAATATAAGATTGTGAACTATCAGGCCATTACCTACGCTTATTTCAATCACAATGGTTTTTGGAAAGCCGATTTTATGCCGGTCGTCCAAATTCCAATAGTGAACCACTCTGATGGCCACGGGACCTCTCAGTTCAGTCTAAAGGTACGCGTCCACTGGAGACGGGCCGGGTCGCATCGGGCCGGCGAGCATTATTGCCTACTGCGTCCATTGTCGACGGATTTTCAACATACAGTCGTCGCCAGTCGCGTTTAGGAAACTCGAGCATTCGAAAATTGTTAACTATGGACAGCTCTGACGAAGAATTATTTCTTTTCAATATTTTAATAGAAGAGGAACAGCATAATTTACGTCGGAAACATAAATATTGGGTTCACAATATATGTAAGAAAAGGAGATTTTATGGAGAATTTCCTCACTTATTTGCAGACCTGCTTAAAGACCGAACGAAATTCTTCGAGTATTTTCGAATGTCTCATAAAAATTTCGAAGAACTACATGAAATTATTCCAGATCTCAAAAAGCAAGCAACAAATTGGAGTTAATGCTTCGCGAATTGCTTTGAACATCAAGGACATTATTTTTTACATTCGAAAGTATTTTCACATTTGACTCATTCTGTGTTATGAATTCCTCTTCGCACAACATTATTCTGCCACGACAAGGCGCCAGAATTCGATACAAAATATCTTTTGAAAATGTCCCTGATGTTCAGAGCAATTCGCGAAGCACATTACCTCGAATTTGTTGCGTGCTTTTTGAGATCTTCTTGAATAATTTCATGTAGTTCCAGTGGCGTAGTGAGGGGGGTGGGGCGAGAGGGGGCATCATGCCCTGGGCGCTACTCATACAGGGGCGCCAAATGGTAAGCAAATAAAAAAAATTGCTGGATTAAGTGGGAGTTACTGCAGCTAAACAAAACTCAATCGTTGTGACTTTGGAATAATTGAAAACATATGTTTGTTTTCGTCACGATGGAAAAATAAAAATTGCCGTGAAAAAAACTGTCAAACGTGAATCTGAAACACAATGGGGCGCCAGAATATAAGCGGTTAGGGATATTGTCGATGAGCTAGGGAATATAGAAGAACTATTAGAAAAACTGGCAGAAAATACCACTACAAGTGACAACAGAAATGAAGCTACAATTCAATTATAAAATAGACCTACTTTCAATTTCATAATTTTAGTTCATATCTGATTTGAAATCGTAAGGAGAATTGATCGTGTACAGCTCAGATTACAAGGTCCTGGATCTGGATTGAATTTTAGATAAGCGTTTCATGATCTTGAATCATTAGCGACTGAACTAGCCGAAATTCGGGACAAGCTCTGTAGAGAGGTCAATCTGTGAAAAATGGGATATTGATATAACGTGTGATAAGACGCAGCAAAATACCCAGATGTTGGTTTTTCCTCCGAAAGTGAAATTTTTTGCGTTATGAAGGGCATTCTTGATCAACTCCAATACGACATAAGTTGTGACCCTCATATCAAATTTGGATTTTCACTATATATTGAAAATTTGAAACAAGGATAATGCTGACAACGACCTTAAAGAAAATTGTGAAAATTTGGGTGAACCTAATACTGTTTCAACGGAATAGAATTTTTCAACGTGTAATTTTTCAAAAGAAATTAAATCTTGATCTCCTTTGGAATTTCTGAATTTTATAAGCTCGCATGGAGAAGATATTGTTCCAAACCTGATGAGAGTTGCACTTACTCTCTCAGATTCAATTGCTAGCTGCAACGATCAATTAAAATTACTTCTGACATATCTACGATCAACGATCGGACAAGATAGCCTAAGTGACTTGCCATTTTTAAGTGTGGAAAGAGAAATTATTGATAAAATTGATTCATCAAAAGCAAGGAATATTCATAGATATAAATGAGGTATATTGAATGTACCACTCGTATATTCTTATAATTATTAAATTTTTATCTCCTTGAAGATAATGAATATTAACTTTTTTGGAAGTTTTAAAACTGGGTTTCTATCAATATTTCTTCATAAGTATTTAAAACGAATGAATGAATGAAGTATATCTTGAAGTAATTCTAGATGGTCATATAAACATTTCAAAATCTATTCATGTTTTCTTTACTCCTTTTTTTTTGTCTAAAATTTATAGCCTTGTTTGAGACTATGACTTTATTTATCTTACTTCATTCATTCGGTAATTTGCGAGTGTATTTCACATATAATATTTTATGCCATTATGAATTTAGAAGGGGGGCGCTAAAAAGGATTTGTGCACCGGGCGCGAATCAAGCTCGCTACGCCACTATGTAGTTCTTCGAAATTTTCATGAAACATTCGAAAATACTCGAAGAATTTCGTTCGTTCTTTAAGCAGGTCTGCAAATAAGTGATGAAATTCTCCATAAAATCTCCTTTTTTTTCATATATTGTGAACCCAATATTTATGTTTCCGACTTAAATTATGCTGTTCCTCTCCTATTAAAATATTGAAAAGAAATAATTCTTCGTCGGAGCTGTCCATAGTTAACAATTTTCGAATGCTCTTGTTTCCTAAACGCTACTGGCGACGACTGTAGGTTGAAAATCCGTCGATGCGACCCGCCAAGCCGTATTCAATGGACGCAGTAGGCAATAATGCTCCAGTGGACGCGTACCTCAAGATCCGAACCAACATCGACCTTCTCCGAGCTGATCATAGAAAAAAACCAATTTGAAGTATAATGAATTTCTCATGTTAGGAAACATATTAAAAAAAGGTTGCCTAAAAATATTCTGGACAGAATATTTTTAATTATTTTTATTATTACACGGTATACTCACCTCTAACCTCCCTATCGCTCATTTACTGGAGCGTCGAAATTTAATTCTTCAAAACTCGGCTATCTAATTGATTTCGACATACCTGCATGTCTGTTTAAACCTGGCAACCCCATGTTTGCATTTTTTATATACAGTGGAACTTCCCTATAACGAATACGCTAAATCCGCAAAAAAAGTTCGTTATACAGAAATTTCGTTATGCAGAAATTTTTTTTTTATTGTGTCAAGTGTCAAAAAAAGCAACGTTCACTTGCATTTTTTTTTATTTGAATACATTATACATATTTAACTAGAGCACTTCCTTCTAGACATTTTCGCGCTACTTTTTTCATTAACGATCAGAGCTAAACTGAAAACTGAACAATCCGTATAGACAGGGGTGCATCTACAACTGTTTCAGAAGGAACTCGGAAACCGGCCCTAAGTCCGCCGTAATGGTTTAGTTTATGATCGGGATTTATTTCCTACGTCATACAGAATTACGGAAAAAACCATCCCTAAGTATACTCTGGGAAAAACCTTCTTACCAATACGCACTTAGAGAGTGATTTTCTTGGAATAATTCGTTATAGAGAGAATTCACTTCGTTTTAGAGGGTGTTTTTAACAGGGTATTTGGATTCAAGATGCAATGACAGATACGAAATTCGTTGTACAGAGAAATTCGTTGTAGAGACGTTCGCTGTAGGGAAGTTCCACTGTATTTCATTCTGTAATTCCAGTTTGAAATTCACTTATTAACACGATGTTGCAAAATGTTGAGAATATATGAAAAAATAATTAAAAATATTCTGTCCAGGAATTTTTAAGGCGACCTATTTTTAATTTATTTTCTTACATCTGAAATTTATCATAAAATAGGTTTCGTTCTACTATCAGCTCGGTGAAGGTCGATATAGGTTCGGATATTCTACTATTTCACACACTCAGGCTACTTACCCGCACCTAGTAGTGAGAAATTTTGCAACTCATAAGTACCGAGTGCATTAAGGGTTCTGCTTATGACATTCAACCTTTCCGACGGTTCCGCTTAAGTTCATTAAACATTCTCTGTACATCTTACAACTAGTGAAAACGAATGGTTACTCACACTGCTGCGTCGTACATCTTGTTATTCAATCTTATGACTGTTTTAATGTCGTTTTTCAAAAAATATTTAATGTAATAATCGGGAGGATGTCCATTCAAGAATTCACAACTGTTGGGTCCGATAAAGGCTAAAAATTTTCGAGGCACAAGCCAGTTCATATCACCGAATTGCAACTTCTCGTACATGTCGTACTCGGTCACATCGAAATCATCGAAGTTGAAGAAGTTGAAAGCAAGAGCTTTGGAAATTGCGTTAAAGCAGAACTCCAATTTTATTGTGAATGGGCATGGAATTTGGGATGCATCCATAAATTGCCTGAAAATATTAAAATATTTTATATAAATTGGCAAAAAGTAGTAAAATTATGAAATAAAACTATTCATTCAATTCAAAACAGTGTAGATACCTTTTTATGATTACTTAACCCTCAACTGCCGTTGTGGGGTCTACAAGACCCCCATCACCTTATTATCCTCTTTAAATTAGGCATTTTCAGAGTTTATACTTTGCCGCGCCATCTAGCTTCAAGTTAGGTTATCCATGAGCACTCGATAAATGCAGGCTCGTCCTGAATTATTTTTTGATCGAGATATCGAGTGTTAAAGTTGTGTTGGGGTCTGTGTGGCACCACAACAGTATTGGTGTTTTATTTTCGTGATGGCGGGTACTTCTGGAACTGTGTGTGTTACAGTAATAATAATTTTGAAAAACAGAAAGATTTTTGCAAAACATAGGCAAGACAACTTGCAGGAGCCTTATCTCAATATGAGACTACAATTCCTGATTGCCTAGAGAGATTCGCCTATCTATTGGAATATAACTTCATAAACCTTTACCAATAGAAGAGATCGAAAATGTGAATCTACAGAACGAGAAACGAAAGAGATGTGGAATTTGTGATAGGAAGTACGATGAGAAGAAGAAAATGTTATGCAGCAGATGTACTCTACCAATATTTGGTGACTGTAGGTCATACGTCTGCCAGAATTTCATTTGAAATCCCAAATTTCGGTGCTTGCAGTTTCATGGAAAATATCTCATTTTTGTAATTTTTTGTTTACATTCTTCGAATTGATATTCGAATAAACCATAAAAACCTTAAATAAATGCATTTTTCTTTTCTTTTATTACTTATTCAACCAATTTTCATTTCGGTTAACAAAAGTCCGGACTATCTCAGTAGAAATTTATTACCTGGTTTTTTTCGATATTGAAATCAAAATTATGAAGATAAGCATATATAATTTGAAGATCATAGTGAACCACTACCGAATAAAAGAAAATATTCAAATATAGCTTGAATATCATCCCCGAAACAACCCGTTGAACATTGGGGTCAATCAGACCCCACCCCACCAATAACGTCACAAAATTGACAACGCCAGTTGAGGGTTAAAAGTTGTTGAGAGGGTTAAAACAACACTACTTCTTAAAAAACAACGCCAACTGGTTTTTTTCAGGGCTCTGAAATAGACAATATATACCAAAGTTACAAACGAAGTTCCTTTTCAAGGATTCCCGAATCATACAATAACGATCATATTCAGACATCACAGATAAGATACAATGAATGAAAGAGTTAATTTCCACTAATCGTCACATTCTTTCAGAATCAGAAAACAGTCGTGAACTTCACACAATGGGATAACGATTTCAACTAGAATTAAAGATGGCGAGAATAAAATGAAAAACGAAAAACAATGTCGACCATTGAGATAGACTGAAATTCTATAGAAAATTAAATACTTTTTTTCATTCAATTGATTCAATAATAAAAATTAGAATTATTTGAGTTGTCAGTATCTGTGCTTTTTTGATTGAGTTTTTGTGTTATTCTATTGAAATCTTTTCATGTGAAAGTTTTTCATACATTTCTATCTCTTTAATATCTGCCAAATTCATATTGAAGTTGAATCAATGGAAATATTTGTGTCTATTAGTACAGATTCAGCTGATGTAGCATCAGTTTATCTCCTCTTAATGGATTGTGTACATTCTCGTTATCTCTTTGGTCAAAAGAAACTATTGCGGATCTGGAGGTTTGAAGAAAACTGTAGACATCTATGTTCAGATTGTATGTTACATACAAAATATATATATATATATATATATATATATATATATATATATATATATATATATAATTATGTTTTTCGGGAGGAAGACTTAGTTTTTAAAAAAAAAAAACTACTTTACTTTATTCAATACAATACAACGTTAATACTTGGTAGAGCTACTAGATCGATTAATTAACTGACTAGAAATTGTCATCAACAGATATTTATAACATTCTCTTATCTTATTCTTCCTGCGTATTGACTGCAGGTGTTCATTGCTTAGTCTGCAAAATACAACATAGTAATATATGGAATCAATGGTATATAGATAAACAATGTATCTAATTAGTATGGGGCCATATTATGTAATTCCTCCCCCCTTTGGATAAAGGTATCACCTTGATTAGGTGTAGCTTTACATTTTTCAAAATATTTCAATAAAAAGTATAAAATAATTAAAAACATAAATATTCCTATAATAATAATAAAAGTTGATGGTGTACTTGGATTCCATCTTTTAATATCTTCTAATTTGACATCTTGAATATCTTCTTCCTGGAAATCTTCTTTCTCCTCTTCTCGGGATTGGTTTCGTGGGACTATCGCCGTCTTGGGTAGAATTATGTATTTTTCTTCATTTTTAATCGAAGTTGGGAATATCTCTTTTTGGAAGTTACTTATGATACATTTCGATTGGATTATCGCCATCGGTGAAGTGAAGTAATATTTGGTTTGCTGAGGGCATTTTTCTTGAATTTTCATATTATTAATTGAAAGGATGCTTCCATCTTCTAAGGTTTTCAAATTTGATATAGGAGTAACTTTTTTCCTGGGACAATTTTCTAAATGTGTCTTCAATACAGTATTCATACATTCTGGAGGTTTTGTTAAGGAGTCTTGATCGCAAAGGTAGTCTTCTTCGACTGCATGACATTCACTTGTTGACCATTTCAATTCTTCTTGTTGAGTGAGCATATAAGGATGGGTATAAGGAAGGGTTAAGTTCTTCTGAGGGATATAGTAAAACTTGTATAGATTAAAATTTTCTTCATAAACGGTCGGAATTGATATAAGAAATAATAAAACTTTCTCTTTAAACATTACTTTCGTATGACATAACTGATAATAATCTTTTAAATGATTCATTGGAATAATAGTGTCATTTTTAATTAATTCTTCGAATTTTGTATATGGCAAAATAGATTCATGTAGAATATGTAATCTAGCAAAGCTCACTGCTGTTTGTATTTCATCTAATATACTTTTAATATCCTTAATTTCAAATGTGAGAAGATGCATGTGTTCAATGTGTCTCAATTGCGGTATTGTTCGTAATAATTTATAATTATCTGCAAATTGTCGAAATTTATCAATATACTTATTTTTCAAATCGTTAACTACAGTAGCAATCTGTCTTTGATTCCTCATAAGTGTGTCCTCGTTTCTTGCTATACTTTCAAAATAATTTTTATAAAGTTCTTCGTCGTCTGAATCTAAGGTTCCAAATAAAATCTTTGAAATTTTACCTCCAATATTAATAAGTCCTCTTTTAACTCTTATTTTTCCATTAACAAGTTCTTCTAAAGTTTTAATATTAATTGTATTCGAATGTTTTAAATATTCATAATGCGGCGTTTGTGTAAATCCCAATAATTCTTTATTTTTCAAATTATCAATTTCTTTCTGATACTTTAAAATAAGATCTTCGACTTGTTTCAAATCAATATGATAAATCAATTGTATATTTTTCTTTGTTATATACGCTTTTCCAAGTAAAATGGGGAGTATATTATTTTCCAAGGGAGTAATTTTAATACTGGTTATTATAATTATCTTTAGTATTATAAGAAGGAAAACGAAGTGTTTCATCTTGAATCTGAAACAAAAGCATTTAATGTTTTTTCCGTTGTTTTAAAATCTTTTTATGATAAATATGTTTGTTTTTCACATCTTGTATACGGTGTGAATCAATCTCACGAATATTTGTCTTTTTATAAACTGGATCGAGTTTACGCGTTATTGGATTTTTTAAATACGTTGGGTTTTCATTTAAATCATGGTCCTTTTCAGCTAATCGTTTTATATTCAATTTATCTAAATGTTCTGTGGCCTTTTTCTGACTTTTATTTAATTGTACAGCAATATCGTTCAAGTTTTCGATATAATTTTCAATATAATTCTGCACTTTTTCGTTGTGCGTTTTTTCTAGGAATAAGGAATAATTTAAATCAGCTTTGATTATTTGCATCGGAGTCATTTCTAAACTGGAGTGATTGGAATTATTGTAACTAAGTAAAGCCTGTGCTAATTTATTTTGAAACGTTGAATTACTGGAATTGATAACTCTTAATTGTTCAGTTAACGTAGAATGAAACCTCTCTACAAGTGCATTCGAATTCAGATTGTAATTCGAAATGTAATGAATTTCTATTTGGTGTATTTTACAAAAATCTTGAACCACACTGTTTTTGAATTCAAGTCCGTTATCGCACGTTATTTTATTTGGTATTCCATAATGGCTAAAATATAATATCAATTTATCTACAATTTCTGTTCCAGTTTTTTGTAATAAAGGATAACATTGTCCTAATCTAGAGAACGAATCAATAATGCTCAAACAATAGGTTTGTCCAAATCTTATAGTATCACAATATATGTGTGTAAATGGTTTTGATCCTATTGGGTTCGGTTTAAATTGTAATTGAATTGGCGTTCTCTCATATTTATTTTTCTGACATATCTCACACGAGTTAATATAATTCTGTACGTCTTTATTCATATTCGGCCAATAATATTTACGTCTCAAACTTATTAAATTTTCTCTCAATCCGCGATGAATAGTTTTGGTTTCATGATATTGCTGAATTCGTAGTAATTGTTCCTCTTTATCTTCGACATCTTCCACGAATATTCTAGAAATTTTAAATTGTAGAGTTTTATAATTGAAATTATTTTGTAAAATTCGTATAAAGAGTTTTTCTAATTCTTCAGAGACAAAATATATAGTATATGATTTCTGAGGTTGAACGTATTCTTTAATAAATCGGAAAATATCTCTATCAATCGAATTAATGGAGACTCTAAATCGTAGTTTATCTCCGAACAGTTTTACTTTCGTCACATTATAACTTGGACCTATCTTCAAAATGATTTGTAATGGATAAGCATTAATACTTCTTTCAGTGTAAGGGAGTTCCAAAATTGGATTTTCAGTATTACTATGAACTGTTATATCGCTATAGACAATTATGTTTCCTGATTGTAATTCAGTTAAATCTTCATCATTTAAAACAGGCAATTCTGCATTAGGCTCAGTTAAAAGATTTAAACATTCATCTAATTCGTCGTCTGTTACATTATTAAAAACTGACTCATTATCTTCGATTGCATTAATATCTATAAATTCTCCATTCATTTCATCATAAACAATATCATCAATTTCATTATAATTTATATTATTACCTCGTCGACACTTATGTTTTTCGTTCACTTTTAAGAAGACCGGCAGTATCCCATTAAAATATATAAATTCTTTATTTACTTCAGTATGCAGTGGCGATAAATAATAAATAATTATTTTCACTTTGCATCTTGCAAAAATATACTTTATCATATTCAAAATAATAGGCCATTTTAATTCATCTAATCCGCATGCTATACGCGGTAAAGCTAAATGAGTTTCATTTCTTGACTCCATAAGTTTTCTTAAATATAAAAGGGAATTAAATACATTTTCGTATGTAGGTTTATCATAATAGAATTTCTTGGTTATCAAATAATAAATAACACGGTTTTTATTTCGAACAATAGCTACTTCTCCTACTATTTTATTTTGCGATTTAAATTCATCTATATTTCCAAATTTTCTCTTAAAATCTCGGGCAATGCCTCTACTCATATGGAAATCTTCTGATACGCAATGGGCTAACGAATATTTATTAGGGGCTTTAAATAAATTACCTTGTTTTTCTTCAATATTATGACAATCGGGAATATTATTTGTTTCATATAGTTTCGTAAAGTTTTCATACGTAATGTCATTAAAATATGAAATTTCTTTTTTCATTTCATAACTTGCTTTAGAGTTCGATTCAATCATTTTTTGAAGTTCTTTATTAGACATCTCGATCATGAAAAGTTTAGATTTCAATTGTTCGTTTTCAGTTTTCAAATCTTCATTTGCTTTATCGATTTTTATCAATTTCCTGCAAATTATTTGCAAAGTTTCTGAAAAGATCATATTTTTCTCGTTCAAGTTGTGATACTTTCTGAATTAAACAATTATTTCCAATCGAAGTTTTTCCATATTTGAATGGAATTCTACAATATTTATTCATCAATACTTGGTTTTTAAAATCGAATGTCAAACCGTATTTATTAAGAAAATCGGCTCCTATAATGCCATCGTAATTGTGAACGAGATATTCTTGATAATGGTGTATTTGTTGAAACATTATTTGGGCTGTTTCCATTATCTATGTTGTTGGTTATTACCGACGTTTCGGCAAGCATTCGCCTGCCGTCTTCAGGGTGTTGTTGGTCCTGAGAAGGACCGGTTGTTGCCAAACTTGTTCTGTCTGGACTTGTGCGCTCCATACTTTTTCAATTTCGCAATTACAGTGTGGGGATTCGAACGCGAGTTATCCGAGGTGCAATTTCCGAAATTCCACTCACTCTAACCACTAGTCTACCAAAGCAGGTAATTATTATACGATTTAAGTTATATATTAATTATACTTTTTGTGTTAGAGGTCACCTTGACTTTTTACTACCTGCGCAGTTGGTATGCGCAGTAGGTTATTTTTAGGTCAGGTCCGGTTCATGTTAGGTTAATTGCTTCCTTGGGTCGGGTTCGTCCTCCTCAATTCAGATCTTAGTATGGGCACCCAGACATTCTTTATTTCCAGAGAGGGCGTGCTGATTGGGTTAGGAGTTATTGCCATGAAAACTGCTTCTTTCAATTTTCTTCTTCTCCATCCCTCTTCCTTTGATATTATGGAAGCTTCATCCCATTTGACGTTGTGGTCCTCGTTCCAAGCGTGTTGGACTAGCCTGGATTTATCTGTTTCTCCCAGTTGAGCTAGTCTTTGGTGCTCTTTGATTCTGACCTTCAGGGGGCGTTTAGTTTCCCCAATGTAGGTTCTGCCGCATTCACATGGTATTTCATAGACGCAATCTTTGGTTCTCTGATTCTCGTTGTCAGGTTTCACCTTCGTGAGTTTTCCCCTGACAGTATCCTTGGTCTTGAATGTTGTTCTCACCTTGTATCTGTTACCAATTCTTCTTATTTTCTCGGATAACCCCTTCACATATGGTATGACAGAGGTAATCGTTTCGGTCGGCTCATTGTCTGTTGGTTGTTGCCCTACTGCCGCTTCTCTTGGTTCTCTGGCTTTCTGAAGTATCTTCTTGGGGTAGCCGTTTCTCTTGAGGGTTTCTGTTATGTTGTTGAACTCCTCATCACGATCTTCTGGACTAGAGCAAATCTTGGTTGCTCTGTCGTATAAGCATCTGGCTACTCCCAATTTGGTGTTCAGATTGTGGTTGGATTCGAAGTGGAGATATTGGCCCGTGTTTGTTGGTTTTTTGTAGACTGTGGTCTTAGGAATTCCATTCTGTTTATGAACAAGTACATCGAGGAAAGGTAGTCGGTTATTTTCTTCGATTTCCATTGTGAATTTTATTGATTCCTCTATGCTGTTCAGATGTACCAGGAAACTGTCTAGGTTTTCCCTCCCATGTTGCCAGATTACGAAGGTATCGTCTACATATCTGCGCCATAGTTTCGGCTTGAACACGAATTGTTCCAATGCTTTCCTCTCGAAATCCTCCATGTATATATCAGCCAGAGGTGGAGATAACGGTGAGCCCATTGCCAGACCAAATTCTTGTTGGTAGAAGTTTTTGTCTACTTGGAAGTAAGTGGTGTTGATACAGGTTTCAAGCATTTCCATGATTGCTCTAACGCTCAAGGTGGTTCTCTCAGCCAATGTTGTGTCCTCCTCGAGTTTATTCTTGACGATTTCGAGGTTCAGGGTGTTGTTGGTCCTGAGAAGGACCGGTTGTTGCCAAACTTGTTCTGTCTGGACTTGTGCGCTCCATACTTTTTCAATTTCGCAATTACAGTGTGGGGATTCGAACGCGAGTTATCCGAGGTGCAATTTCCGAAATTCCACTCACTCTAACCACTAGTCTACCAAAGCAGGTAATTATTATACGATTTAAGTTATATATTAATTATACTTTTTGTGTTAGAGGTCACCTTGACTTTTTACTACCTGCGCAGTTGGTATGCGCAGTAGGTTATTTTTAGGTCAGGTCCGGTTCATGTTAGGTTAATTGCTTCCTTGGGTCGGGTTCGTCCTCCTCAATTCAGATCTTAGTATGGGCACCCAGACATTCTTTATTTCCAGAGAGGGCGTGCTGATTGGGTTAGGAGTTATTGCCATGAAAGCTGCTTCTTTCAATTTTCTTCTTCTCCATCCCTCTTCCTTTGATATTATGGAAGCTTCATCCCATTTGACGTTGTGGTCCTCGTTCCAAGCGTGTTGGACTAGCCTGGATTTATCTGTTTCTCCCAGTTGAGCTAGTCTTTGGTGCTCTTTGATTCTGACCTTCAGGGGGCGTTTAGTTTCCCCAATGTAGGTTCTGCCGCATTCACATGGTATTTCATAGACGCAATCTTTGGTTCTCTGATTCTCGTTGTCAGGTTTCACCTTCGTGAGTTTTCCCCTGACAGTATCCTTGGTCCTCGAAATCGTCAAGAATAAACTCGAGGAGGACACAACATTGGCTGAGAGAACCACCTTGAGCGTTAGAGCAATCATGGAAATGCTTGAAACCTGTATCAACACCACTTACTTCCAAGTAGACAAAAACTTCTACCAACAAGAATTTGGTCTGGCAATGGGCTCACCGTTATCTCCACCTCTGGCTGATATATACATGGAGGATTTCGAGAGGAAAGCATTGGAACAATTCGTGTTCAAGCCGAAACTATGGCGCAGATATGTAGACGATACCTTCGTAATCTGGCAACATGGGAGGGAAAACCTAGACAGTTTCCTGGTACATCTGAACAGCATAGAGGAATCAATAAAATTCACAATGGAAATCGAAGAAAATAACCGACTACCTTTCCTCGATGTACTTGTTCATAAACAGAATGGAATTCCTAAGACCACAGTCTACAAAAAACCAACAAACACGGGCCAATATCTCCACTTCGAATCCAACCACAATCTGAACACCAAATTGGGAGTAGCCAGATGCTTATACGACAGAGCAACCAAGATTTGCTCTAGTCCAGAAGATCGTGATGAGGAGTTCAACAACATAACAGAAACCCTCAAGAGAAACGGCTACCCCAAGAAGATACTTCAGAAAGCCAGAGAACCAAGAGAAGCGGCAGTAGGGCAACAACCAACAGACAATGAGCCGACCGAAACGATTACCTCTGTCATACCATATGTGAAGGGGTTATCCGAGAAAATAAGAAGAATTGGTAACAGATACAAGGTGAGAACAACATTCAAGACCAAGGATACTGTCAGGGGAAAACTCACGAAGGTGAAACCTGACAACGAGAATCAGAGAACCAAAGATTGCGTCTATGAAATACCATGTGAATGCGGCAGAACCTACATTGGGGAAACTAAACGCCCCCTGAAGGTCAGAATCAAAGAGCACCAAAGACTAGCTCAACTGGGAGAAACAGATAAATCCAGGCTAGTCCAACACGCTTGGAACGAGGACCACAACGTCAAATGGGATGAAGCTTCCATAATATCAAAGGAAGAGGGATGGAGAAGAAGAAAATTGAAAGAAGCAGCTTTCATGGCAATAACTCCTAACCCAATCAGCACGCCCTCTCTGGAAATAAAGAATGTCTGGGTGCCCATACTAAGATCTGAATTGAGGAGGACGAACCCGACCCAAGGAAGCAATTAACCTAACATGAACCGGACCTGACCTAAAAATAACCTACTGCGCATACCAACTGCGCAGGTAGTAAAAAGTCAAGGTGACCTCTAACACAAAAAGTATAATTAATATATAACTTAAATCGTATAATAATTACCTGCTTTGGTAGACTAGTGGTTAGAGTGAGTGGAATTTCGGAAATTGCACCTCGGATAACTCGCGTTCGAATCCCCACACTGTAATTGCGAAATTGAAAAAGTATGGAGCGCACAAGTCCAGACAGAACAAGTTTGGCAACAACCGGTCCTTCTCAGGACCAACAACACCCTGAAGACGGCAGGCGAATGCTTGCCGAAACGTCGGTAATAACCAACAACATAGATAATGGAAACAGCCCAAATAATGTGCCATCGTAATTATTATGAAATTTATAAAGTACAAAAGGGTGACTATCATTCATACGGAATTCTGAAAATAAAGGAAGTAATACTTTTTCCTTTGAAGTATCCTGCTTCATACATGCAGTTAATGTTGTTTCTTCTTGAAAAATATTATCATAGAAATTGTTATAAGCAAATTTTGGATCTATCAAACATACTGAACAGCCACTATCGATTAAAAGTTTACATCTTGGATATTTAAATTCAATAAAGGGCAATTGGTTGGAATGATTAATATTATAATTTAAGTCAATGCGTCTTCTTGGGTAACTTCGCGAAAATTTCGACTATTATTGTCGTGGTTTCTTGACGTTGAAGGTTTACAATAATCAAATTGATTTTCATTTCTTTGTTTCCTCGTATCTAAATGCGTTAATTCTTCGAAGTAAAAATTGGGGTTATTATGTTGATTTGTGTTCTGGTAATTATTATGAGCATTATTATGATAGAAGTTACGTTGAGGATTTGGATTATATTGCGTAGAGTAGTTTGAACGTTTCTTGGGATAATTTCTTGTCTGAATTGACATCTTCTCTGGAGGGGTAGTAATTCTTTGATTGGGATTTGGTTTAAAAATATTACTTGAATGATTAGGTTTAAAATTATTATTATGATTTGGATATTGGTAGTTAGTATTTCTCTGAGTAAATTGAACTGGCTGCGAAGGAAATCTAGGTACTTCGCCGTAATTATTAAATGCGTGATTTGATCTATTTTGTGTATAATTAAAGTTTCTTGGAACATTTTTCGAATGATTCTGAGCAAAATTTTTATTTTTTCTACTTCTATCAAGTAATTCGTATTGGGCTAGATTGCACATATAGTCTTTAGTTGCATTTACTGTGTCATCAAAAGAAAATTCATTATTTGTTATTAAATATGTTCTTAGTTCCATAGGCGCGTTTGATATTAGAACAGTTTTACAAATTTTCAAAATATTATTCTTATAAATTGCTTTTTCTGGATCTGGCATTCTATCTGCATCTATCCTATAATTTATTCTTATTTTCAAAGAAATTATTCGGTCTATAAATAATATTATATCCTCATTGGGCTTTTTATTTAAGAATTGTAATTGGTGTATCAAAACATCAAGGTTAATTTGATCACCAAATTTTGTATACAAGAAATTTTTGAGAACATCCCAATTATTCGGAATGTCAGACGTTGCTACTTCTGCTAGGGCTCTATCTATGAGTTTTGATTTGACCACTGCGAAGCAATAATTTTTCACCATAATGTTTTCGTTTACGAACATCGCTAAATAATCATCAACACTTTTTATGAACGAATGCAACTCTTTCTCAACACCAGAAAATTTGGGTAATAGCATACCAAACTTTTCAGCTAGCGACAAATCTACTGCCATTTTGTTTGTTTTATTCTTACGACCTCTAAAGTGTTTAATCGACGTAATATTGAATTATTTTAATATTTCACGTATTCAATCAGTTAATCAGCTATATCAATTATTATGTATTTATATCAATTATCAATTATATCAATTTTTATTTCAATCAAGTTGTTGGTTTTTTCTTAAGAAACCTAGGAAAAACTATTGTAATCGGTTTTTTGAAATAAGAAACCTAGGAAAAACTTTATAAATCGGTTTTTGGAAGAAACCTAGAAAAAACTTTATACAAGTTTTACGCTCAAAACTTGGGGAAAAGGTTGACTAATTTTGGGCCAGATTAGGTAAACTGGGAGTAATTAAAGGATTGCTCACCACGTTGTCTTGTTGAATTTGAAACCGTCACGGGGCGCTACTCGGGTGATCGGGCTCCTGTCTTCTTCACCTAGTTCTTCTTGTGCTCAACGGTTGAAACCGACGGTGTTGTAGACTGGATGGACCTCTTCTTTTTCAGGAACTCACAGATTTTAACAAAACCGGCACAATCCCAGACCTCGTCGCCAATTATGTTTTTCGGGAGGAAGACTTCGTTTTTAAAAAAAAACTACTTTACTTTATTCAATACAATACAACGTTAATACTTGGTAGAGCTACTAGATCGATTAATTAACTGACTAGAAATTGTCATCAACAGATATTTATAACATTCTCTTATCTTATTCTTCCTGCGTATTGACTGCAGGTGTTCATTGCTTAGTCTGCAAAATACAACATAGTAATATATGGAATCAATGGTATATAGATAAACAATGTATCTAATTAGTATGGGGCCATATTATGTAATTATATATATATATATATATATATATATATATATATATATATATATATATATATATATATATATATTATATTGTGAGATAATTCGGTGTTGAAAAGTAATAATAATATAATGTTTCGTGGGATAGCAACACTAAGTAGGTGGTGAATCAAGAAAACTCTTTTTTAGTACTTTCACTCGAGCTTTCGGAATGCTTTATTCCATCTTCAGGAGCTACAAAGAAATGAAAAAAGGGGGATGAGCTAACAATCACAAAAAGGTAAAATATCAACAAGTTCTTTTTACCTTGGTCTAAACTGAGATTAAAATCATGATAACATACATTGGAACAAAATTTGGGGCACACATTTACATTATTGAATTGAAATTTTAAAAAACGTCAAATACATCAAATTTGATTTAAGTTGAAAAACATAGAATAACTATTAATCATAAGATTAAAGGAGAATTCTTTAAGTATTTTCAGTGACAATTCTTGTATTTATGGAGACTTTTCAATAGCCAATCTTCTTGCAGATATTGAATCAGTCTTCAAATTACAAAGTGAAATAGATTATGAACGATTGCTGTTGTGTACCAATACCATAACAAACTCTATCAATAAAAGCTATTTGGATCCAAAACAAAAGTATATCAGGAATTTGTTTGTCAAAACACGAAAATTTTTAAAAGATAACCCTGAGTTGTTAGTCCTACTCTCTGACAAAGGCAATGTAACTGTGGTAATGAACAGAAGTGAATATTCACAAAAATCAATTGACTTATTGACTACTACTGATGAACAACATGAAAGTGAATGTTACACAATTCTTACGAGAGATCCGACAAGTTCTATTGAACAGAAAGGAAACAAAATGATAACTGAACTAAAGAAAAAACATTTAATAGATGATAATCTAGCTAGACGTCTCCATAAATATGATTCTGTTGCTCCAAAATTCTATGGCTTACCAAAGATTCATAAAGATAACATTCCCTTACGACCAATTATCTCCAGCATAAACAGTCCTACGAGTAATGTTGGTCTGTTTTTAACAGAGTTGTTGACCAATTCTTATAATACCCAAAATGATTTCTATGTGAAAGACTCATTCGAATTTTCTAGTTTCATTAATGAATTCCAACTTCCAGAAGGATTTGTTGTTGTTAGTCTTGATGTGGTCTCATTATTCACCAACATTACTAAAGAAAGGGCATTTAGTTCCATCATAAAAAATTGGGATAAAATAAGAAATCATACAACATTAGATCAGAGACAATTCAAACAACTCTTCAACTTTGTTTATGAAAATACGTATTTCTCTTTTCAAGGCGTCTTTTACAAACAGAATGTAGGATCACCAATGGGAGCTAATATTTCCCCTATAATTGCTCAATACGTCATGGATGATATTTTAGAAAACTGTGTTCGAAAGTTACATTTCCATTTTCCATTTTTAAAGAAATTTGTTGATGATATTGTTTGTGCTATCCCTGCAAATATGCATGATGAAGTTTTACACATCTTTAATGAAGAAGATCCAAACATAAATTTCACTATAGAGCATGAAGAACCATCAACTCATTCATTACCTTTTCTTGATATGAGAATAATCAGAAGTCATAACCAAATACTGACAACTGATTGGTATAGGAAACCAATGAGTTCAAATAGATACATTAACTATCTATCCTTTCATAGTTATAATATGAAAATTAAGTTCATCAATCAGTTAAAAGACAGAGTACTTAAGATATCTCACCCAAACTTTCATGATAATAATATTAGAATTCTAGAAGATATTTTGTTAAAAATGGTTATCCTCCACCTCTAGTTAAAAAAATCTTAAAGAGAGAACAGATGAGTAATCCTCAAGTGACAACTCCAACAGGAACTTTACCATCTAATACACTTTATAATTTCAAATCCATAATCAACATTCCAAATATTACCTGTCGAATTATGAAAATATTACGTCCTTATTGTGATGAAAATAAGATAATCTTGTCTAGAAGGAACATAATGACGATCCGAAAACTACATTCAAGGTTGAAAGACCACACACCTATGCTTCAGAGGTCCAATGTTGTATACAAGATTAATTGTCTTGATTGTGAAGGTCTGTACATTGGACAAACAAAGAGATCTCTTAAAGGAAGAATCACATCACATAGAAGTGATATTCGTAACAACAAAAAGGCATGTGCTCTAGCCAGACATGTACAAGAGACAGGTCATAATATGGATTTTAGTAATCCAGAAATTCTTGATGTTGAGTCTTCATTGGAAAAGAGAGAAATCCTTGAGATGATACGGATACAACAACATCAATTCTCTTTCAATGATAGAACCGACATAAAAAATCTTAGTATTGTATATTCATATTTGATCAAGCAAGATGGTATTTCCAAATATGAACATCAACCTACTCATACAAGAATTGTCACTGAAAATACTTAAAGAATTCTCCTTTAATCTTATGATTAATAGTTATTCTATGTTTTTCAACTTAAATCAAATTTGATGTATTTGACGTTTTTTAAAATTTCAATTCAATAATGTAAATGTGTGCCCCAAATTTTGTTCCAATGTATGTTATCATGATTTTAATCTCAGTTTAGACCAAGGTAAAAAGAACTTGTTGATATTTTACCTTTTTGTGATTGTTAGCTCATCCCCCTTTTTTCATTTCTTTGTAGCTCCTGAAGATGGAATAAAGCATTCCGAAAGCTCGAGTGAAAGTACTAAAAAAGAGTTTTCTTGATTCACCACCTACTTAGTGTTGCTATCCCACGAAACATTATATTATATATATATATATATATATATATATAATTAAGTAATACACCCCCTGTATTCTGAAATACTCGATACATTGTAACTTCATTTGTTATTGAATATGTCCATATTAACTTTAGCTGACTAAGCACACGTGCCGCTTATCTTATGCTGAATACATCGTAAATACCGAAGGTATAAATCATTCAAGAATGATCTGTCTCTTAATTGTATCATTGCTGTATCATCTCATTGTTCCTAAATAAAACTGTTTTTAAAAACGGTGTCTTCAACCCAAAATACATAATTGGCGACGAGGATGGGATTGTGCCGGTCTTCTTAAAAGTGAACCAGAACCAATTGGCGACTTCAGAAGGCTGCAGTTTCAACTGCTAAGGTGCAACCGAACGTGAGGAAGAAGACGACGGATAGTCCGATCGACAGGTTAGCAACTGCGACGACATCCACCAGAGAACCCTTGTTCTGAGTACGGTGAGTGAGCAATTATCCTGACAATTTTCCTGACATTATTCTTCCCAGTTTTTAATTGACCTGGCCCAAAGTCAATCACTCTTTTCCCCAAGTTTTGTGTGTAAAACTTGTACAGTTTTTTTAAGTTTTTCTGATATAAAAACTAAGTATTTTATTCAAATCTTATTGTATAATTGATAAATAATCTTAATATTTCAAAATAGGTGAAATAGATTCAGAAATATCAATCGCATTGAACGAATTGATAAATTCCATATCTGAATTAAAAATAGAAGACTCAATCATGGCAGATTTAGCTTTTCCTAAAGAATTTGGAAATCTCCTACCGAAATTTGACGGAGATAGAACGAAACTGAATTCATTTTTAGCTGCATGTGACGACTATATCTTACAATTTCAGAATGCTGAAGCAATCGTCAAAACTTATTGTCTCAATCTAATAAAAAGCAAATTTATTGGGAATGCGGAAGCAGAATTCCACACGTCCAATGTTCCAAATACATGGATCAACATAAGAAATTTCCTCATAAATAAATTTGGTGACCATGCAAACCTCGATGTATTGAAAAATCAATTGCAATTTTTAAGGAAGAATCCCAAAGAAGATATTTCAAATTTCATTGAAGAAATAAAAGCTCTGAAAATTAGAATTAATTATAGAATAGACGCAGATTTTATGAATGCGCAAATGAAAATCCTACATAAAGATTTGACTAACGACTTAGCGAAAAATGTATTAATAAGTAACAGTCCCTTTGAATTACAGACAACTCTAATTACAACACCTGATCTAACTTTCGACCAAGCCATTCAAATTGTTGAGAATTACGTTTCTCAAAAATCGCAAATAGAAATGATGCGGTCATGGAGAAATCCGCCCACGAATAATTATAATTTTAATAGATCGAAAACTAATCCCCTATCTAGAAATTCAAATAATGTTTCCCAGTATCAAAATAATCATTTCAGAACACCTAACTATTCCTATGATCCAAGACCAAATTTTAATCAACAATTCCCTTCGCAACCAATCCAATTTAAACAAAGAAATGTTAACCCTCATTTTCCTACTGCAAGACAAGTGTTTAGTCCCACAAATAAATCAAATACAACCAATGTTTTCAAACCAAATCCAAATCAGAGAATTAATACCCCTCCAGAAAAAATGTCTGTTCAAACTAGAAATTATCCTAAAAAACGAAACGAGTATTCAACTCAATATAATCCAAATCCCCAAAGAAATTTTTATAATTATCGAAGTACGAATTATCAAAATAATCCAAACAATGACTTCATTGTTGAGGAACTGTTATTCAAATGTTAATTCAAATGAACCAAGTCGAAATTTTCCAAAAGCAGGCCCAAGCAACGAATTGACCTGAATCATGCCTTAGATAATAAAAATCAGTTACCTTATATCCAATTTCAAAACCCTTATTGTAAATTATTAATAGACAGTGTTTGCTTATAATAATTTCTATGATAATATTTTTCAAGAAGAAACAACGTTAATTGCATGCATGAAGCAGGATACTTCAAATGAAAAAGTATTACTTCCTTTATTTTCAGAATTTCGTATGAATGATAGTCACCCTTTTGTACTTTATAAATTTCATAATAATTACGATGGCATTATAGGAGCCGATTTTCTTAATAAAGACGGTTTGACATTCGATTTTAAAAACCAAGTATTGATGTATAAATATTGTAGAATTCCATTCAAATATGGAAAAACTTCGATTGAAAATAATTGTTTAATTCAGAAAGTATCACAACTTGAACGGGAAAAACATGAGCTTTTCAAAAACTTTGCAAATAATTTGCAGGAAATTGATAAAATCGATAAAGCAAATGAAGATTTGAAAACTGAAAATGAACAATTGAAATCTAAACTTTTTATGATCGAGATATCTAATAAAGAACTTGAAAAAATGATTGAATTGAACTCTAAAGCAAGTTATGAAATGGAAAAAGAAATTTCAAATTTGAAAAATCAATAAACGTAATGAATAAGGAAAAACAAAGTCTACAAAAATCTTACGCTAGATTGAATAAAGTAGAGAGGAAATATAAGCAGCTTAAATCAGAATTCGATGAGTTGAATATCAACATAAATAAAATTAGAGCGGAAAATGACGCTTTACTGGAAAATAATGAACAAATAAGTTCAAAATATGAACGTGTTATTGAAGAAAATGGTAATCTTATATCCAAACTAGGAGAATTTAAGAATGAAATTGAATATAATAAAGGTTCAATGAATAATGCCAATACTTTGCGTAGAATTAGATTAGAATCAACGAATGATTTTTTACGTAATGAAACCAATGATAATTATATTGAGTTTAATTGTATTAAGACTGAAAAAGTTTCATCAGTCAATAAAGAAAATAATTTTAATAATAATTTTGATGGTTTCAATGAATATTCAATGAATAATCGTAATGAAGACGAATCTGAAGAATTTAATCAAAGTATTAATTTTTTAGTTGATCCAAGAAACGAAATGAATTATAGATATTTTACTAAGGACGAACCTGGATTCATAATAATTCATATCATATCCCAAGGTAACGCTCATTCTGATAAGCCAGATGCACCTAGAAGTGTGATCGCAGAAAAAGTGCGATTCATCAAATTCCTTTCACACTGTAAAAATGACCTGCCTCATTTGTACGGGAGGTTACTCAACAATTATACGCGACACGATTTTCATAAATTCTATCACAGACCGAAATATAAAGCGATTTTCTACATTTTATACTATAGAGACCAACTTCTGGTTATAGAAGTATTTTTCAACTTTGTTTAACATACATTAAATTTAGCTTCACTATATCATGAATGATACAAAATGAAAGCATTTTAATATTATGTAATTATGCACTGACGAACCATTTCAGCTTTTAACTATATTTATTTTATTCTTCCCAGTTTCGGGATCAGTTTTCCTAAAATTTAATTCGATATGAATTTCTTCACAATTTTATAAGTATCAAGAAAAATTAAATTACGATTTTATCCCTTACGACTTTTTAGTTTATCACACAGCTCTTATTAATTTGCTAAGCTGATGACATCTTATTGCTATTTCATCCTTAAATACTTGAATTTCTAAAACTTTCTTGATGTGAAAAAGTATAGGCACCGCGCCGAGGATTACTACAAATATCAAATTACATTTTCAAATCATTTTGCCAAATTTGACATTGCCTAGCCAAATTATCACATGATGAAATTGATTACGAGTTTAGCATATTTGAAAATAACGAGATGAACCCCATAGAGGATGATCTTATATCAATTATAAATAATGTAACAAATGTTTTCAAGAACTAGATGAATGCCTAGAATTATTAGATCCAAGTAATAATAGAAAATATAATGAAATTGATTATATTGTGTGTGATGAATTTAATAAAGATTTTTTTTGAATAATTTAAAAAATAGATATTCAGGTAGATTGAACGAAAAACGTTCCGAAGAAACAAGGATTTTCCTTCCTTTTAAATACAAACCCTAATTACATTAAAAACCCTGTTGTCAAAAAGTTAGATTCAGTTTACAAAACTATTAATGCTCGCGAAATAGATACGCATAGAATTCAAGACATGAAAAATAAACACATTTATCATAAAAGTATTACTCCCTTATAAAACAACTGATTCATCATATTGATTTGGAACAAGTAGAGGATCTTATTTTGAAATATCAGAAAGAAATTGATAATTTGAAAAATAAACAATTATTGGGATTTACACAAACGCCGCATTATGAATATTTACAACATTCGAATACGATTAATATTAAAACTTTAGAAGAACTTGTAAATGGAAAAATAAGAGTTAAAAGAGGACTTATTAATATTGGAGGTAAAATTTCGAAGATTCTATTTGGAACATTAGATTCAGATGATGAAGAACTTTATAAAAATTGTTTTGAAAGTATAACAAGAAACGAGGACACTCTTATGAGAAATCAAAAGCAGATTGCTACAGTAATTAATGATTTGAAAAATAAGTATATTGATAAATTTCGACAATTCGCAGATAATTTTAAATTACTACAAACAATACCGCAATTGAGACATATTGAACACATGCATCTTCTTACATTTGAAATTAAGGATATTAAAAGTATATTAGATGAAATTCAAACAGCAGTGAGCTTTGCAAGACTTCATATCCTACATGAATCTATTTTACCATATACAAAATTCGCAGAACTAATTAAAAATTACACAATCATTCCAATGCACCATTTAAAGGATTATTATCAATTATGTCATACAAAAGTTATGTTTAAAGAGAAAGTTTTATTATTTCTTATATCAATTCCTACCGTTTATGAAGAAAATTCTAATCTTTACAAGTTTTACTATATCCCTCAGAAAAACTTTACCCTTCCTTATACCAATCCTTATATGCTCACTCAAAAAGAAGAATTAAAATGGTCAACCGATGAATGTCATGCTGTCGAAGAAGACTACCTTTGTGACCAAGACTCCCTTACAAAACCTCCTGAATGTATGAAGACGGTATTGAAGACACACATAGAAAATTGTCCCAGAAAAGAAATTATACCTATATCAAATTTGAAAACTTTAGAAGAAGGAAGCATCCTTTCGATTAATAATACAGAAATTCAAGAAAAATGTCCTCAGCAAACTAAATACTACTTTACTTCACCGATGGCTATAATCCAATCGAAATGCATCATAAGTAATTTCCAAAAAGAAATATTTCCAATTTCTATCAAGAATGAAGAAAAATACATTATTCCACCCAAGACGGCGATAATCCCACAAAATCAATCCCAAGAAGAGGAGAAAGAAGAATTTCGAGAAGAAGATATCCTAGATGTTAACTTAGAAGACATACGAAGATGGAAACCCCATCCAGCATCAACTTTTATGATTATTATAGGAATATTTATGTTTTTGTCTATTTTATACTTGTTATTTAAATATTTTAAAATACGTAAAGCTACACCTTATCAAGGTGATACCTTTATCCAAAGGGGGAGGAATTAAGTAATACACCCCCTGTATTCTGAAATACTCGATACATTGTAACTTCATTTGTTATTGAATATGTCCATATTAACTTTGGCTGACTAAGCACACGTGCCGCTTATCTTATGCTGAATACATCGTAAATACCGAAGGTATAAATAGGCACAAGAATAATCAGTCATTCAAGAATAATCTGTCTATTAATTGAATTATTGCTGTATCATCTCATTGTTCCTAAATAAAACTGTTTTTAAAAACGGTGTCTTCAACCCAAAATACATAATAATATATATATATATATATATATATTTTTATTTTATTATTTTTTTTCCCCACCGATTTTCGGGTTATCATGCGGCTACCGGACTCTCAGTTGTCAAGGTAGTCGAATCGCTATTGATCCTGCAAACACTTTCGGACTATACGAACGATGTTCAGAAGTACCTGCTTTTGCGCCTGTGAGATTATCGCCTGATCCAGTCCTATTTTTCGCGTATTTTCAATAAGGTGTTCCTCTATCAATCCATTGGTCGACATAATCAGTGGCAAGATGCCTTTTAAGTTGTGGATCTCTCGAAGCTGAAATGCTAGATCGGTGTACTTGCTTATCTTTTCCGAGTAAGCTCTGGATATATTGTCGTCCGCCGGGATGGTCACATCAAGCAGGAAACAAGTCTTCTGCTCCAGATCAAACAATGCGATATCGGGCCGATTGTGTGCCACTCCGCCATCTGTGACCATTGTGGAATCCCAGTATAATTTGTATCGACTGCTTTGCAGCAGTGTTTTTGGCTGATATCCGAAATGTTCTTGTTCGCTGTGAAGTAGGCCCAGTTTGAGAGCCAAGTGCTGGTGGTATATTTTGGCCATTGCATTGTGTCTGTCCAAATAGTCTCTGGGGGCCAACACCGGGCACGACGAAGTAAGGTGCTGAATTGATTCAGGAGCTTGGAAACATCTTCTGCATCTGTCAAAGGGAACATCTTGTTTGGCTATGTGCTTCAGGTACATTCTAGTTGGCATCACCTGATTTTGTATTGCTATTAACCTTCCCTCTGTCTGTGGGAAAAGGTATCCAGCACGTAAGTATGACAGAGATTCTACTCTATTAACATTTCCACTTTCTAGAAGAGAAGCATATCTACCATGGAGAGCCTTGGATTTCCACTCTTCGATCCACTCTCCAGTCGTGCGTCCGGCCACTTGATCACCCCGAACAGACAGCCGAAGAGCCGAATAGTTTTCGTCAGCCCGGCATATTGCCTGCAGGAGAGGTGAGTCATTCTCAAGAAAATAGTTCTTCAAGGAATTATATATATATATATATATATATATATATATATATATATATATATATATATATAATATATACAGGGTGAGTCGGGAGGAACGGACCAAACTTCAGGTGTGTATTCTGCAGGTCGAAATAATTCCAAAAAACTCATATGTTGTTATCCGATTCTCATTTGTTTTCAAACTATAGGGTAATTAAAATATTTAAATAAGGTCAACCAATATTCAGATCAAGAGTTTCTCGGACTTTGGATTGGTCGCTGTGGTCGTATTAGTTGGCCTCCAAGATCTCCAAACCTAACACCATTGAACTATTGTTTGTCGGGTTGGTTCAAGAACGAAGTATACAAAGTTAAAGTTGACACTCGGGATGCTCCAATTCGACGCATTAGAAATACGGCATTGCTTTTTGAAGAAAAGCACGAATCAATCAGAAAAGCATCGAGAGCCCTTCGCAGACGAATGTGTTTCGAGGTTAATGGCGGGATTTTCGTGCATTTATTGAAATAATGCTATAAATGAAACCATTTTAATATAGAAAATGTTGTTTCTAATAATGACGCTATAGTTTCATAACAGATGAAAATCGGATAACAACATATGAGTTTTTTCATATTATTTCGAGCTATAGAATACACACCTGAAGTTTGGTCCGTTCCTCCCGACTCACCCTGTATATATATAATATATATATATATATATATATATATATATAGAGAGAGAGAGAGAGAGAGAGAGAGAAAAGATTCTTGGGATAGCAGCAGATTGGATGAATAACTCTTTTTCCTTTATAGCTTAAGCTTTCGATAACTTTATTTTTATCTTCTTCAGAAGCACTACAAACATCGACAAAGTGAGATATACATGTAAAATGGAATAAATATAACGAACTTACAGGATTTGAGATTATAAAATTCAAAGGTGTTCATATATCAGAATATCGACATATATATATTTGAAAACCATGAGAAGTTCGAACGAAAACGAAAAATATATTTTTTGGATTGATAAATGTCAGTTATTGACAAAAATCATTGATATTTTTTCTTGGCGATGTTACTGAAATGATTCAAAGGAGTGATCGTTTACAAATTGAGAACTGGTTTTAATAAATATATCGATCTCTACTAAATTAGCATAAATTGAACTGAGATTTTCTACATCTCGTCTATTATTCATAGAATTTGGTTCCTGTATAATATGAATCATTTTCAAATATTTTCTCGTCCACATTTTACTTTCAAACTCTATAATTTTGATATTACTATAATCCATATGGTGACCTGTTTGATTTTCATGTACAGCAAGTGCACAAGCTATGATTTTTCTTTTCGAATCACTTTTATGTGATGTAATCCTCTTGGATAAGGTTCTCTTTGTTTCACCGATGTATACCAAGTCGCAGTTGGTGCAAGGTATCCTGTAAACAATGTTGGATTGGCTAGTTATAGGTGTTTTATCCTTTAATTTTGTGTCCAATGACTTGGTTGTTCTAATATTTTGTAGGGCCACCAGAGTATTTTCAGTTTTCAGTATTTTGACCAATTTTCTAGTAAATCCTTCAATATGTGGTAGAAAGATCTCAGTTCAATTTATGCTAATTTAGTAGAGATCGATAAGATAATTAAAACCAGTTCTTTATTTGTTAACGATCACTCCTTTGAATCATTTCAGTAACATCGCCAAGAAATATCAATGATATTTGTCAGTAACTGACATTTATCAATTCAAAAAATATATTTTTCGTTTTCGTCCGAACTTCTCATGGTTTTCAAATATATATATATATATATATATATATATATATACAGGGTGAGGCGTGCTGGTGAATTCTTCTATTTTTTTCTATATGATTTTTATCAAGTTTTTACTTCATTTTTGAATGATCTCTTATCGCTTACAAAAATTAAATTCCAGACACATGGGTATGATCCCGGTGATATTTTTCACGCTATTATTTGAAGGTATTATTGATCCACAATTCAAGAACACGCGTGAAAAATTCTACGTAGAATGAAGTGTTAAATATTGTCGATGTATTATTATGTTAAATGTTTTCTTCCTATAGATTTTCTGGTTCCTTTTTATTTTAAACATAAAAACATTATCAAGGTACATAAAATAATGTAAAAATTTTCAATTCTTTCATGACTGTTTGTTTCGAGGTATCAGGATATTTCTTTCCATAGTCTGATAATACCTGGATTAAAAATTCGAGGGAGACAACTTAATATGTAGGTTACGGACGCATAGCGCTTCAACCCTTGCTGGTGAGGGTTGTAGTAGCAAGGGTTGAAGCGCTATGCGTCCGTAACCTACATCTTAAGTTGTCCTCCTCGAAACAGAAATTGACCTGTCCGAGCGTTTCTATCGAAAAAATTTATTTCGTCTGTAATCTCGTCTGTTTCGTTTTCAAATGGCCACCCTGTATATTCAAGTAGCCTTCTATTAAACTTACAGCTCTTTCTGCACTATCGTTTACAACTTTTAACTCTTTCAGAATTTTCAGGCCCTTGAGATAAATAAACTGTAAAATTCATAAAAAATCATATTAAAAAAAATAGAAAAATTCACCTTAATATTGAGATAGAGAGCTGAAATTTGGGGGATCGCTTTTTTACGGCCAGTCTGTATATATAAGACTTACATTATTGTCAGGTTTTCAGTGTTCATACACGTTAGCAACGAAATTACCGCATCGGCAACTAACTAGAGGACATCGATCATGTAGAAAATCGGTCGGAGACGAAACTCTACATTTTGAAAAAACGAATTCCAAAGGCCTCGATCGCATGTATTCGTGTTATGACCCGATAAGACAAAGGCTTAGTGCTTAGTAATCCGCAGAAGTGCTCGGGAGCACTTAGGGGATTACTGAGCACTAAGGGTCGGTTTCACAAAACTTTGACTGTACCGATATTGAAAGAGTGTTCCGGGCTTATTGGCCGTGGTCCATTAGGAATAATTTCACCATTTCGCGTACAACTTCGGTAGGCATCTTCAGAGCTGATTGGCCCATCGCTCCCGCTCCGTATCGGCTTGATCTTTGTTTTTTATTTAAGTCGGTAACTAGGCGCAATGTGAAAAACTGGTTCTTTCTTTGCGGTTTTTGTGTTCATAAATTTCAATGGCCTCCATGTTCAGCCTGGGATAGTTACTTTTGATATTGGATATAATTTCCGCTTTTGAGAAATCTATATTGTGTCCATCTTACAGAGCATGTTCCGCTAGTGTGACAGTCGACAGCATCGTTCGTGCTAATTAATTCTTTTTCGATACTTCGCTTTGTTGTACCAATATAGACTTTGTCGAAGTCACAAGGTATCCTGTAAATACCGGCTTGTGAAAGTGGGTCGACTTTGTATTTGGTAGTTTTTGTGTCGGCTTAAGCCCGGTCGTCCACTGCAAGCGTATTCAGGCGGCAACGCGCTCACGCGAAACAAGCGTTCGTAGCTGCTACAACACAGGCGGCAATGGGCTGCAGGGTTCGTCCACTGGCAGCGGTGACGGTTGCGGCTTCTTGCGTTCCATTCAGTGATATAACCAACAAAGACCATAGTTTGTCTTCGAAAATGACATCGTTCGTATTTTTTTAGCATTGACTGCAATATGCTTTGAATCCGGAGGACTTGTACATTCTAGAGTCAAGTTATTTAGTCAAAAGACGACGGAAACACAGAGGTCCTGCCGTTATTGGATGCACTCAATTTTCAGAACCAAAAATCCTTTGGAGATTTCAAACATCTCCAATAATTAGAAAAATATCCTGAGCGATTTTTCAATTCCTATGGGAAGAAGCAAAGAATATTTCTGAATGTATTTGAGAAACGATAAAACTTCATTGGTACAACACTTCGAACTCTCAAGCTTTGTAACGTTTCGGAGTTTATATCAGACTCCCTTTTTAGACAATTTCTCAACATGAGCTTTACGTAATATTGAGAATTATTGATTTCCCAATTGACATTCACCAATCCATGATGATCCTAGATTAATATTAATAACTATGATGGTGAAATTATTGCTACTTCATTTCAAAATTCCCTGAAATCTGTTCCATTTTCAACAAATCATTCCAAATACGATCCACACCCACCGAACAATTTAACAGATTATCATTTTTTTATAACTGTCAGGTTCCATCATTAGATTTTTCGTGTTATTCCAATCCATCATGTGATCGCCTATTGGAAGTCACCTGATCGCGATCTACCAATATCTCTACATTTTATGTTATTCTAATTTTCTAATTTCGAAAGGTGTTGATGTTTCTCGTGTAGATATAGGTTTTTCCATAAATACAAGGAATATGGTAAATACAATTTCTTATTTGAAGGTTTAGTTTTTGTTAGTTTAGATCTTAAATCATTTCGCGTTTTGAAAACGGTTCTCATATTGAATTTAGAACCAATTCTTTGAATTTTACCTGAAAGTCCATGAACATGAGAAATCAAATTAAATGATACATATATTTATTCTTGACGGTTTCTTGTTGGTCCCTGATTATCAATATATTCTCTAAGTTTGAATTAATTTTTCAGATGAAATTCGTTGGATATTTAATATCCTCAAGAATACTTTTAATGAAATTATTTCTTATTTCATTCGTAGATGAAATTAAATGAGCCCCACCGTTAAGTGTTTTTATAATACCACTCATTTGACTGATTTGAATATATATTTAGATATCGATTGTTGTGTGACTTTTTTCTGAAACCACTTGATTCTTCTTTGCCATGTTGTCAAATCACGAAAACATCATCGGCATACCGTCATCAAGTCTTTAGGCATTGCACCACAGACTTTTCATCACACAAAATTTGACATCAAGATTTCCTTGAATTTCATTCATATGAGAGACAAGTGTGTTCAGGAAAGAAGACACGCCAATCGATATCAAATGAGTGTTAAAACAGCTTTTATGAAAACACTTTATGATTGGGGTCATTTAATTCATCTACAACTGAAAAAAAAAAAATGAAATTAATTTCATTAAAGATAGTTTTGAGGAGGATCCATGTCCAACGAATTTCTCTACGCGGAAAGTATTTTACTTCGTAAACAGAGCCAGCGCTTCTAGCGTTCGAGCGTAGACGCGCTACATAACGCTAAATTCACACACACCTGTTTGTGGACGGCCGGCATAAATTCGACCGATGCTAGATACTTGCACACACACCGGATATTTGCCGGTCAAACAATCAGTTGCTCCAGAATGACAAGATATTATATGAAAATAATGAATCTCAAAGGAGTTGTTTCGATTTGGTTATTGCATCGCTGTATCCTCCATAATCTCGAAATCCCTCCTCAGACCGCAGCACATTTCCCTCCATGCATCCCTGCTACAATTCCTGTCTTTGAATTTTTAGCAAGTTTTGTCCCATAAAACAGGTCGAGCCTCTATCAAACAAATGAGGACATCTTTATCAATAATGAAATTCATTTTTCAATAAGCCAGTAATTCGAAGACTAGTTCAATACGTACGAGCATCTATAATTTCACAGAGCTATCATGTGGAATTGTCGGCAAAAAATCGGTGTGTGTGCATGCGTTCATTTAATCATGTGCGCCACTATTCACCGGTTCTGCCGGCGATGCAGTGGCAGTGGCCGGCTGCTGACCGGCATTTTACCGGCACGGCTCAGCGGTTGGTGTGTGTGCAAGGTTCCATAAGCACCTGTGATTCACTATTGGAATTTGGACGACCGGCCGGTTTCCGGCCGACCAGAACCGGTGTGTGTGAATTTAGCGTTACGCTATGGAACCTTGCACACACACCGACCGCTGAGCCGCGCCGGTAAAATGCCGGTCAGCAGCCGGCCACTGCCACTGCATCGCCGGCAGAACCGGTGAATAGTGGCGCACATGATTAAATGAACGCATGCACACACACACCGATTTTTTGCCGACAATTCCACATGATAGCTCTGTGAAATTATAGATGCTCGTACGTATTGAACTAGTCTTCGAATTACTGGCTTATTGAAAAATGAATTTCATTATTGATAATGATGTCCTCATTTGTTTGATAGAGGCTCGACCTGTTTTATGGGACAAAACTTGCTAAAAATTCAAAGACAGGAATTGTAGCAGGGATGCATGGAGGGAAGTGTGCTGCGGTCTGAGGAGTGATTTCGAGATTATGGAGGATACAGCGATACAATAACCAAATCGAAACAAATCCTTTGAGATTCATTATTTTCATATAATCTCTTGTCATTCTGGAGCAACTGATTGTTTGACCGGCAAATATCCGGTGTGTGTGCAAGTATCTAGCATCGGTCGAATTTATGCCGGCCGTCTACAAACCGGTGTGTGTGAATTTAGCGTTAGATCCCATTTCAGGCGGATCAAGCGGCGAAGCTCGTAGCCGCTCGTGTACGCCCGCTCGAAGTCGCCTGTACTGGACGCAGCTGCATTGGAATACAATGCTTGGGATCTGTAGCAACTTGCCGCACGTATACGCTCGTTTCGCGAGAGCCATAAAACGCTCGAAAACGCTTGCAGTCGACGACCGGGGTGAAAACGGTCTCGATGTTGTGCGATTTCAGTATTCTACCAATTCTATCTGTGACCTTGGGGATGTATGGTAAGATGGGTCTTCCATTCGGTGTGATTTGTGATGTGTTATCATCTCGTGTGAAATGTTTTGGTCTCATTGCCCTTTGAATTTCTTTCGCATTATAACCATTGGCGATGAATGCATGCTGTAAATGTTCAAGTTCATTTTATCCCCCAGAAATTACGGCTCGCATAGACGTCCTGCTCCACAAGTGTTTTTATAACTCCTCGTTTCTGTTTTAGGTGAGATTGGACTCCTTGTGTAGAAATCTGTCAGTAAGGGTTGGTTTTCCATAAACCCAGTGTCCTCACCATACATCCCCAAGGTCACATATATAATCAGTAGAATACTGAAAAGGCATAACATCCAGACCGTTTATAAGCCGACACAAAAAGTGATGATCAGAACTACCAAAGACAAAGTCGACCCACTTTCACGAGCCGGTATTTACAGGATACCTTGTGACTTCGGCAAAGTCTATATTGGTACAACAAAGCGAAGTATCAATACAAGAATTGAGGAGCACGAACGATGCTGTCGACTGAATCAGACGGAAAAATTCGGAACATGCTCTGACAGCATGGACACAATATAGATTTCTCAAAAGCAGAGATTATTTCCAATATAAAAAGTTACTATCCCATGCTGAACATGGAAGCCATTGAAATTCATACACACAAAAATAACACATAACGCAAAAATAACTTAACTCCGCCATTAACCGGGGTGCAGATGACGCTTCCGATTCGAACATGTCAGTGTGAGAAATTCAGCGTTCGAGGTACCATCTTAGATCAAGAATTCTCTGAAGATACCTACCGAAGTTGAAGGCGAAACGTTAGGTGAAATTATTCCTAATGGAACCCGGCCAATAAGCCCGGAAGACTTTTTCAATATCAGTATATACGGTCGTGAAAGCCTCAAACTATTTGATTGGGCCGTTAAATTAAGCACTCAGCACTGCATTAAAAAGAGCTGGGGAGTAGAACAAGGCTTTGAGTGCTTTCATGAGCACAAAGCACAGTGCTCTGGCACAGCTCTGCTCCAGAATTCTTTCCGAAAAAGTTGGTTCTTCATACCAATTTGTTTTTAGAACATTATTCTAACAAAACTTTGTGTTCCCAACATCAGAAGTGTACTTAATGCGACGATGTATGCTTTCAAATATGATTAGAATCTCATCTTTTTTGTCAAAAAGTGTAGATGAGCCTATATCATCCATGTACCCTGTACCTTTTCATGAATGGTACCCAACACGAAAATTTAGAAGCACCAAGTAGTAGTAACCAGACAAGGCAACCTTCAATTCCCACAATAAAACATTGTTCTTTTTGCACGAAGATTGAAAATATAGCAAGTTAACTGAAGATCTCACAGTGAAATATAATGGTACGTGCCAGAATTTTTATTTTTTCCCGCAAGTTCAGGAAGATTCTAACCCTTTCCGGTCTCTAATTCATTTCATTTTGTCCCTTATTTATAAACGCAGTATATTTTGTCTATATTGCTCAATCACGATTGTGGTAGAATAGAATAGAAATATTTATTTCCACTGACTAAAAAGTGTGGGAAAATATCAACACAAAGTACAATAAATAGTTAATATTCAATTACAAAATTATAAAAACAAAACATTACACACTCATTCTAATTATGAACAACTCGTATTTCAATGTAGGTATACACAAATGTTGGGTGAAACGGGCGTACAGGTTTTCCACTCTATCTGCACGGCTATATGGAACACGGGAAGATGGCCAACTGACTGGTGTACCTCAATATACGTTCCATTACACAAAAAAGGAGCAACTACAACGTGCGAGAACTACCGAACAGCGACAGAAGAAGAAATGGTAGAACTTCTCAGACGAGTGGAACATGAAAGACCAAGATAATGATAGATTCGAAACTTCACAGTTGACCAACCTTCTAAACCAATATGACATGGTTGACAGTTTCAACTACTTAGGCTCTACCATAACGAGCAACGGAAACTGTGAAACAGAGGTTTGAAGGAGTATAAACATGGCAAAGAGCGCCATTGGTCTGCTAACAAAAATATGGAATGACCGCTCGATTTCCCAAAATATAAAAAATGAGGCTTGTTACAGCTCTTATCTTCTCATCTTTTTATACGGGGCTGAAACTTGAACTCTTCTTGCTTCTGAACGTAAAAAATTGATGCATTCGAAATGTGGTGCTGGAGGCGAATGCTCCGAATACCTTGGACAGCTCTACGCACTAACGTTTCCATATTAAAACAGCTGAAAATAAAAACCCGATTGTCACTTTAATTAAGAAGACAGGGAATGTATTTTGTTGTCTGCCTGTATGTTAGAACCCATTTATCTGTCAGTTTTGTTTAATTGTCTATAGATTATGATAATATGAATACTATGTTCAAATTGCAGACCTGCTGAAGCAGTATTTTCCAGTCAAATGTAGAGTAAAAAAGTAAAAATCTTACACTTTCATTATCATCATTATCACGACAGCGAATATTTTTGTTGTCTGCCTACATGTTAGAACATATCTATCTGTTTTCTATTATTTTATATAGACTATGAAAGTATGAATACCATGTATGAATTGGAGACCTGCTGAAACAGTGGTACCCAGTTAAATGAAGTGTAAAAAAGTAAATGTAAAAATCCCACACTTTCATTAAGCAGACAGGGAATGTATTTTGTTGTCTGCGTGTATGTTAGAACCGATATATCTGTCAGTTTTTTTAACTGTGTATAGATTATGATAATATGAATACTATGTTTAAATTGCAGACCTGCTGAAGCAGTATTTTCTAGTGAAATGAAGAGTAAAAAAGTAAAAATCTTACACTTTCTAAACACGACAGCGAATGAAGTTTTTTGTTTGCCCACATGTAAGAACCGATATATGTATCTGTTTTATTTTATTGTGTATGAAAATATGAATACCATGTGTTAATTCCAGACCTGCTGAAACAGTGTTCCCCAGTGAAATGAAGAGTAAACAAGTAAAAATCTTACACTTTCATTATCACGACAGCGAATATATTTTGTTGTCTGCCTGCATGTTAGAACAGATATATATATATATATATATATATATATATATATATATATATATATATATATATATATATATATATATATATATATATATATATATATATATATATTATTTTGTATAGACTATGAAAGTATGAATACCCTGTATGAATTGCAGACCTGCTGGGACAGAGTTTCCCAAAGAAATGAAAAGTAAAAAAAAGGAAAAATCTCACACTTTCATTCAGAAGACAGGGAATATATTTTGTTGTCTGCCTGTATGTTAGAACCGATATATCTATCATTTTGTTTAACTGTGTATAGATTATGATAATATGAATACTATGTTCAAATTGCAGATCTGCTGAAGCAGTATTTTCCAGTGAAATGAAGAGTAAAAAAGTAAAAATCCTACATTTTCATTATCACGACAGCGAATATATTTTGTTGTCTGCCTGCATGTTGTCTGTTTTCTTTTGTTGTGTATAAACTATGATAGTATGAATACAATATGTGAATTACAGCATTGCTAAAACACTGGTTCCCATTGAAATGTTGAGTAAAAAAGTAAAAGTAAAAATCTCACACTTCCATCAACACGACAGCGAATGTATTTTGTTGTCTCTCTGCATGTTAGAACCAATATGTCTATCTGATTTCTATTATTTTGTATAGACTATGAATGTATGAATACCATGCATGAATTGCAGACCTGCTGAGACAGTGTTTTTACCAGAGAAATGAAGATTAAAAAAGTAAATGTAAAAATCTCACACTTTCATCAAGAAGACGGGGAATGTATTTTGTTGTCTGCCTACATGTTAGAACCGATATATCTGTCTGTTTTGTTCTGTTGTGTATAGAATATGATGATATAAATATCCAGTTAAAATTGCAGACCTGCTGAAGCAGTATTTTCCAGTGAAATGTGAAGTAAACAAGTAAAAATCTTTCACTTTCATTAACACGACAGCGAATGTATTTTGTTGTCTGCCTGCATTTTAGAACCGATATATCTATCTGTTTTGTTTCATTATGTATACATAATGATAATATGAATACCATTTGTGACGTACAGCATTGCTAAAAAACTGGTTCTCATTGAAATATGGAGAAAAAAAGTAAAAGTGAAAATCTAACACTTTCATTATCACGACAGCGAATATATTTTGTTGTCTGCCTGCATGTTAGAACCGATATATCCGTCTGTTTTGTTTTATTATGTATATGTATACATATACATAACACATGATATTCATATTTTCATTATGTAATGAAAATATGAATATCATGATATTCATATTTTCATTATGTAATGAAAATATGAATATCATGTGTGAATTACAGCATTGCTAAAACATTGGTTCTCATTGAAATGTGGAGTAGAAAAGTTAAAGTAAAGATCTCACAATGTCATTAACACGACAGCGAATGAATTTTTTTTGTCTGCCTACAGGTTAAAACAGATGTGTCTGTCTATTTTTTTATGGTGTATAGACTATAATAGTTTGAATAGCATGTGTGAATTGCGGACCTGCTGAAACAGTAGTTGTCAATGAAATGGAGAGTAAAATAGTAAAAATCTAACAATTTCATTAACACGACAGCGAATGTATTATGTGGTCTGCCTGCACGTTAGAACCGACCAATCTGTCTGCCTCGTCATATATGTGTTTTCGATAAACATATGAATAACATACATAATTTTCAGCCTTGCTAAAATAAAGTTATTTTTTATGAAATTTTCGATTTTCATGAACCTAGAAATTACACTTGGAACCGGAATAAATGTCTGCCATTGAATTGTTGGATATAGAAAAGTGTATAGTACAATATATCAAAGGCAGACATGCTACTATCAATTTTCTCGTTTTTGGACTTCCGGCCACGCTCCAAGGAACCATCGCCGAGCATAGCGAATCCTCATTTCACCTACAGTAGGTGTCATAGTATACCTGACATTAATATGAAGTTTGCTAAAATACCGTAAATCTGCCGAATGCTGGCTCTCAGTCTACTAGGAGATAGCTACTCTACCCGAAGACTATATTTTAATCACAGTAATCACACTACATATGTAGTTGCTCTTTCCGTTTATATTCTTCCTCTCGGTAATCGTATTTTTGTTGCTGAGAGCGACTATCGTTGGTTTTTTGTTCTCATTTCTGGTATATCCGATAATATTGACTGATCCTTGAGGCACGCCTGCTATTTCTTGTCATTGATCTCATGCCATCATTGCTCACTTAAAATTTTTTTATTTTTCCAGTAGGACTGTATGAATTTTCTAAATTTCGATGGAAATTTTTATTCCTTAATTTTGTAACGTGCGCTCTAAATGCGTCGTCAAGTAGGCTATAGAATTTTGAACGTCAATATTCTGCGTCTGAACATAGTTCAGAAAATTAAACCTTCAAAATTGATGCCGAATTTGTTTGAACACACTTTAGATCAATCCTTGGTGCCACATCTTGTTTTCGAGGTCACGCTTAAAAGCTGAGGAAGAAGAATTATTTCAGAAAATAGTAGAGACAAAAATTTCATTTCGAATCTTGTGTAGGTGTTCTCGTATGTTGACTTCTACGTCGTTGCTTTCTTCATTGGGTTTGAATTGTTGTTTTAGGGCCTAGGGTGTCCGCAAAATATTTCGACTTTCTCCTCATATGTTGTTGCTATGTTGTTTCCTCAGTCATTATCGAGATTTTGGTTTCTGTTCTTTTTTCATTGAGAGCTGCATTCATCTTCCACAAAGATTGGTTCTCAATGTCTAGACTTCCATGAATGGCTCTCGATCTCTCAGTTTTACTTCATTAATCTATTCATCATTCATTCTATCGATTAATGCTGTTCTTTCATTAGCATTATGACTATTATTCAAGATATAAAAATCCAGATAATACAAGACGCATGTGTCCTTGGTTCTTTCCTGAACACACTTTAAATTGTTTTGAGAAGCATCCATTTCATATGGCAGTAAAGGTTTTCAATGTGCTATCTGGAAAATTTCATGAAATTCAGGATTATAATGAGTTCAGGAGAGAAATATATAAAATCATCATGAATTGTGAAGAGATTGTGAGTGTGTTCTTCTGGACCAATTACCGAAAGACTAATTTTCTCTGATATTTTCCTCAATATTTTATGTTCTGGTTTTCCTTTATTCTGTAAAGAAAGTAGTTATATTGATTTGTCCTACTTAGGAGAAATCAACATTGTTTGAGGGTCGATAGGCAGAAAATATGATGATATCGCCTTCATGTGTTTTGATATTCACTCCTGTTCCCTCAATTCGACATCTATTACTGCTGGTACTCTATGATGTTTTTTTGTTATTTTTCAGGAATAAATACAGTTCTTAATTATTCTACATGTTTATTTACTTCTGAAGATTTCTACCAATTATTCAAATTGCCCTTCTATGAAGGCTATCTTTTATTGCATAGACGCATTAGATTTGCAGAAAGCAATCGTCATTCTTCCTAAAACTACGGCACGTTCTTCCTCATTGCTCGACGCTTCTTTATCTCCATTTTGAATTTTTGGTTTCCAGTTTTAGTTTCTCTCTTCTTCTCTGTACTAACAGTAATTCAAGATTCTTCTCTTGCTTTCTTCGTTGCGTCAGCCAACACGTTTTTTTTGACCGGTGTGAACTTAGCAGACTCTTTTCCAGCAGACCGTTTGTCGAATACACCCATTACGTTACGAATATGGGGATCCTAGAGTCGATTGAATCAGGGTGAAGCAAAGGAATGACATACAAAAAAAAATTATCGGAATTACTTCGGAGAAGTGGTGAAGTTTCCATCTTCGGAATATTTGTATTTCATTATTACAGAAACTATTTTTCGGATCATAACCATATTTGGCATGGTGAATTGTTATATAGATGTGATTATGCACACAAAATATCATCATCTCTCAAAGGGATGCAATGAATGATTCTGCATCCCCCATATTAAAAAATTCGATACCATTGAAATAACATTACAGCATGCAAAACAAAAACGTGTATCTCAGAGTTCATTGAATTAGAATGAAACAATGGAATGGCATACAAAAAAATTAATTATCGAAATCATTTCGGAGAAGTGGTGAAGGTTTCATCTTCGAAATATTTGTATTTCATAATTAAATAATCTATTTGTCGCAGCATAACCATATTTGGCTCGGACTTTGTACACGAAAAATCATCGACTCGCGAAGGGAGGCAGGGGGTGATTCTTCATCCCTTATATTAAATTTTACGATAAAAGGGATGAAAAATCATCCCCTGCCTCCCTTTGCGAGTCGATGATATTTTGTGTGCTTGATCACATCCATAAAAAAATGTACCATACCAAATATGGTTATGCTCCGGCTCACGGTTCCCGTTTTATAGAATTTTGAAAAATAAGGGATGAAGAATCGCCCCTTGCCTCCCTTTGCTAGTCGATGATATCCATATGAGGATCATTCCCTATACCAAATATAGTTATTCCCAGGCTCACGGCTTCTACATTATCGAATTTTTAAATATAAAGGATGAAGAATCACCCCCTGCCTCCCTTTGCGAGTCGATGATATTTTGTGTGCCTAATCAAATCTATATAACAATTCACCATGCCAAATATAGTTATGCTCCGAAAAATAGTTTCTGTAATAATGAAATACATACAAATATTCCGAAGATGAAAACGTCACCACTTCTCCGAAATATTTTTTTTTGTATGTCATTCTTTGCTTCACTCTAATTCAATCAACCATGGGATCCCCATATTCTGTATTGCATGCTGTAACGTTATTTTGTGTTCTGTCTGTACGTCACTGATGACCGAGTTTTTATGTGTATTCGACAAACGGTCTGCTTGAAAAGAGTGTGCTAGGTTCACACCAGTCTCTCTTGGAATGGGGGCCTGTACGAATTCCTTTTCTTGCCGCTTATTCGGGTTATATGAGTTCAGTTTGCACTTGATGAAGGTTGTCAAATGGTCATCTCCATGATTTGGGAATTTGGGAGCTGCTGTGACAGGTTTTGTATTCCTGTCATGTGACCTTCACATTGGAGCACTTTATTGTAGCATTACAGTTTTTTCTGGGGATGCCCGAATAATTGTGATTTCATTGAATTATACGTTTGTTATTCTTAAGTTTTTACTTGCACAGAGATGCTGCAGCATAATTGCAATGTAGTGCAAATTTCTTTATAAGCTGTATCTTACCACCTGCGATGGTATTCCTTTTTCCCCCTACATTCTGGTGATTTTCGTTACTGGCTTACCTTTTACAGCTGTTCTCATTTCTTTCTCCGTTATTCCGGTCATTATTCCACAGATCATCACTTTTTATTTTTTCCCGCTTCTGATTTCGTAAGCGTGAAATTCTTTTTTCATGCTTCTGCATGAAAATCTATAGTCATTTTCTGAAGCCGGTCCAACTTGGCTTTCCAGCTTTACATTTTTGCACTTAATGTTCATCCGCATGATCGCCTTGTTCACCTTCTTCCTTATGCCACTCAAAACGATCTCGAACAATCATTGGGCGATTCTTTGCCTTTTAGACGGTATATTTGATTTAGTTTCACTTACATTTTAGTGAAGGCTCATTATGGCTTCGTTGTCCTCTGTTGTTACTCTCATTTCTTCTTCGTTCATTTCCATATTTTCCTGGTACACTGATTCACAATCAGTCAAAAGATCGTATTTCAGGCCGATTGTAAAACGATCTGTATCTTGAAAGCATTTTAAAAAACGTACGTCAGTTAACAAAATGCCTAGTCATTTCGCAAACTGACGAATTTTAGTATCCGACTGCGACAGATATAACTTTGGGCAAAACTCCACTGGATTTGTTTTTAAGCGAAATGTCTGCTATCAGAGGTAGCATGCCCTCTGTTCGATACGTCTCTTCGTTGAATGTTCTCTCTAAACCAGTGTGTTCCAAACTGTGAGGCGCGCCCCCTAGGGGGTCAAGCAGCTGATTCCGAAATATCATTTTCGAATTTAAACCAAAAAAGTCGAATAGGTGTCAAAAACATAAATCAGAAAAACGGTTATAGAAAAATCAAGGAAGGCACAACAAACTTTTTTTCAAAGTGGGGGGCGCAGGTACAAAAAAATTTGAAAGGACTGTTCTAAACTGTGTTCCGGAGTAGAAAACGACCACGTCTCAATAGTGACAGGGAAATGATTGAAGTTTATAGGCTGGTCTGAACAGTTAACTCTCGTACGGACGATATATGTTCGTCCGAAACATTTGACAAGAAGAATGAAAATTGTACCATACCTATTCAATAGCATACATCCCCTCATACAGTTCACTATAGAGGCTGAGACACAAAATTGCACTGTTCAACTTCTGGACGTTTCTTCTATTAGAACAAATAAGAGAGTGACGCAATGAGGACAGATAAGTATCAGAAAGTCACATTTTCGAAAAGAGTTGCAAATTTCGATTCTGAATATCATATTAAATGAAAAAAATAGAACCTAAAACATAGGGCGTTGTCATTATCCAATTGACAATATCATGAAAGAAATCTGATTAAAAAACTCTTATTTATAACTGATTATCAAAAGAAATTATGGATAGAAAAGTTATTACCTTGATCAAAGTGTTAGTTTAATTTTATTCTGAACAGGAGTCGTTGTGGCTACGTTCAGCCTTCCGGGAACTTCGATCGCGATGGCATTGAATTAATCCAACTACATCCTTGGGAGCTTGATCAAAGTACGTAGATCTTAGAGCAATGAAACAAATATCATGCTGACTTATTTAACTTAAGCCTTAACATAGCCTTATACGGTTCAAAAGTTGATTGCACGAATCAAAAATAAATAAATGAAGAGTTGCTCTGTTATGATATTTATAACAAATTCTATGCCTATTTCTAATCAATTTTCGTCTTGCAAACAAGAACATACATAAACGACCGAATTAACAACAAGGAAATTCTCAAATATACACAATCCATCGAAAAATGACTCAGACAGCTTTACTTAATTACAATAAGTTTTCGGTACAAATTCATATTAAATATGTTAAATACATTGAATAATCTAAATTGAACAGAATAACAACTACATCAAAAAATTAATCGATATAGACAACTTAATTAAGGCAGTTTATTATTCAATCAATCAAAGGACAGAAAATTAATCAATTTCCCACTTAACTTCAGTCTGTCACGCAAGTCCATGTATTTCCTTTCACACTTTTCTTTGTCCTTCTTCATTCTATGTAATAAATCAGTTGAAATCGTTCTTTGGAAGTCTCTGTTCTATGTTCCTAAACTCATGCCATAAGACGATATACCCTGAGTTGCAGGAACGTCCATTAAATTCAAAGCTCCCTTAAACCTCCATTAAACGTATCCACGGCTACCGCCTGTGGGTACTCCGTTTAAGGGAATTTTAATGAACGTTCCTGCAACTCAGGGTTAAACCAATAAAAATTTTGATGAATCACCTAAACATGGATGGTATAGGGTGATTGTTTATATTTTACTCAATAGCTATCTCAGTTAATATTGGTCGTAAACAAAAGTTGAGATTTTTTATGGGTTGAATTCAAAATAGTAATCATCGAAATGAATACCATTTTCAATTCCCAGGCTCAGAGATCTTTTATCATCGTTTTATTCTCTTTCTTAAAAGTTCTATGTGAACTTTTGTTTTTCAAATGGAACACCCTGTATTTTATTTTCCTAATCGGTAGAGCTCTTTCTTTTGATTTCAAATATATATACTTTGTTGAGGTTATCTCTGGCAGTTTTCTTCAAATATAGATATTTTCTTCTGAATCTAAAGCAGCTGTGGAATTTCAAACGAGAACGATGCGATTTTTTTATATCAAAATGTCTTCAATATTTTGCGGATGGGCCATATACACTTTATATTCCAAATATCCCCATGAAAAAGTGTCCAATGACGTTAAGTAGGGACTATCAGGAGGCCATAGAATGGAACTTCGATATAAATAAATCACAGCATTCTCGAGTGGCGTTCTATAGCTGCCTTAGATTTGGACAAAAGAACCTATAATGTTCAGAATCTGCTGGGAAAACCTCAATGTAGTATATAAATTTGAAATATTTTAGATCGATAGAGCATCGGTTCTTATCTAAGAAACCAAATTTTCAAGGAATTCCTGCTCTCGGTTCTCAGTAAAAGTATAACGTACCATCGACCGTGGATCACCCTGTATACGTTGTTTATATTGTTTGGAGGTCATCAATTCGAACAAATGGTCTCCCAACAATAAACCAACTAGAAAATTTCAAAATTTGAAAATGAACGTTTCTAGATCAGATTTCTTCATCAGACCTAATCTTGAATATTTTCGGAATTGTTGATGTGACAACTGACAATTATCAGCACAGAGACAATAGGTACCTGTTTTGAAAGTGCGAAATTTTCTGTCTCATTTAATGTAAAGCGACGCTTACAGGGCGTGTGGTTCGCCAAACCTATCTGGAGGAACCACGAACCTCAAACCGTCTGACAGAGGTGATTCATCACAAACTATATATGTCAGACGGTCTGTGGTCCGTCCAGACCACATTGGACCCACTGAGTTTTATATAACTCACTGCAGCAAACCACACACCCTGTAACCGCGCCTTTAGGCAACTATTTTCTCGAACTGTCTGGCGTCTAACGAATTAGTTTAAGAATTCAAGTAGGAGTTTTTTCATTATTTAATTTTTTAAATTCAGATTGTTTCAGAGGCTAGGAAAGAAGTCCGAAAAAAATTTCAGAGAATATAGAGTCCAACCCGAATGAATTTCAATCGATATTTTCTACATAGTTGTCCATTATCAGAGCCCTGAAGAAGACTTGAATAAAGGTGAAAACCGGTTGAGGTTTTTCGGTGAGGGGTGTTGTTTGAAGGAACGCCCTTGTGAAACAAGCGTCCAAACTCAAGCACAAATGTCTTTATCGTTATCGAAAGACAGCAAGTCATATTTGCACAAAATTTTTTTTCTTCATTCGACATTCGAACGTTACTGCACAATTTCTCGAAATATTCAGAAAATGGGGGTATATATTCATATTTAATACAAATTCATGTTAGAAGGTTATAATAAAAAAAATTATTTTCAACACCTTCCTAGAAATGAATGACGAATTGAAATATTACTATGATAATTATTATATATAGGGTGTTTGGTAATTCGACTTGATCCTCGATAGGGGATATACTAGACGTCATCTGCAGCAGAATTCGTCGATTGAAGCATAGTCCGAATAATCTATGGTTACGAAGATAACCAATTTTTCAACTTTTATGAAATGTTTCTGCTTCGTCATCGAAAATGATTAATTTTGTACAAACTACTTGACTCTGAATATTCAATGAATATTCTTTTGAAATCTGAGTAAATGGTTATCATTTCTTGCGAGAAAGTATTCACTAAAACTTCGGACAACCCAAGATATAAAGGGTCATGAATGGCTGTGACTGTTTTGGTCATAAAATTTCGATGAAAGAATTGGGAGTTACTCGAAGAAAGTATCAACCTGGTGTACAAATGTAGGGAAAAACTTCCTTGTTTCATCAGCTTTTCAAAAAAGTACATTCTTCGATAGTTCCTTCATACAGTCATAAAATATGGCCGGAAAACCGAGCAGTTATCAGACTTTTTCGAATTATTTAAATAGGTACCCCCTATTTCACTCGTGATTAGTATGCGGGCCATGGTCCGGCAATCCTCGGAATTGTTGACACGACAGATCACATACTAAACTACCAAAAAGTGTAAGTTGCTTGCTGATACAGCGATCAGAAAAGTTTATTTCTTCTTGAATTACAATTAGAAGATGTACTTTTGTCAATACGATCACGAAATTTTTTCTAGCATGATGGATTTCTAGCTCATTAGTCTAGAAGCGTGGCTAGACCAAAATTATCCCTGACGTTTAATAAGCCGAAGTGGGCCAATGTGATTTTTACATTTGAGGTTACATGAAATAGCTAGTGTGTAATATACCAGTGACAAAGGCCGAAGAATTGAGTGGGCTAGTTTTAACGGCTGATCAGCACGTAAAGAATAACTTCTCAAAGCGTGTAACAATTTTAGAATTTCAATTTTGGCCTGTTACTCTGAAGCAAAAGAAATAGTTTAAAGAAGTTGATGGCATCATCAGTTTCTCTAAAAAAGACGACCGTAATGTGCTATTCATTTTCCTTCATCTCGAATTTCGTCATTGTGGATTCAGTTTGTGAACCCTAAATCGAATCATAATTAGATCAGACACCTACGGATTTCTGGGATGAGGAACTTATCTTTCATGAACACATAATATTATTACATATTATTGTTATCGAACAAGTCAATTGAGTAAAACGCTATCGAAAAATCAAAGAATAGACCTGCAACATGCCTACCGCCATCAAGACAGTTATAGACCTCTTCAAGGAGGCCACAAGTAGACGTTAGGGTAGAACGAGGGGTAGAACGACTCTTTCGAAATTCATGCTGACAATCGCTCAAAATATTGAGCATATCAAGGAATTCAATCATACGTTTGTATTATTATTTCTTCATAAATTTTTGAAAACACACACAAATATGGCGATGAACTTGATTTTATATACTCGTTTATACTTTTAATGAATAAGCAGCAATGTAGCCATTTTGGGAGACTTAGGAAATTCACTGGTAGATACCGACAGATTCATCAAATGAGCTGCATATCGCGGAAATCTGATCAATGATGGTTTTCAGAACGTTGACCGATATTTCGTCTGTGCCCGTACTTCTACTGTTTTTGAGTTATAGTACAGTGAAACCTACCACTTCAGGTGAGACCACATAAAAGAAGAAGGTTTAATTGAGATTGACCAGCAGTGTGGAGCTTTTGGAGAAAGAATCGCCGTAATAGGCTTCAAGTTTCTCTAGCCCGGTCGTCCACTGGAAGCGTATTTAAGCGGCTTCGCGCTCACGCGAAACAAGCGTTCGTAGCTGCTACAACACAGGCGGCCATGAGCTGCAGGGTTCGTCCACTGGCAGAGGCGACGGTTGCGGCTTTTTGCGTTCCATTCAGTGATATAACCAATTGCCTGATACAAAGACGATAGTTTGTCTTCGAAAATGACATCGTTCGTATTCTTTTTGCATTGAGTGCAATAAGCTTTGAATCCGGAGGACTTGTACATTCTAGAGTCGAGTTATTCAGTCAAAAGACGACGAAAACACAGAGGTCCTGCCTTTATTGGATGCACCCAATTTTCAGAACCAGAAAATCTTTTGGAGCATTAAAACATCTCCAGAATCAATAATTGGAAAAATATCCTGAGGGATTTTTCAATTACTATATATATATATTCTTATGAAAAAGAGAGCTAAAATAATACAATAAATGTTGAAACAAAAAGTACCTAAGCTGAGGTAAAAAAAGAACTATGGGAAGAAGCAAAGAACATTTCTGAATGTATTTGAGAAACGATAAAACTTCATAGGGACAACACTTCGAACTCTCAAGCTTTGTAACGTTTCGGAGTTTATATCAGACTCCCTTTTCGAACAATATCTCAACATGAGGTTCACGGAACCTTGGGAATTTTTTATTTCTCAATTGACATTCGCCAACATATGATGATCATAGATTAATATTAATAACTATGATGGTGAATTTGCTACTTCATTTCAAAATTCCTTGAAATCAGTTTCAACAAATCATTACAAATACGATCCACACCCACCGAACAGATTATCAATTCCACCAAACTATATCCAAGCCGACTCCATGATTTTTCCTTTATAACTGCCAGGTTCCATCATTTTAGTCTAAGATCCCAGAGCCCGCAGACCTTACCTATTTTTGAAGTAACGAATTTCACAGTATAGATAGTCTCATATGTGTTTGATAGTTTGTGCATACTCGCTAGCTTGGCTAGGCGGCCCGTTCACCAGGTAACAGGTAGACAGGGCAAATCAGCTTTTTCATACTGACATTTTTCTTCTTCAAAATCGAAAAGCCCCCTGTAACTGAGTATGAAATCCAAAAGATGCCAAGACTTTGAGGCGGTTTTTTGACTTTGCTCCACCAATCCATTTATATTAGTACTAGAACAACTAAATAAAAATTTTCTAGGATAATTCTGAATTGATTTTTATTTTCAGTTTGCCAATCGGGATTCAAAATTTCTATTCCTAGTAGGGGTTTGAAAAAGTTCAACAGTCGGATTTTACATTCAAACGAAGATACGTACGTATATTGCTCTCTTCGCTAATTAATACGAAATGTAGGCGATTCTTTTTGGGTTTTTTTATCGATCGTCTCAAGTGGGCATATATTTTTTTTACCTCAGCTTAGGTACTTTTTGTTTCAACATTCATTGTATTATTTTAACTCTGCAATTCATAAGAATGAATAAATAAATATTGATAATAAAGCACCGTCGTTTCAAAATTCGAAAAGACGCCTTTTATGAGATAAAAGGTTGCTTGACTGAAATTTGAGGCAGATAAGTGTTCTTGATTCACTAGATAATTCTCATACTAAAAGGGAAAGGGTGGTTCAAACGTCTAGAAACGGTGAATTTACTTCTCTCACAGGTGGAAAATCGAACTTGCGATACTAAGGTTTTTAGTGATTTCGCCCTTGGAATTGAATGGGCTGATCAAATTTCCGGACCAAAAAGCCCTTATATGAGATATGAAGCCGAACTTCGAATTTTCAATGCAAACCCATCTTTTTTATTGCCGATTCGGATTAAGCGGGAAATTTTTCATCCGAATTGTTTAAAACCAAAAATATTTTCATTCATATTTGAGAGTTATTTGTTCAAAAATCCGGAGACTTTTATTCTGATACAAAAATTCTTATTCCGATACTGAGTATTTTAACCCATCAGATTTTGGGTCGAGAAAAGTTTATGCGAGATGAGAGGTCCAACTCTGCATTTTTAAATGCAAACCTTCCTTTTTAATTTAAAAATTTGATTCATCTGGAGATTTACCATTGGAATTGGTTGAACGAAAATTTTTTCGTCCATTTTTGGGCTTTATCCTTGAAAATTCAAAGTTTGTCCTCATATCACGCATAAGCCCCATAGGGGCCAGATATGATGGGCCCAATCGATTTCCTGAGAAAAATTAATGATGACCTCACTATCAGAATATAAATTTTCGCATCCCGGTATGAATAATCTCGCGAATTTTTGAAAAAAAAAATATTTATAGGAACGAGTTAATTAAATATATGACAAAGGGTACCTGCATCTTAAGTATATTTCCTTGCTAATTGACAAAATAAACTCGACTCTAAAACAATAATGAAGTAAACCAACTAGAAATAAAACTCGAATTGTTGCCATCGGCGTCTAGACTTGAATTACATGCACAAGCTCCTCAACACATATACATAACGTCTAAAAAACATAGAGCTGATTCAACCAGTATTTCTCAATCACATTCTCCTTGACAAGAAATCCTCCTACAACCCATCGCATGCCCTCTTATATAATACCGCCGCCCCACCGTGGACACCAAGCTCATTTCCCAGCAAAGTCACTAACAAAAAGATGTATCCATCAATCCCACTTCTATATTCATATCTACTTTTCCAACATCCGAAGAACTCTTTCATCTAGAAATATGCAACATTATCTGGGGGACTCATAAAAGCTGTAGCTATAGAACTAAAAGCCTTTCAGGGTTTCCTCATACTGGTAAAGAGCCCACCATTGGCTAAAAACACATTTTCTTCACATGGTAGCCCCGTCCTGGGCAACAAATTCACCTCTGAGTTTCGAGTAACGAGATGTGAGGGAACAGCGTCATCAACCAAGATCCTACTGGCCCCCCGTGTTTTCAGACGAGGGGCAGACCCAAAGTGCACCAAGAACATCACATGCAAGGGTACCCACATTGGCACCCCATGCAGAGTTCTAGGGCTCTATTGGAAACCTTGAATCTTCGGATGGGATGACCCAATGAGCATCATTAGCACTCTGCTAACACCGATCCCTCCAAAATCTGCTCTCGACTAAGCTAGAGCCTGAACACTCCCATATAATTTCCAAACACGAAGGCCCTTTTCCAAACAATCGGAGCTCGAGCTAGTAAACAAAACTTCGAGATATGATACATGATATCAAGCACCTTCGGCCCAGCCCTTAATATTCGACCTATGCGTTCAATACTCTTAGATTCACATATTAAACAACAGGGTGGACTCTGACAGCCTGCACCAGTTGCCCCTCCTCGACGCAGCTCTCACAACTTCTCCTAGTATTTAGTCCGCTGCACACGACTAGTCTTTGCGGTTTCGAAAGAGGCATTTCCAAGCCGGGATTCCCATACCCCTGGGTACCCGGTAAACTGTGATTTTTTTAGTCGGTGCGCCCTGGTAATGCGGTTGGTGAGGGTGCCAACTCGACAGAACCTACGACGAAGGCCAACCCGACACTACCTACAACTACGGGGTTGTAGGCGTCTGAATTGAATTGATTGATTATTTAATTAATTCATGAGCAGATTTTTTCACACAGTCGCAAAAAAGAAAAAAAAGGTTCATTTTCCCTACTAAAAGTTGAAGAAAATTCATAAAAAAATAAAACATCGATCCGCATTCAGGTTATGTTAAGTTAGGTTAGGTTAGGTTCATTTTCCCTTATATCACGGACGCCAAAGCTGAAACTGATATGTCTTCAGTCTTCCTTCTATTCCAAATGGCTCTATCTTTCAGACAGAGCAGAATCTACTTCATTAAGCATCAACTTTCATTCCCAAAACTAGGCTTTCTTAGTCTAAAAGCATTCCCTCCATATCGCTGCCCCGTCGTGGTCACCGAGTCAACCTTCCTATATCTCCCTATATTCCAGGGCACGATCCTGAGATACCCCAGGCTAGGAGTCGCCGGAGGGTTCTCAGAGATCGAGCCAGCAAGCCAAAGTATACGAGCGACAAGGCAAGGAGGCATCGGCGTGGTCTTCCATGGTCCTATTGGCCCGCCGAGTCCACCTACATGGGGTAGAGCCAGAGTGCACCAAGAACACCACATGCAAGGGCGCTAACAATGGCACCCCCTGCAGAGGGCTAGATCTCTATTGGAAACCTTGAATCTTCGGATGGGATGACCCAATGAGTACTATTAGCGCTCTGCTAACACCGATCTCCCTTGCCTCTATTCTCGAACAAGTCAGGGGCGTAGTTCTCCTCCCGAACTCGTGGAATGAGGGACGAGAACATACCCAAGACCTCCCACAGGATCTACCCATTTACCTTAGTTCCGTAACCAGAGGTGTGGGAAAAACACGGAACGGTTCCTCCTTACTACGATAACCGAGCGCCGAGGACTTCCCGCCTAACGCAAGCTCTGACCCCTAATCCAAACCTCCCCAGGGCAGGAGTGAGCCGAGCATATGCTGGAATCACATAGCCTGTGCGACAGCGGTTCACAAAAGAGAAATGTCACTTGTCTGGTGTCTTTGGGATTTCAGACCTGTGACTGAGGAGGGGTTTTCAGCGAGTGAAAGGCTCGCACTAACGCCGATACATTGCACTGGTCGTGTCCAAGCGATTCAGACTGGCCGCACATCGAGGGCGACTCGGAACAACGCAGCGAAACCAAGTCTGGAGGAGAATTTCGATCCTCCGCTTGGCTTGACTCTGCTGTGCTGGACTGTCCTTGACGTGTGACCAGTCTGGGCTGTAAGCTTTTCCCCTTCTCCTGACCACAAAAAAAAGGTTCACTTTCCCTACCTCAAGACATACAACTGGGCAGGGAACTTTTAAATTACCAAAATCCCAAACTTCCAATATACAGGATGTTGAATCTCAGTCCCATATTTTTCAAATACGGACCTGAAATTTTTTGATAATTTAAAAACTGATCGATCGACCTCTGGCAGTTTTTCATACTTTCCAAGTATCAACTGAATGTACAGGTTGGTTAAAAAATTATGATATATTGAAAGTTTCGGTGAATACATGGACCAGCCTGTAACTCGAAATTTTTAAGACCTATCATATAGCGACTTTTTGGACTCGCCTAGGGTTGCTCTAGTTCAGGTTACCGTTCGTTTATTTACCAATGAAACACCCTGTATATGACAGTGCAACCTCGATATAACGAATGCCAATATAACGATTACCTTGATTTAACGATTTTTCCGCTAATCCCCTTGATTTGTCCATAAGAGTCAATGTAAAATACACCTTTCAATTACGAGAAATTTTTACGAACCACCTCTTTATAACGAATCTCCAACTATCCAAGAAAAGTGTGAATACCTCCAATCAACGCATTTTGACAACACAGAAAACAAATAATTTCTCTAATCCCCTTGAATGTAATTTTTTAATTGGTATCTGGCCCTCACCTAGGAAATATGTTCTGTCTGACCTTAAGGGATTATTATAGTTTGAATGAACCTTGTTTGATAACAAAAACTACATAGTACCTACCGTGAGTGTACTTCACCAACATCTTTCAATAAGAAAGTAAGAAGTGGGCACAGCTAAATTCATTGGAACAAAAACAGTGTTTGGCTGATTTCATGCAGAACGTCTCAATTTCTTTCAGGAAAAAAATATTCGTGTATTTTAAATTGTTTGTTTTGTTGTTTCATTGATTGTTTCTATATATTTTCAATTGGTTTTTTTTTTCAGTAGTTTTTTTGCCTTTTCAGATTCATCAAGTGTTTTATTTCAGTGCCCTGGGGATGTTTATAGAATAAACAATACGTTTGCTTTGTACACAAGTGGTTTCATTGTTCGAGACCTTCAAACCTATGAACACCATTAGGCTAAGTTCAGATGATCGCGCGATTACGCGCGATTCCCAAACGCGCGACTAGAGATACTGAGTAGTCACATAGAAATGTTCATATGGTCGCGCGTCATCGCGCGTAAATTGGCGATCACGCGCGATCGACTTTGCTCTGTCGCCAGTATCTTGTTTCGCTCGACGTCGCGCGACTTCGCGCGTATTGAAGTACAACTGTCAGGCATAGACGTGTTCAGATGATTCGCGTGATTTGACGTACAAAGCTGAAATATTGACAGAGATTTCAATGACTTTTTCTGTGCTCGGAATCTGAAAATCCCCTCAGCACATTGTGAACGATAGAAGAAGAAGAAGATTATGACAGTAGTCGCGGGCTGTCGCGCTATCATCGCGCGACCATCTGAATACATCAACGCGCGTTAACGAGCTACAAACGTGCGTTGTCGTGCGATCATGTGAACTTAGCCTTATATCAGTCATCATTAAGTTCATCTACACTACTTTTGAAATTGATGTTGATGTGGATGCTGAGATTACAAGTTTTTCAAAGGGTTCAAGTTAGGTTAAGCTAGATTTTTATTGCATTTTTCTTCTTTATTTTACATATTGAACAATTTAGGCTAAGTTCACATGATCGCAAGACAACGCACGTTTGTAGCTTGTTAACGCGCGTTGATGTATTCAGATGGTCGCGCGTTGATAGCGCGACAGCCCGCGACTACTGTCATAATCTTCTTCTTCTTCTATCTTTCACAATGTGCTGAGGCGATTTTTAGATTCCGAGCACAGAAAAAGTCATTGAAATCTCTGTCAATATTTCAGCTTTGTGCGTCAAATCGCGCGAATCATCTGAACACGTCTATGCCTGACAGTTGTACTTCAATACGCGCGAAGTCGTGCGACGTCGAGCGAAACAAGATACTGGCGACAGAGCAAAGTCGATCGCTCGTGATCGCCAATTTACGCGCGATGACGCGCAACCATATGAACATTTCTATGGGACTACTCAGTATCTCTAGTCGCGCGTTTGGCAATCGCGAGTAATCGCGCGATCATCTGAACTTAGCCTTATTCATACTATTCAATGTTTCAATTGATTTTATCCTAAAGGATTCAGAACCTGATAAATAGTATCGAAAAAGAGGCAGTCATACAGGATGAACTGGAGGTTCTGGATGTTGTTCGATTTGTACGATCAAGACGCCGAAACTGAATGATTACTTAGACAGAATGGTAAGTGATCGATTGACAAAGTGGCCAAAGAACGGAAAATCCAACACTCGGCGCCCTCTCGTCCGCCCACCAAAAAGATGGCATGAGAGCTGGACATCTACGTCACACGAGGCTGGATGAATAGAAAATAATAAGAATATAGTTTTAAGAAAAAGTGAGAGAAGAAGAAGACATACAAAAACATCTGGAAAATATCGACGCAGAAAATCAAATACACAAAACATCAGTTAAATTTCATTAACCAGTTTTTTTACTCTACGTTTTGCTACGTCACTTTGAGCCTTTGATCTGAATGATTTATTGTTATGTATTATTATTATTGCTATTATCATTACTATTATTATTATTATGTGTGTACTACTATGTTTAAGGTTGAAAATAACATTTTGTATTCATCGCATGCAAGCAATGCTATTTTGCATTTTTTTCGATAACGATTAGATTTCTCGAAACGAAAGAAGTATACCATTTTTGTGTTGAAAAGTCTGGATAATGAAAATATTTGGTCAAAATGTGCATACAGTGGTGCACAAAAAAGTTGGGATCCTTTAAAGAAAAGTATAGGCTCGTTTTTGTGTCTACAAAATACGGAATAGGGTTTGCAAAACCGTTTTTCTCATCCCGTAAAAGCCACAATTACGGAATTCCGTCAAAATAATATCAACGTGGGAAAAAGTAGAGCAGAAAAACTGTGAATAAAATTTAACTTTAACACCCTGTAACTTCCTTAATAATAATTTCGAAAAAACTTTATAGGAAGAAGTACCATTCATTTTTGGTCTAGTAATCACCCCTCATCATTTCCGGACACCCTGTATATGCTCAAAATATGGATCTTTTCACCATACACTACGAAGTACATCCCGACAGAAAACTTACCCAAGTCCGGAACTTGTAAGTAATTTGAACACTATATACAAAATACAAATGAACACGGAACCTCCGTGACCATGGCGACTTCGGCAGAACGATGCGAGACGCTGAAATCCATGGAGGTAAAGAAAGTGGGGGGGCATAACGTTTGAAAAGTGTCACCTAAACAAATCTGGATCTGGCACCCCAAGATGGCCGACCTCGAGGTATTTTAAACTGTAGGTAGGTTCTGCAATTTTGGCCTTATTTATTATTCGTTCGTTGTTTTTGACAGTTGTATGTAGTGGAAAAACATATAAGAAATGGTTTCTTGTACAGTATATGCTGATCTTACTCGCCAATTAATGGTGAAAAACTAAATTTTTTTACGTTTGGAAGTACGACATTGTTTAATTATTGTTGCATACAATTTTAATTGATAGGGGTACACGAGATATTTCTATTGCGATACCTATTTGTTTCATTGACTTTGTATGTACGTGAATTGAAAAAATAGAATATATGATTAGTACAGTCACAAATTATTCATTCCGTACGTAATTCAACTTACCAATACATTAAAAGCAATAGTTATGATACTTTGGCTCTTTCATTTGTTTTGATCATTATTTATTCATCTTTTGGTCATTAAATGTTAATGAAACAAACTTCGAATTGTAAAAATTCAAATATACAAAATTTCCTCCACAAATTTGGCTCCGCAACATGGCGGATTTTTGGTGACACTTTCATAGCAAGGGAAACATAGGATATGCTACCTCCCCTTCTTCTACCTCCATGCTGAAATCCCGACAGACTCAGAGAAAATAGTCTCACCAATGTTTGTTTATATACACATTATACTAACAACATCGGGACCAGTAGCGCACCAAGGGGGGGAGGGGTTTAAGAGGCTACAGCTGCTCCCGAGATTCATTTTTGTCAAAGAAAAATTGAGACTTTCTGTCATACGTCAAAAATGCATGTTGGTGCAGCCCCCCCTCCGAAAACTAATCCTGGGTGCGCCCTTGATCAGGACCCTCCTCAGACACTCAAACCCCCAACTCATTCAATTCATGAACACTTGAGGTGATACTTCGTTTCCGAAAAACATTTGTTACACAGGCTTTTTTGAGCCAGTTTAAATGCCGGATTTACCACTAGGCCTAGGGCCGCAGGCTAGAGTTGGCCGCAAACGCCAGGATATAAATATAACATATACTATGTTGTAACCTCCTGTTGTAATGACCTAAAAGCTCTTCAAGAAGAATTTCATCTATGAAATAAAATGAATCAAATTTTGAAAAGATCAATGACATTGTGTTAAAAAAAATCCTGGAAAATTTCAACACGTTTCAAGTGCTGGATGAGCGTTAAAATCAAACTCTTGGTACCTAGTTTTAAAAACTTTCCATGGAAGTGCCCCATTTGTAACAACGTAGCAAACGTAATAGGTAGTGTCGATGCATATCTCTCTTTTTTCGGTTTATTCAATATTTTGAAACGTAGCGATGAATTGCATGAATCGAATAAAAATTTATTCAAAAATTGAATACTCGATCATATCAACAGAGAACTTGTGAAAAAATTTATTTAGCTCAGGAGTGATGTCAAACAATCTCATCATCCCAATTTTCAGATCCCGGAATAGATTTGTAACCATATTCATATTTCGTTTCACAATTTATCGTACGCTGATATAGAAATAGTGGAATTTCATTTAACTTACTTGTAAGGCCCAGCTTTCATCAACAATTTAGTCACTTCAGCAGGGTGGAGTTTTAAGTATATAATGCAATAGCTTCCTATGAGATATGCTGCATTCACTTTTTTTTCAGCATTGGTACTGGTGCAGTGAACAACCCTTTTCTGACCTTGGGAATACTGTAAATACTTGTTCAATTTAATACAGTACTTATATAAATAAGAAACATTGTAAGGTCCAAAATCGTAGTAATAATTTTGATACTCGAACTCATCATCTATAGAAAAATACAAAGCGTCGTCCGTTGCTTTCACTTTTTTACCCGATAATCCCCTGATGACTGCAAAGTAAAGCTGGTTCTTCAAGATTTCTACCATTCTATCGGATTCAATCTGGCTGCAAGATTTTGTAGCCATTTCAAGAGTATAAATAGCAGCTCTTTCCCAAATCGCCGCAGTATACCACGTAAGAAAGGAATTGCAATATATAATTTGTAAGGATTGCCAAAATTAAGTACTTTGTTTTATAAGAAAATATTCTCATCTTACAAATTTTGTATTGTCGAAACAAATAGCCCCATTCTGGCACTTATTTGACATGAAATTGGAACGTCATAGCCTTGATAGACAAAATATCAGAATATTTCATGTGTGTGATGCTTTACCGATGTCAGTTGGTTTTAATGGTTTTAGCATCGCTCCTCTAATTTTCGATAGTTTTATTTCACGGATACGTCGAATGTATTGTTGTTTCTTAAGCATATAACCGAAATTCGGTTGCTTTTCCCTACTTACTGCATATTGGTGCCTTTTCACAGCTGAGCTATCTTGAGATATAGGATAGTGATTCATAGAATTTTCAGTCTTTTCGGGGAGATCCCTTTATCATTTCTTTTTCTGAGATTGCCATACAATTCAAGGAATTGAAATTGATGTTTCCTAGATGCTGGTCGAATTTCAAAATAGAAAATATTGCCGTCATCCTTTTATACTTTTTCTTCATTTCCCAAGCATTTTATGCTCCCTGTAGAGTCGAGTGAGAGCACAAAAACGAAAAACACAGAGTCATCTGCGACTTACGTTTTCACTTCGAATGCACTATCAAAATCGTCTGTCGGAGTTACATTATTATTATTATTATTATACAATATTACAAGAGTTGAGGTTAAGAAACCTATAAACTCAAAAAGAATATACAGAGTTTGGTACGCATACACAATAAAAGTGGGATATTGAGAATGAAAACAAAAAAGTTAATTATTCAACAAAAATAAAAAAAAAATATGTAAATATATCCAGACTGCAGATTAGTGTCCTCGATGAGCTGACTTCCATGCGTCATATCGGTTCTTGAAAGCGTTAACTGATGGGGCCTGCACAACGGAGTTTTGAAGACTGTTCCTGGCACCGAAAACTCTATTGGGTAGAAAGTTCTGACGCTGAGTGGTTCTGAAGTTTTCACGTTTCAGTTTGTAGTCGTGACCTCTAAGATGGTTGTTATTCAGAGTGAACATGTTACCTACTCTGCCGTGCGAATAGCACGGAATGAGTAAATCAGGTCCCCGCGAGCTCTCCTTTACTCAAAGGATGTCAACCTCATGGATCTCAGTCGCTGCTGATAAGTCGGTCGAATAGGTCCACAGCCAATACGAGTGGCCCATCTCTGCGTGGTCTCGAGTAGGTCTACCTCGCCTCTCGTTGTACACCACCAAACCGGACCTCCATATTCGAGGGTGGGGCGGATGTAGGTCTTCAAAACAATACCAAAAGTTCTTACGTTGCAACCTTTAAAAGATCTGTAGAATATGTAAGTTAGTTGTTTGGCCTTGGACGAGATGTTCTCGATGTGGCTACGCCAGCTGAGGTCGTCCGAGACTATGATACCAAGATCAGAAATTTGGGAAACGGGTAACAGAACATGACCGCCTATGTTGTATGAACGACGAGGGTTATTTTTTCCGATGTGCAAGATGGAGCACTTACTTGTGTTGAGAGGGAGCATCCAAGTATCACACCAGCAGTTAAGGCTGTCTAGGTCATCTTGAAGTGTTGAATGGTTGGAAGTTGGTGAATTGTATAACTTGAGGTCATCGGCGAAAAAGGATGAAGCAGATCTCAGGTGAAATGGCAAGTCAGAAACATACAAAAAAAATAAGAGAGGACCCAAGACAGAACCCTGGGGTACACTAGAGAGCACCCGCCAAGGCCTTGTAGAAAGCTCGCTTCCGATACGAACGCGATACGAGCGGTTCCATTTCCAGCAGTCCCCCCCTGATCCCCAGGTGATCGAGTTTAGTTAGGAGTCGACCGTGTGAAACCCTGTCGAACGCCTTCGAAAAGTCGAGGTAGATCACGTCTACAGGCTGACCGGCGTCCAACGACTTGGCCCAGTCAGACAAACAGGAGAGAAGGTTTGTGATAGTTGAACGCCCCGGAACAAATCCATGTTGTTGGTCCGGTATTATCTTATGTTCAAGGGAAAACCTCAGAATCTGGTCACAAATTATTCTCTCCAATACTTTGGAAACGACTGATAGGAGGCTAATGGGGCGATAATTATGAGGTGAATACTTGTCTCCTTTTTTAAAGATAGGGGTCACACAGGCGAATAGCCAGTCAGAAGGAAGAGAAGAGGAAGATAATGAGCCTCGAAATATGATACTGAGAGGTGCTGCAAATGCACTGGCACAGCGTTTTAAGAGAAGCGTTGATATTCCATCACCACCGGGTGCCGAGGAAGAGTTCAATCCGGAAAGATGCATGCTAACAATGTCTTCGGTTATTTCGATATTGGAATATCGAAATGAGAACGAGGTGACTTAGGTAAAGGCATTGGGCCGGGCAATTCGGGCGAGAAAGCGTGAGAGAAAACCTCAGCCAAGACATCAGCTGTCTCTCCGGGGCTGCCACAGATATCACCAGAAAGGTTCCTGACTAGTGGAATACTCACATTGGAGTTGGAGAAGGACCTGATATACTTAAAGAGTTTCTTCTTTTTCTTGGATGATGCCAAAGTGTTTTCGAAGTTGGTTTTAGATTGATGCAGCGACAGGGAAACGTGATTAGAGAAATTACGGTGAGCTTGGTAATCATCCATCGATCTTGATCTAACATACCTTTGCCAGAGAGCTTTTTTTCTTCTTATTAAATGAAGACATCTATCGTTGATCCACGGCTTAATAGGGTTGTGCCTTGCATTCTCCACTCGGGTATTGTGAGCAACAATCTCGTTGGCGGTACACCATTTATAACTCAGGATTGGATGAACTGTTTGTTATGAAAGTTTTTTTGTTGGATTTTTCTACGGTGGGGTTAACATAAAATACATTAAAACTGTTTTCTTTTCCACCATATAGGGTAAGGTCGCCGAGATGGACCGGGCCTGAAAACCAAGATCCTCACAGGATGCTATCAAGAACATTCGAACAACAGAATCATTTCCTTCTGCGCGGAGCTTATGAGGTTCAGATCTAATTCCAGTTGTTTAGTATTTTCCTGCAGATGGATTTCTACCTGTCCATTCGTGGATACTGTCCTCAGCTTGTATATCTCCCTCATTTCAAACCCAAGGTCATGATATTTGGTGATCTTCTATATATAATATATACATATATATATATATATATATATATATATATATATATATATATTTGTATTTGGAGGATAAGGGAATCGACTGAAATTTGATTTAATCTCTTTATTCTACGCCAAGCTTTCGAAACACAGATTGTTAAGATTGTTTGAAGCAGATTGCAATGGCAAGTACAACAGACAGGTATGTAAGTTTAATTCTTATAAAAATTTTAAAAACTAATATTGATTGTGAACTGCTTTTGTATCCCTTATCCTCCAAATACAAATAAGTACGGCTGTGATCTTTTTCCATATATATATATATATATCTTGATACAGCGGGACATATGGGGACCGAATGTACATATCGTATGGATCGCATACATTGATATACATTTGCATTTGGACGTATACATAACCATTCATTTAATTATGTATATTGCAGTAACTGATTTATATCGATTTTTTCATTTCTTATATATTCCGGTACATATGGGTACCACCCAAAATGGATATAGTGGTAACTATTGGGACCGCATTAGATTGTTTCGAAATGTATATTGCCACGAAGATACTTACTGACCATGGATAATAAAATTAAGAAAGATATTTGTTTTATTAGTTGAAAATAGGGTATAGATAATATGTGTTAGTTTCAGGTATTTCATATTTTACTCGAATTAAGAAAATCATTTTTTCTTTTTGTCTATGTATATATAAAGATTTTTTTAAATTATGAAACATTCTCTCGTTTGTACATTCTGTAAGTTATCCAAATCGTTTCTGTTTCGATATGAAATACTTGATTTCACCTTTCACATGGGTTTGAATTTGACTGATACAAAATGAATGCTTGGGGAAAGACCAAAAATATACTCAACTTTGAAAAGGCACTCTGAGTATATCATGATTTCTTTGTGAATTTTTGATCCCTAATATGACGAGTGCCGATTAATTCGATTGTTTTTTCATTCACTCTGGAATTTGATAGAAAATTTGATTTTGGTATTGTAGGTAGGTATGTTAGTTCAATATTAAGATAATTTTCTATTTCAATCAACATTCGAAGATTCAGTGAAGAACATACAGAAAAAAAATCTGATTAATTCTAATTTTGTAACATTATTAACGCCACATACACATGTGAAAATCTCAGCATAAACCAACTGCTATCAAGTTTAACTTCCCTTTATATTCATATAAAATATAGCAAATTTTGAAAAAAAAAACAAAGTACTCGTTCATCATATACAAGGAGTTTTAACGTTCGGGTTATTCATTTACGAAAGTTGGTAGGAATGTAACCCTCTGAACTTGTCACCCTAGAAAGACTGCTATCGTGGCACGATATCATGATATTTCATAATAGTGATTAATATAAATATTTCATAAAAATTATAATCCTGAGCCGGATTGATGAAAGTTCCTTGAATTCAATATTTTTGTCGCAATTTCATCGAAAAATGTTCAAACGCGAGAATGTTCATTGTTTGAACCCTGTGCATTTTCATAAACAGAAAGAAAAAACTATAAAATTCTTCCCTAGTTTGAGTGAAATATGAAAGTAAGGCTTGGAACTAACACATATCATCGGTAGCCACAACTTGACTAACCTTCATTGAAGGAAAAATAATAATATCGCTAGCATTCGAAAATATTCTAGACTCGATATCTCAAAAGGTAAGTATCCTCGTGGCAATGTTACTTTCAAGATGTCCCATATTTACCACTATATCTGTTCTTGATGGTACCCTTTGTGTACCGGAATGAATATGAAATGAAAAAATCGATATAATTTTATTTCTGCAATGAACATAATTAAATGAAAGGTTATGTATATTAGAAAATGTAAATGTGTATCAGTATATGCGATCCATACAATATATAGTGGGTATCCCAGACCTTTCAGACTAGATAGGTAAAAATGTTGTGAGGAGTTCTGGGCTCGATTTTCGTGAAATCCGTTTCAAGTATTATCTTCATTTGTTTAGAAGATGTAACAAAATTTTAATATTTTATCGAGTTCGAAGATGACTTTTTCATTTTCGAAAATATCTGAAAGAGGTTTAAAACTTTCAACAAGCACTTTTCGACTAGAAATATCGCAATATTTTCATAATAGAACATACATGATAACATTCGTCGAAAACCATACATGATATAGTTCGTCCAAACCATGTTTCTGGAAGCTTTTAAAATATGAACATATGAGTTACAGAAGGGTTGATGAAATAGCCGAAGAAGTTACATCATTTGAAAGTCAGATATATGCAGACCGAATGTATATTTATTTTATGGATGTTGCATTCTGGATTATTTGCATTTTTAAGTATACATAAAGATTCTATTGCTTCTGTTCATTGTAAATGAATACATTCGATTTTTACATTTTCTATATATTCCGGTACGACATTACATTTAAGGACCAACAAGATATACAGAAACAGCGTTTTACGAGAATATTATGAGAGCCGCATTAGGAGGAAAGATCTTCTGAAATGCCATGAGGATAGGTACTTACTAAGATCTAATATTCCTAAATATAATGACTGGAGGAATGGTTTTCAGTTTTGAGACAAAATTGCAGACACTTGAAGTGAAAATTTCAATGAGTTCCAGTCAATCTGAATATTGTATATCGTATCAATACAACTAGCAGTTTCCACACGCTGCTCGTTAAAATTTATGAAACTATTCACAGGTGGTTTGTTCGATCAAGAACTGTGAAGTTTTTTTAAAGGAAACGAACAAATGGAAAAACAAAAAATTGTAATGACCAACTAATAGGTATTGAAATTGCCCAACTGTCAATTTCGGTCTGTAACCTTAACTCAAAAACAAAGAAACATCATGGTATAATTCGATTATCACGAAATTTTTTATTTTGCACATGCATTCTAGATATCCTTCCTACAGAAATGGTTTGAATCTCGTATCAAAATCTCCCGAATAAAAAGTATCAAACTACGCATGAAAAGAGATTTCCAGATCATATCCAATGTTATCGTCCTCGGGCGAATTGTTGGTTGTTACATCTAACATGAAAAATTATCTTCTGTCTTTGTTTGTGTTTACGTTTAGCAATGCAGCTGTTGTGTCGTATCGGACACCGCTTGATCATAATGATTTAAAAATCGATGTTGCCGGCAACACTTTTTTAATTCATGTAATGGTTGTTATTTCATTATGAAATTATCGTTATCAAATTTTTCCTGACTCAGATACAGTTGAAAGGCATGAATAATATTCGAATAGATTTTTTATTTGAAAAGCATTTGAATTTATAAAGAATCAATTTCGTGAAATTTGTGATCCTCTGATCTGTTGAAGTTCGTCCAAAACTTTTTGATTTACGGAAAACTTTGTTCTTTGTTGAATTTTGTTCATGTTATGCCTGTTTGTTCAATTAACGAAGGCCTGAAATCAATTTTTTCCGGAATGAACTGTAGTTTTGATATGTCATGACAGTAGGAACAAACAATTCCTTTGAAATATTCTCGAAAACGAGAATGAGAATATTATGTAGAGCTGGAAATTCTAATGAATAAAACAGCCTTCTCCATTGTCGTAGTGTGCATTTTGACCAATTAGCGGAGCATTTCTGTATTTGCTTTCTTTTCTCATTTGCTATCTTCATTACGTTAGAGTTGACGAAGACCAAATTATGTTCATGACTATAATAAAACAAGGCATACCAAACAACATAGTGTTTGAGAAATGCCTTGTTTTGAGTTCAAGAAAAATGTTGCAAGAAATAATCAATATTGCTTGCATTTAGATAATTTCGTTTTTCATTAACAAGAGGTTGAAATTTGTGAAGTGTCTGATGCGAACCTAACCTTAAAATAGGAATGAAATAAAAGTGTTCGGGTTTTTCCGATCAGCGAAGAGTAAAATTTTGTAGAACTAATATGTAAAATTTTCTTCAATAATTTTTTTTTATTGGAAATGTTAAATGAGTGAGAAACGTTTGGTTTTTTCTCGAAACAAAGGAACAATCCCCATTCTAATTGCATTTTTTCGAAGTTCGAGCGATAAGGAATTAAAGAGTCGCTTTTTCGATCAGACAGGATTTTTATATTTGGTACAACTCGCCCAGAGCGATTGGATTTGAGTATTCTGCTAAACTCACGGAGCGATACTCAGAACATATCAGAGTAACCAGGCCCCTCTTCCGCCTAGGGCACTTTGGGCAAGTGCCAGGCCCCGCGATCGATAGGGGTCACGCTCAGATCAATTGTTCTGAATCAAGAAGAACGAAGATTTCCTCAATAATGTTTGAAAATTTCCCTTTTCATAGAAAATTCCCTTCATATTATTAAAGAACTGATTTTTTCGAAAAGATCTGAACGGTTCTTTCCTTCAAAATTCCCTTTTGCGTACTAAAATTACCTTCAGGTAAAAAGGCGGGAGTGATCATTCACAAGTCCAAATGGATTGGAATTCCCAGTTTTCTATCAACAAGTTCTCGAAGGTTGCAATTTTTATGACCCTTGCTCATACTGGCATACACTAGATAAGAGCAATTATTAGCCTGTGTTATTTGTTGGGGTGGTTAGCCATAAAACATCTGTTCGAACCGTGTTGTTGATCACATTCTTACATTATTGTATTCATTGGGAAGCTTCCGGAGAAATCCCCATTTAACCACATAATTTCAGACAGCACTACAAGACAAGAAATCAGTGGCGTATCAGAGGGCTCCACAGAACTCGCGATGCTGGTAGGTTCGGCACCAAAGGGACCCCCAAGCCAAACTAAAAGCATGAAATGACGACCCAATAATTTCATTCTATTGAGGGGTTTCTCAATATACCGTCAAGCTTTTCGGTACTCTCCTTAAAAATGTCGCAAACATGTCTATCAGACTTTTGAGCTTCTCAGCTTTGGACAAGAAGTGGCCAAAAGCTTGGTTATCGACAAGTTGATGGATATGTTTGTACAAAAAAATTAAAAAGAGTGATCCAATTTTCTTTTAAAAATGTTTTCAAATTCTTACCACATTGATGTGTTTCTACCTACACCATTTTCAAGTGTTATTCAAAAACCGTCAAGTGTATTTCAGATTAATCACTTTAATTTCAGAATGTGTCAATTGAATTTCAGAAAACATCAAATGTATTTCGGATCACTCAATTGAATTTCATTTGATATTTTCTGAAATTTTATTGACAAATCTGAATAAATGGTGTAGTTTCTAGTTACTTTTATATCAGAATTTACTTAATTTCGTTTAGAAATTTTTGTTTTCAATATATAAATTATTTTTATAACATTGTTCTCATTATTTCTCTATGAAAAACTTCAGGTAAAACTTATCATGAATAATAGATCTATAGAGGACACCCCAGATGGGAAGGCCGAATTTTGCTCCACGCCACTGCAAGAAATTTCAGGGCGAAATTCTGTAAATCGGCAGAATTCCCCCGACTTGATAATTAAATCACATCATGGCATTAGCGGCGGTGGGGATTCGTATTCTTCGTAGGTGCCCCATTATCCTCATGTGCCCATGGCCTCCAAAAGGTTAAAAACGGCCCTGAGAGTAACTCGTATATATCAACTTTTTGGCTTTCACAATGTTTCTCTGTAATCGACATTAGTCATATGCGAACAAAACTTTTAGAACTTGCGTTTTTGCTGAAGGTTGAAGTTGAGCTTGATGTCAGGAAAGGGTATGATTGAGGTTCCATCATGGTCATCGATTTCTAAAATATGCCACTACCTTTTCATTAACGAAAATATCTGAAAACGATTTGAAGGTAGTACAGGCAATTTTTCCCTGGAAATAAAGCACTTAATTCCATTTTTTCATATAGTATGAAATAACAAATTTTTCATTTCAAATACGAACGCAATAAACTAGAAATTGAAAAAACTGAATATGATGTCATAATCCTAGTGAAAAAATGGTTCTTAAAAGTTTCAATCGTTTTTAGATGTTTTCGAGAATGAAAAAGTTATGGCCTAATTCCGAAATCTAGTCTAGAAGTACCAAAAACAGCCAAAATCAAGCAATTTGGGATGTACTCTATACAGGGTATTTCTTTGGTGCTTCAATATACGGTAACCTGAGCTAGAACTACCGTAGGTGTTTCAAGAGATACTTTCATCAGATTGATTCGTTTCGTGCTCGAAACTTCAATTATTCTTTTGGACGATAAATCTTGAGTAAGACCACAATAAAATGTTGTATGTTTCAGTAACTCGAATACAGTTTGTTATTTAAGGAAGATCATAGGCATAAGTCAGGTTATTATTTCATTTTTTGTGTTTATAACTATCGATACTAGCAGAATATTGAAAATGAATGGAATCTCCAACAAACGGTACACGCATTAGAAAATTAAATTCCTCAAAGAATGAAAATATTATTTCCAGGCAGGAATATCTGTATTTCACGTGAAGTTACTTGTTTTAAATGTACACTGGTCCTTATAACAACCATTTTATCTAAGTATTCTGGAGACGGTATCCATTACAAGAGATAATTTCATCAGATTGATTTGTTTCGTTCTCGAATCTTCAATAAAATGGTGTATATTCGAGTAACTCGAATACAATTCGATCCTTGAGAAATTCAGAAAATATAACTTAGGTTATGATGTTATTTTGTATTTCTGTGTTTATGAATATCCATACGAGCGGAAAATTGAAAATAATTGGAATATTCAAAAAACTATTAATGCATTATAGGTCAAAATTCCAGAAAGAATGAAAATATTATTCCCAAGTAGATTTGTACTTGACCAAGAAATTCCGTATTCGATATGTACACTGGTCCCAATACTTACCGTTTTATCTATTTCGGAAACGGTATCCATATCTACCTATACACCAATGGAAACAAATTGGGACCGGTCCTAGCATATACCACAGCGTCTATAAAACTATTGGGTCCGGTCCAAAAAGTACCAAAGGTCCCCACATTTACCGCTGGATCTCCGAATCGGTTCCCATATGTCCCGCTGTACATATATATATATATATATATATATATATATATATATATATATATATATATATATATAGACGACCAACAGCGTTGCCATTTATCGTCTGAACCAATTCTCTCAAATGAATTCAGTGAGTTTATTCGAACATAAACACAGGTTCATTCCTTGCATATTATGCGAACTTAACCCATCGGAGCTGGTGCTCATTGCTGGTACATGAGGACTGGCGCGAGGAGTGAGAGTCCGAATGATTTTTGGAATTTTTCTGAAATTTTTGGAAAAAGCTTTGGGGTTGTCCCACACTTGAATCTGCTCAAAGAAAGCTTCAGGGAAAGCTCCAATTGAATGTTAGAGTTCCAATAATTTCGTAGAAAACTAGTTCATTGTATTTGAATCGGAACAATTTTTTTCGAATTGATAGAATATTTGCAATTTCCAATATTCTATTCAAGAAAACGGTTTAATTGAAAGAAATTCATTTGTATCTATTGTATCCCCCAAGGGTTGTTTGGAGTAGACTACGACTATTTCTACATAATAAATTTTGACACTGGTACCTTCAATTGAGGAATTTGCATTAACGGCATGTATCACAATACACATTTTCTACAAACGTACGGTGAGGCGTTTATAAAAATCGATTGATTAGACCTTAGATCGCAATTCCTACCACGACGGCTTACATATGATTTTTAATTAGATTTCCTTCAAAATCATCTTCCTGTATAACTCGAAGGTAAGCACATTGTAGGAATTAATTTTCATCATGATGGAGCTCCACCCCATTTCAGAGAAATGTTCAGATATTTTTGAGATCATTACTTTCCAAATCTGTTGATAGGAAGTGGTTGACTGCATTCCTGTTCCGCTAGATCACCAGATTTCAATCTTGTTGATCATTTCATTTGATGTTATTTGAAATGTTCTAGATATTCATCTGACAAAAAAAGTGAGGATATTGAAGTCGCCTGTAATAAAATACGTTATAATCCAGATACGATCAAAAAAGTATGAGACATATTCTGAAGCATGTGCATTGAGAATAGTATTACTTCCGAGAACCTTCTGTAAATCACGTTGAGTGGTTATATTCTTTATTTTTTTTTATCTATCGTTGTTGACTTCGAATAAATTTTTCTCAATCAAGAATTTTCTTCCGAAAACACATTGAAATGATTCTTCAGAATATTATTAAATAAGAATTTCCAATTAGTGGAAGAAAAAAATTCAATTTGATCACAATGTACGGTTTTTCTTAGAATTTAGTGGAATTCCAATATTCAATTGGATCTTGCCCTGAAGCTTTCTTTGAGCAAAATCTCGTGCGGACAATGAAAACTATTGAATCCCAAATAAAATTTTCCGCTTTTCCTAAATCTCTCTAAAAATTCCAAATTTTTAATATACAGACAGGGTGTTGAATCTCAGCATGAAAGAAGTCCCAAATTTCTCGAATATGGATCTGGAATTCTGCAGGAATTTAAAAATGAATTAATCGACCTGTGCAAGGTTACTATACGTTCCAAGTATCAACCGAATATAGCAATTTTTTCAAAAGTTATTAGCAATTGAAATTTTTGGTGAATACATGAACCACCCTGTATCTCGGTTATGGAATTGATTTTCCTGAAAACTTAAAATGGGTTTTCTCTCCTAGTCTCTGAAACAAGAGAGAATTAGAAAATTTTTTTTATTTTTATTATTATTAGATAACGGTACTTTATTGACATTATCAAATGGCCATCGACCTTAGTCCTTCAGCCTACATAGTATTTAAATTATTTTAGGAAAAAAAAATTATAACAATATTAGAATTCAACAGTTTTTAAGTTTATGTAGTAAAGTGCAAGTTGGGAATTTTCTGCTCGGGTGTACCATTGGATCGTTGTGCATCAGCTCACTTATGTCTTCTAATTTTTCTAGCCTCTCCATAAAGTTCTTATTTAATTTTTTGATACTCATATTATAATTATTATTTTAAGTTTTCAGGAAAATGCAGAGTCCTCCCAGAAAATAATTCAATAGATATATGGAATTGATAGATGGGTTTTTTGGATTCGCCTAGGGTACTTCTATTTCAGGTTACCGTATGTTAATTTAGCAATGAACGCCCTGTATATAATCTAAATAGTCTGTTTTTTTATTTTATGGAAAAGTTATTATTCGAAACTTTCCAGATTCACTTTATACAGAGTGGACTCTTTATATGTTTCCATCTGAAACTCGGACTTTTCCTTATAGTTTTCTAACCAATGTCACAAGGCTTCTGATATTGTCTCTTAACTTGGATATTACTACTTTGAGAAGGTATTTAATGTAGCCAAACCATCAACAGGGCGATTTCAAAATTACTGAGTGATTAACATAGCTGTGGAGTTATAGTCCGCGCGACAGCCGCGGAAGGTTAATAGGTTTGTAGATTTGTTATCTAATATTTATTTTTTCTCGCTCTTTCGAAGGATGTATATAAATACGGAATCATCCTCGAACAAACAACTGACTCCTCGATTTCGCTACATTTGATTCCGCCAAGAAGTGCTTCATGCGAAAAAACTGACGATTTTCTGATTTTTCAAGAATCCGGGGTGGAGACACTTATTGGTTAGCTGTTTACAATTGGACTTAAAAAATTTGATTATCTCAAAAGTAACAACGTTCCGTTTCTGTAAAATTACTACATTTAATGATAATATTAACGCATCTCAGTCCATGTGTTATCACACCTATCTTTCTTCCGAACACTACGGTAAATTTTATGACGAAATGTTTGTAACAGATCCCTATTCTCTACATCGCAACTAGATGACACTGCAATGTAAACTGTGTTACAGTGACTTTATTCAAAACAGTGGCGACACGTTGATGTCTCATCGTTTATTGGCTGTTCCTTGTCACGTGGTAAATTCCGCCATTAGGGAGCAAATGTCAAAATTTATTACTTTCTGTGTTGAAATTTACTCATTTCGTCTATGCAAGTTTGTCAATGTGACAGTATATAATTCAGCTCATCGGGAAAATTCAGGTCATAAATCGTTGTCAATAAGCATATTGACAGATATCAATCATAGTTTTCTATAATCTTGAAAAAATAATCACTGAATACTCTTCCTCAAAAGAAATTCATAGCAGGTGCAGTAGCTGCGTTCGTTAATCATGTCAGATCCGCCGTGATTGACGAACGCAACCATCATCAAATTTGACATTTGCCTCTTAATGGCGGATTTTTCGTCACTGTAAACTGTGTTATTCAAAACAGTGGCGACAAGAGAAGTTAGTGTCTCAATATTTATTGGCTGTTCTTTGTCACGTGGTGAATTCCGCCATTAGGAGGCAAAAGTCAATTTTTCTTGCTTTCTAGGTTGAGATTTACTATGCAAATTGTCAATGTGACAGTTGTTGTCACAAATACAATTTTGATTGAAGACGAATTAATACTTTATCCTGTTTTCTTCATCAATTCGCTCATTGAAATATGTGTTTTGTCAATGGTGATTGTCTCTGCACGTTCCCACTGCGCCACAGGGACATCCTTCCATTAATCTAAATTCATCAGATGTTTGATCGACTGATTCTATTTTTTCACCAGAAGTAATTACATATTGATTAATGATCAGATGATTTACCAGAGTGTAATGAATTATAACAAATTGAAGGTTGGAAGTGTATTTATTTCAAATTTTTGTGATTCCAAAATCACGCTTGATTCACAATGGACGTAACTTAACATATACGTAAGAGGCGAAAATTTAGACAATAGAAATCTTATCTAATTAGAATAGAAGTGTACACAATATGTCACAGGGAATTCAAACGCAAAATTGAACCTATGTGTTGTAAATATTTCCGTAAGAATATTGTGGGTTCAACTTTGATTTTTGTAATATTTATTACGTATTTTATTATGAATCGAACATGAGTCTGACAAGAAGTTATAGTGAATCCAACTCATTTTTGCACTTAGAATGTTCCATTCTGAACAACATCATGAGAAACTACAAAACTTGTGAAAAATGGAAGTTCAAGAAGACCTTACTATCTTTCACAGATTAGGATAAAACATATCAACTTTTTTGTTCATAACAAAACTTGGATTTCTTTATTGATATGTGCTTAATTCAGCCCATTTGGAAAATGTAGATTATAAATTGTTTTCAAGAAGTATATTGACAAACATTGAGTTCAATCATATAGGTAGATCTCTTCGAGTTTTTTACAAATAAGGTAAATGTCCCAATTATCGACACTATATAGTGAGATCTTGCTAAGGGAGTATGATTTCTGAGTTGAAATATAAGTAGAATTTGTTGAATTTGTTGAATTTCCCATTCTATGTATGTTATATTTGAATAAACAAACATAAAAAACTAATTCGTATACTGTGAAATAACAGTTCGAATTAACATTGAAAGTGAAAAAATACAATATTATTCTGGAATAAATATTAAAAGTTAAAAAACTTCGATATGAATTCAATTTTTTTTAATTCTTGCATTTCAGGTATGTCATATATGCCACATTTATTCAATATGCATATTTCTTCTTCGTAATGCAAAATATCATCAACGTTGGGCCATCTACAGTTACCATTGCTTTTTGTCAATGCCTGGTATGATTGCTCAGACTTCTTCAATACTAACCCAGGAAAATATTCAACATCATATTCTACGAACACATGATCACCTTTAGCGTATTCACATTTTTTCGACGGATCCTAACATGGAGGTAGAAGAAGGGGAGGTAGCATAACCTATGTTTCCCTTGCTATGAAAGTGTCACCAAAAATCCGCTGAGCCAAATTTGTGGCGGGAATTTTGTATATTTGAATTTTTACAATTCGAAGTGTGTTCGATTCTCTTTTAATGACCTAAAGATGAATAAATAAAGATCGAAACAAATCAAGGAGTCAAATATCATAAACAATTGCTTTTAATGAATTGGTGAGTTGAATTACGTACGGAATGTTCCTGTAACTAATTATACATCCTATTTTTTCAATTAAGGTACATACAAATTCAGATAATAAACAATGAAACAAATAGGTAAATTATCTCGTGTACCCCTATCAATTAAAGTTGTATGCAACAATAATTAAACCATGTATTTACAAACGTCAAAAAATTCAGCTTTTCACCATTAATTTTCGAGTAAGATCAGCATATGCTGTACAAGAAACCATTTTTTATATGTTTTTTCACGACATACAACTGCCAAAACCAACGAACGAATAATAAATAAGGCCAAAATTGCAGAACCTACAGTTTAAAATACCTCGAAGCCGGCCATCTTGGTTTGCCAAATCCGGATTTGTTTTGGTGACACTTTCCAAACGTTATGCCCCCTCCACTTTATTTACCTCCATGGATCCTGATTCCCCATCTTTATATTTTCCTTTGTTTTACCTTTTTTCTTTTTGGGTGATTTCAATAATTTTCTCTCTCCTTCAATTCTCTGTTCCTTCTCTGCAGTGACTGAATTCTGGAATTTCTTCAACACGTGTTTTTTCTGAAATCTCTCTGAGAATGCTTGCCTGTTCTGTTACTGTAAGTGGAAAGCTCACTGAAAACGCAAAATAACCAATTATCGACATATGAATGTTCCTATTATCGACATACGTTAAAATATTATTGAAATGAGTGTTGACTTGAAACTTGAATATAAATTGAATGTCGTTTGATATTAGGTGAAATATTCAATCATTTTGACAGGGACGGGCCCAAGGGGGGGATCATCCCCCCCCCCAATGTTGAACGAAGTTGGCAAATTTTCAAAGTAGTTGGAAAAATTTCAAAGCGGTTGGAAAAATTTCGAACCAGTTGGAAAAAATTTCAGAGCAGTTGGCAAAATTACAAAGCAGTTGGAAAAAATTGCGAAGCAGTTGGAAAAAATCAAAGCAGTTGAAATACATAATTCCGAGAGAGTTATGAAATAAGAAGGAATCTGAATTAGAACAAACAAGTTTGCAATCAGTACTTGGCAACATATGTATAGCCGGCAATAAATGGTATTTAACCGAATGTTTTCACCAAGTGTTGGGAGAGATGCGGCCTCGAGAAGTAGTTGTAAATTTTTCAGTAACGTCCAATGGACTGTGACATAAAAAAACCATCTGGTATCATAAATTCAAGCTGTTACTTTCAGATGTACCATGTGGAGAACTGGACCTATTTTAATCTGAAAATGGGGATTATGATATTGTTCGACATTATCTACCGAGCTAGAATATTCTTGCAGCCTGACAACCTTCAGTTATACAGGGGATGAAAAAAAAATTTTCAAAAATTTTTTTTCCATTTTTTTTTCCATTTCGATAGAGTATTAAATTGTGAATACATTCGTATTCAGATCTATGCATTTGTCATAATAATTTTCAAAATATCGAGAAAAAACTGAAGGAAAAAGGGAGATAAGAGTATTCTGTTTTTCCTAATCTAGATATCTCGAGCACAAACCGTTTTCACATTTTTGAAGTCGAAAACTGTGGAAATATTGTACATTTTTAAAATTTTTAAAAACTCGCCACAGGGGTTCCAAAAGTTGGGTCAAAAATTGGGATCAAGATTGGCCCATAGCTTTTTTTTTTTCAAATTATGATTGCTTCGTATTGTGCGAAGAAAAATTAAGATAATGTTCCAACATGTTAATGCTCCTAAAATTAATAATTCCTGAGGTATTCGCAACGTTAAATCCATAGAATCTGTTTCATATCAACAATGATCTTGGTCATAGAAGATAAATTATTCCAATAACTCACTAGTGACACACCTCTTTTCTGAATTTATTTATCATTGTTGATATGGAACAGATTCAATGAATTTGACGACATAAAATCAGAATTCCTAAATAACTCAAGAATTTTAAAATTTAGGAGCATCAACATGATATACAGGGTGTTTCCTTAACATGCGGCAAAAATTCAGGGGGCTGTTCCTTGGACTATTCTAAGAATATTTTGTCCTTTGATGATTTTTGAAAAACCTCTTTGTTTCGAAGATACAGGGCAAACAAAATTTTAGATAATAACATTTTATTATGAAAAATTACATGAAAATTTAACTTAACCTACAAAAACTGTTGAAAATGACCACCTCCAGCCAGCATACAAGCATCCAATCTTCTCCTCATTGACAGTGAAAGATAAAATGTTAATTGCTAATACATCACAAAACGAATTCAAATGAAAACCGTGTTTAATCTGTATTCCTTTACCATCTGAACTTATCAATTTTAAGTCAAAAAACTGGCCGTTTTTTATAGTTGTCAAACACATTTAAAAATAAATTGTACCTACTTAGTAAACACAGTGCGGTACGCATTTTTATTTATACTATTATCAATTTTAAAAATATGAAAAATGTTGTTCGCCCTGTATCTTCGAAACAAAGAGGTTTTTCCAAAAACATCAAAGGACAAAATATTCTTAGAATAGTCCAAGTAACAGCTCCCTGAATTTTTGCCGCATGTTTAGGAAACACCCTGTATATATATATATATATATATATATATATATATATATATATATATATATATATATATATATATATATATATATATATATATATATATTCTTATGAAAAAGAGAGCTAAAATAATACAATAAATGTTGAAATAAAAAGTACAACATGATAGAACATTATCATAATTTTTCTTCGCTCACTCCAACGCAATCATAAAAAAAAGGGTTCCAATTTGAAAAAAGAAAGTTATGGGTTAATCTTGATCCCAATGTACAATATTTCTACAATCTTCGACTTCAAAAATGTGAAAACGGTTTGTGCTCAAGATATTTAGAATAGTATTAACAAATATGATACCGAATACTCTTATCTCTTTCTTTTCTTCAGTTTTTTCTCGATATTTTGGAAACTATCTCGACGAATGCAACTTTACGAGTACGAATGTATTCAGGATAGCATACTCTATCCAATTCGAAAACAAAAATCAGAAAAAAAATTTTGAACTTTTTTTTTCACTCCCTGTATAACTGAAAGTGGTCAGGCTCCAATAATATTTTAGCTTGGTAGATAATGTCAAACAATAACATAATCCCAATTTTCAGATTTTAAATAGGTCCAGTTCTCCAGAAACGCCTAATTGGCCGTATGTGTAAATAAATTTGAATAATGAACCAAAAAAGATTCAAAGTGAAGATGTGTATATTTCTTTATTTTATGGAATCTGCTTTTTACGTGAAAAATATCTTGTTTTATGATGCTTGAATTTTGGGATACACCAAAGAATGAAACTGAACTGAATTAAAGAATGAAACAAAAAGTGTGTCTCAAAGTTTCAAACATACTTCAAGGTATTCCTCACGGAAAAAAAAACTATTCCATAAAATAAGAAAACTCACATTATTGAATATTAGGTATTTGGAAAATAAACTATAATTTCTCATAACTTTGATTCCCAATATTTACTCCTTTCACGGAATAAAAAGAATAGATTTTTCAGAAAAAATATTTCCTCTGATGAAAATGAGCCATGCCCTCGCTTCCAGATTCCATTAAATGAAGAAAAGCTACAAAACTGAAGAAACAAACAAGTAGTGTTTCTCAAAGGTTCTAGCAACATCAAGATACTCCTCATGAAAAAAACAAACTCCATAAAATCTACTTAATTGAATGTTCGGTAGATGGAAAAAAAGTTAAATACTCCCCACTCTGTTGAAATTCGTCATTTTGAATTTTTTTAATGAAACAAATATCATTCCATAATATGTATAACGGTTTCCTGTTAATTCAATGTCGAGTTGGAAAATTTTCGATGGATTTCCCCCCCCCAAAAATTTGGCTTCGGCCCGTCCCTGCATTTTGAAGCCAATTATGTTAACAGAAGTGAAATAATGATGACTGTTTTTTTTTTAAAGTGTATTTCAAGTTAATCTTTTCTGTCCTAGACATCGACTTGTATTGCACCAAATATCGACACCAAGTTGCACGTTGTATCGACACCATGATTCATTGTACTCCCATTTTATAATTTGACGAAAAACAATATGTCGATAATTGGTACAGGAGGAAGGATGAGTTTCATGAACAACCCCACAAAATTTTTTTAAGGAAATCACTTTACTTTGTTAACTATCACTAAGTCAAAAAAAATCATACGAGACCCATTTATCGACACTCATGTCGATATTTGGAACACAGTAGCTTTCAGATGTACCTATTATCGACACCCTGTTTTTCATGAAAATATAGGATTAATAGTCAAAATTTGATGATACAGAAGCAGAATAATCCTATATATATATATATATATATATATATATATATATATATATATATATATATATTCTTATGAAAAAGAGAGCTAAAATAATACAATAAATGTTGGAACAAAAAGTACCTAAGCTGAGGTAAAAAAAGAACGGGGTATCATAACATTCTTCTTATGATACTATAGAATCATACGATACTATCAACACTAGTATCATACGATACTATACAGCCAGGGGAAAAAACCTCAGCCGAAAAAACCTGCCTCCCCGTAAACAAAATAACATAAAATATCAAATATCAGGAAAATCTTGAAAGACATCAGTGTGATCATCTTCATGTTATCCGTCGATGGTCTCGGATACACAGATTCTTCCCAAAACGACTCGTAATTCTTAATCTGAAATGAAAAAAGACAAAAGCAGAAAAGAAACCGATTATTCAGAATAAATCGAATGCATTTTGAAAATGCATTTGCTACTTTAAAAAACATCAACATTAAGATTTCTTGGCCAAATAATGTTCGGAGGTTTATAAATATTTATGACAGAAATGTCACAAAATTTGAAAGAAATGAAAAAAAACTCCATCAATTTCCTCTTTCCGAATCTGTTGAAAGTTACGAAACCGATAATTTTTCAACATAACAAGCTAAACTTGTAAAACATCAATTAATACATAACTTTCAACTGTCCTCTTTTTTAATGATTTTTTTTTGTTGCCGTGTGGGTTTCTTGCAGAAGAATCTTTTTGATACCATGTTCATCAGCTAATTTGGAGACGTAATCACACTTGCCCTTCGAAATTCCTTCGATATTCAAATTCAAAATCCACAAATTGTTACTCTCTAGTCGTGAGGATTTTTTCAAACCGGATACGACCTTCCAGGTGATGATTTTCCGGCACTTCAGATGTTTGAAGACCGCTACGGGACCCCAATGAAAGGCAATCATCTCCCATAGATAAACCAAACATGTTATAACACAAGAAAACAGAATATTTTTTAGCACCAAAAACTAAGACATATTACTAGAATTGTCATTCTGACAATAATAATCCTATATAACTATGTTTGTAATCAATATTTTACAGTTAAGTGAAATAATGTATAGTTCGTTTCAAAATGATTGTCATCAGAGCAAGCCATGGAATTCCAGCCGGGGCTTTATTTCTAGTTACAAAAAGTTACTAAAAATTTCTCTGTGTTCATCATAGATTGAAAAATATCAATATAACCTATAAAATGATTGAATATATTTTCAAGGCAAATAAATTTAAAGAATTTTTTTGAAATTATTTTTCATTATTGTTGTATTGAAAAATCTTCAATTGCAAAAGAGAAACAGGCTGAGATAGATGATGACTAAAATGTACACACCCACACAATTTCGCTGTAGATCAAGCATGGGAATTGGAAATTCAGGATTGATAATGAAACTAGCGTGGAATGCTTCAATATGAAATCTTGCAGGATTTCGAGGAACTCCAATGTAGAGATAAGTTCGTTCTCTATGAAGACCCTTCAGCAATCTTTGCATTCTTGATATGAATATCGAAAATTCAGCACTGTGTTATTTTTTCTGAGTATTGTGGAACAAAAAGTATAAAGCTGACCTGACTTTACAATTTCATAACAAAGTTGTTGAAACAAATATAAAATATTTGTTGACAAATTGTGAATCATTTGAAGTGTGAAATGCTATAAAATAGATCACTCATTATTTGTATTTATTAATATGTTCTCTCCATTTCATGATTCATTAAATAATATACCAAATTGATTTTGATTAAAATTCAGTTACTTTTTAAGCAGTTAAAAAAATATACAAACTGATTAATTCATTGTTTTTGATTTTAGAAAAAATAACGTCGAATAATGTCTCTTTGAATCATGTGGAATAGATTTCCATCCACTGCTCACTCATGAGTGCCTTCTCTTTTCTCCAAAATTCTTGTCTAGGTGAAAACTGAAAATTTGAGACTCGTTTATTCATCAGAGAACACCTCGAAAAAGTAAATGATTGATACCTGAATAACTAGCAAAATGCGATTAAGACTGGCAGAAATATCTGCTGAATTGTTGAAAAACTCGCAGTACCGACGATGAACTACTACACGTTCCCTTGTAGTTAGGCGAGGCGAGAGGTATCTTGATGAATTCCAGCCATTTTCAATTCGGTAATAATAATTCAAATCCAAAAACATATGCATACAGAAATAAATTCGAAATATATTCAGCAGGTTAATTCAAACTCTGAATTGTCAAAATTTAGTGTTTTCAATCAACACCAACCTAACTCAAAAGTTACTGATAGGATATTACCAACATATTTTCGGGATTCCACAGCCGCCCGAGATGCCAATCATTTTGAAATGGACTATACGTGAAAATTGAAGCGAATGAAAGAGTATGCGCTTACCTTATGAGGAAGTAGAACGGTGTTCACTAGGAAACGACTCATACGCGACTGTTGAGCAGCAGTTTTTTTGGGCTGGAGGGGGTTAGGGAAAACTATTTTTTGATTTCAATATGATCTTTAAAGTATGTATCAGAAGTATGTTGTATACAAATTGTAATGAGATCGTTTTTCTTCTTATCAAACAGATAATAATACTTCAGAAATGTCGATAATTGGGACACTGTCGATAATTGGGACATTTACCTTATAGTGTGTTTATTCGTAAAATTTTTGCAAAACATACAGAATAATGATAGAAAAATTACAAACAATTCAGAAATGAACAAGATGAAATCCACTAAAACCGAAATTGTGCGTGGACACCCCCATCCCTACATTACTCCTGAAACACAAACAAACTATACAATTGAGAAAATTAATTTTAAACCCACTGTTAAACTGAAAAACACATTTTAAATCTGTTACAAAAGTTTCATGTTATTTTTTCTTTAATTTTCTTCCTTCGAATTTTCTATGCTGATTTCTCACATCATCTTATAAATGAAAAAATAATAGCATCTACGATGTTATCGATGTCAGCTGCTTGTAACCAAATTGTGAACAACTTGTCTCTCCGTAGTGAACACAAAGTCTTTAAATATCTTCTTTATTAGGTTGAAATTATTAATTTTATACAGGGTCTTTCACGAGGAAACTCACCCATATTTATACGGGAAACTACTGAACGTATTTTCATGAAATTCAGCACTTATTAGTATTTCACGATGCTGATGAAATCTAAAATATTTTCAAGGCATGAGCACCTCCGGTTTTTCCGGAAATGACGTCAACTTTCGTTTTTCAAATTAGAACACCATTTTTTTATTGCAGAAATAGATTCCTTAGAAAATTTCAAGTTATTTTGATGTAACATTTTTCAGTTTTGGTTGGAAAATTCTCTCTGGGCGGGAAAATTCGAAAAAAAAATCGAAAATAGAGCTCTGCTGAAACAAGAATAACTTCGAGGTTTTTGGATGGAAAATTTTCATTTTTGGGATTTTTCAAGATGTGAGATTGATGTATCCACTTTGAAAATCGAAATCGCGATTCATGATACAGGGGGTGAAAAAATCGCTTTCAAAGTTAGGGATGACAAAATCGTGAAAAATCAAAATCTTCAAATTAGAACCCCAATTTTTTATGGCAGATATTGAATCTACGTTGAAAAATAATGTGAGTGTATGCATCATACCCTTGCCCTAAAATGGATATTTTCTGAGTTATTCACAAAAAACTGTTTTTCGTCTTGAATTTTCAGCTATTTCTTTTCCCTTCACGGCAAAAAGATGAAATTCTCAGGAACTGTTATTTGAACCATGCTGTAGATTTTTCACCCCTTCTTGAAATCGACTTCAAGGTACTATTAGGAGAACAATGGCAAACTCTCGCAGTTATAACTCAAAGTTTTGACCGTTAATTTCTAGCCATTTATTTATACGTCTCAGGAATGCTTCGTGCGTTGCTCTTCTTATTTCATCAGGAGGAAGAGATCTGCGTAAGTGTTTAAAAACAAAATTGAGTTTCAAAACTATGAATCTAAAAATCTAAACAAACCTGAACGCATTTCTGACTCGTTCTATGTAGTCCTCTTTATCAGTCAGGGGAGTTGAGTAGACAATTTTTTTATCCTACCCCAAACATAATAGTCTAAAGGAGTTAAATCGGGAGAACTTGGTGGCCAAAGATGTGGACCATTTTTCGCCAACCATCGATCTTCAAATAGCCTGTAGAGGATATTTGACACATTGAGTGAATTGTGTGGAGGCGCGCCATCTTGTTGATACCATAAGTCATTATGGTTCTGTACTAGCGGCTCAATTATTTGAGTCAATATGTCAGAATATCTATCTCCTAAGGGAGAACATTCTTTAAATAATGCGGTAATGTGTAGTGTTCTATCTTACCAGTTAAAGTCCCATCATAAATGTGAACATCGAGAATTGCATTATTTTTGATGGCGCAAAAAACATTGAAACTCCAGGTCTCTTGAAAGTTCCATTGTCTGAAGTGGTGGTTGTTCTCTCCATCCCAATAATGACTGTTATCAGTGGCGGCCTTTGGGGGTGGCGAACGGGGCAATCGCCCGGGGCCTCGCTCTTGGGGGGGCCTCGCGCGCAACAACCCAAGAAAATTTTGATATTGATTCAAATCCCTTATTATTTACAAAGGTTTGAAAAAAACGTGAATTCGAAAGTTAGTTAACGAATACATTCATTCAGAACAAAATTGAAGAAACCATTTTGTAGTTTTTGATTATTGCGCTTTGTTGGAACGTCCGAATGGGTAATTAAGGCACCAGATGTTCGATTCACTAGATCAGTAGGTAGAAAAAAATGAAAACAACACAATTAGGGTGAAAATTATCTAAGTATTTATGTACAATGTTTATTTATCCCAGATGTTGGAACCTCATAAAATATTTATAGCCCTGTTGACCGTTCTTTGGCGATCCCTTTGAAATATTCGTTGAACTATCGTCTTATGAATGAATTCATTCCATTATAGAGAATTACGGAACGAGGAGAGCGAAATCTGTTTATTTTTTCAAACTCAGTGATTAGAGCAGTGGTTCTTAACCTTTTTCGCTGACGACCCAAAGTACGAATATATTTGAAGTTCGCGACCCCCATTAAATTTTTCAATTTATTTTCCACTAAAATGATATCTGAAGTTTTACCACTTCTTTGAAGTCGTTTAGGGAATTTCCACGACCCAACCCAATACCTCTCGCGACCCGAGGTTAAGAAAGGCTGGATTAGAGATAAGAATATTGGGTTCAGTTTTGTTATATTCTTTTTTTTTTGATGGAAAACTTCCATTGTTTTCTGTTCTTCATTTACATTTAGAGGTCATATTCATATTTTTCAAATAACTCGAAATTTTTCTCGTCATTGAATTGAGAAATTAATACAATTCGTTAGTTTCTCATGCCGTTCTTTTCAGTGTGGTTCTTGTAAGTATAAATTTGAGTACTAACTATCCAATGAATATATCCAATACATAATAATTCATTCAGTTTATCGGAATCTCAAAAGTATCCAAGTTGCACAACACTACCACGAACTGCTCTGAGCTTTAGGACTTGATACAACTGAGACTTCACGTTCACGCCCTGAATCAAACTCATAATTAGTGGCTCCTCTATCGCTCGGTCATATATGGTGGATTTTGCATAGAAATTTTCGATGAAAATATCGTAAAAAACCATTGTTTCCAATAGAAATATTAATACAAGTTGGCGCCATTTCTCAAGAAACTTTCTATTCTGTTCATCTGGATCATAAAAATAAACAGTTTTATTTTTATGGTCTTCTCTTCGAAACCGAGAATTTCTTTTCAAAATACCTAATAGTATTTTCATCATTTATAATCACCACCTGTGGGAATTCCAGTACCCGTCTCTTTTTCAACACCTGCTGTAGATCCAAAGTCTAAGACTTGTGGTTCAATTGGTTCAGTTCATTAGAACGGAATGAACAAGCGAGTCAGTTTCATAGTGAAGAACCGAAAAAGTGTGAAAAAACTGTGTTACTCAAAAATTATTTCTGACACTCTGTGCGAAATTCAACAAGATTTTCGAAATGAGTTCGCGTGATCGAGCTCATTCGATCGATTATGATACTTCAATTAAAGATTTCAGTGCTAGAAAAAGCAGCAAACATGAATTTTAAATTTATCATTTCTGTATTCGTTAATTTTGTGAATCTTCCAAAGTTATATCCTATTTATATGTTATACTAGCTGACCCGGCAGACTTCGTACTGCCTCAAAAAAAGCAACTTTAATATTATAATTAACTATTATGGTTAACCTTGAAAGTGGACATAAAATTGTCCTGTACATTATGTGTTGCTCCAAACGTTGTCGTATGGAAACAGCTTTTGAACGTTGGCCAAGAACTGTTTAGAATCATTTACTATCCCAGAAACTAAAGAGCGAAAGGGATCTGGTGGTGGAACTAATTGTGGCAATTGGTAGCTGGCCCGGCAAACATTGTTTCGCCTTAGAGATGAATAAAGTTGTTTTTTTCAAAGGAAATATATTAGGTGAAATACAAAAAAATACAAAAGTGCAAAATATACAAAAAATTTAATTGCAATGAAATAGCTGAATAGCTATCTCAGTTAATATTTGTAGTCACAAAAGTTCAAATGGGCACATTTGCAGTATATTTTATGGGCATTCAGAATTCAGTACTAAGAATTGCATTAAGGCACCGTTAACATAAAAATTCTATGTGAATTGTTGGTTTTCAAATGACACACCCTGTATTTTATTTTCCTAATCGGTAGAGCTCTCTCTTCGGATTTCAAATATTTTATTGAGGTTTTTTTCCACAGTTTCTGAAAATTATTGTTTTTTTTGTCTTAATCTAAGGCAGCTGTAGAATGCCACTCGAGAATGCTGTGATTTATTTATATCGGAGTTCCATTTTATGGTCTCCTGATAGTCCCTTCTTAACATCATTGGACACTCTTTTATGGGGATATTTGAAATATAAAATGCCCGTCCGCAAAATATTGAAGAAATTAAATTCAGAATAGAAGAAGAAATTGAGAACCTCAATATATTCCATAAATGTTGAGGAAAATGTTCAAAACCTTTAAAAAAAGATATCGACTCTGTCTAGAAATAAATAGGGGTCATTTGAATCCCTAATTGAACTTTCAGTTAATAAATAAATAATATAAATATCAGGTGTCATTATCTACGGTTCCTTTGATATGAAAAAATCACAACGTTCTCGTGTGACATTCCACAACTGCCTTTGATTTAGAAGAAAATATCTATATTTATAAAAAACTGTCAGAGATACTCTCAATAAGGTGTATTTGAAATCAGAAGAAAGAGCTCTACCGTTGTTAACCGGAGCGATATCTATTGGCGTTATTCGCAAGAAAGAAAATTATTTCCTATATTTTTTTCTATTTTATAAAATTTTTCAGGGTTTTATGGTATTTTATGTTAACTCCGCCGTAGAAGAATCCAACAAAAAAACTTTCATAAAAAACAGTTAATCCAATCTTGAGTTATAAATGGTATAACCAACAATATGGCCGACTGAGTTTTATATATTAAGATTATATTATTATATTTTAATTAAAACTCAAATTTCATATCTTTATAAAATATGACAATAACCTATACAGAACAACCGGACTTACTTTCGCATGACATACTTTTCACGAAGGAAAAAGGGCCTCGCGAAGACTCCCCGCCCGGGGCCTCGCAATGGCTAAGGCCGCCCCTGTTCATACATACAGGGCTCGTTCCACTTGGCGATCACAACGCTCAAAATGTTCCTTTAGCCGTCCAATTTAACGATTCTGAGCGTTGTGGTCGCCAAGTGGGACGGGCCCACAGTGATCAGTGGTAATTCGTTATTGGAACTATTCCATCGTTATTTTGATTTGTCACGATTTGTGTTATTGTTATTTACAATGCCACGTGCCAGAAGATATAATACATCACAACGAAGCCGTGATGCTACTAGACTTCGGAATATTTCGAGTCAATCCTCTGTAGAGGATCAAGAAAGAGCACGGGAGCAACGCCGTGCAGAGCAAAGAGAGGAAGTACGTCGAACTTCTCAGATGGATATGAGACAGCTTCGAACTAATCGTAATCGTCCACGAACGAGGAGGAAACGAAATACAAATTTGAAAGGAATAGCTTTTCAATATGATAGTACAATCGACAACAGCTCTCACCATTCCGTTGTAATTGGCCCAATGGAAGTGGTATGCTGCTATTGCTATGCATGAGGTTTGCTGTGGGAAGTCCTGGATTGTGCTGTCAAAATGGTAAGGTGAAATTGCCATTATTGCCTCTTCCACCTGAACCATTGCATTCTCTGCTCCGTGGAGAAACATCCGAATCAAGACATTTTCTATCGAACACACAAAAATACAATGGGTGTTTCCAAATGATGTCATTTGAAGCAGATATAATTCAAGAACGTGGATTCAATCCAACATTGAAGGTAAGAATATAATATTAACATTAGGGAGTTATTGGGGATTCAATAATGCCAGACACTAATAAATCCTGGCCGTATTTGACATCTGAGCATGCGCAGAGTTACTGCCTGCCACTATTTGTGGCTCCATTATTCCTGGTACAGCCATGCCGTTATTCCTAACCTTGTATGTATATTTTCCTTAGAACATAGAATATTTTATTATCAAAGATATTTTCTCTGTTCCTAACCTAATATTATTTCATGATACAAGGAATAAGGAATGTATTCCTTGTATCATGGTATTATTTCTTGGAGAGCATTGTCCCTATTTATTAAAACATTGTCCAGAATCAAAAATTCGATGTAATCATCATCTGCTCCTGCCAATATTGCCACTTCCAAAAGCTGGTCCATTTCTGAATGTAAATGTAGATAGTCAATGAGTCAATGTTCTAAGATGTTTGTATACAGTGACAACGCACAACAAACGCGCACAACGCAGCGAATTTTAGGTTAGGAATAAATCCTCTCTAAATAACGCAGGCCCAATAACTCTTATTTCTGGCACATTTTTAAGTCAGGCAGTGCTTGTCACTATTAATAGTGACTGGCGTTAATAGTGGATGGCAGTATTCCAATAACTCCCCCCACGGCCTACTAAATCTAACAGGCCGGAAGGTTAGACGTTGCCGTTGTTACGAGTAGCGTGTCTAGTGGTACGCGTAGATATAGACAGTATACGTTTTTCTTGTGCAATTCGCACTGTTTTCGATATAATTTCGAATTTATTTCAATTCACAATGTAATAAAGAACTGTAGGGAGGAAAACAAAACAGCATTTCGTTTATTTGCGAATAATTTCTCAATATTTTATCGCAAATAATCCAGAACTCACCACGAGGAGTTAATTTAGGAATTTTTCGCGGTATATTTATAACTGAACGACTGAACCTTAGGCGGTTGTATAAGGGTTATTTTTCAAAATATGGGAATCTCCAAAATGTTTTATACAAACTAAATTGTCTTCGTTGATTTTAAAACTACTTTCTCTATGAATTGCGTTAAGCCATTTTCTTCTCCTCGCGGGATCTTTCGGAAATCTAAATACTAACACCTTCTTTTCTCATTAGTGGACTTATAGTTGCTTTTGCAATCGGGGCAGAGTACTCAAATCTAAGATTTCCAAATGAAATTTTAATAAATATTAAAATGAAAAACCTCCCTGTTGATTATTCCTTCCAGATATGAACACTTAAAGTCGAAAAATTCAATGATGAACCGATACACACTGATCTTGCAACTGCAACACTTATCTTCACTTTCTTTGTTGATTAAAAAACCAATCACACGCACACAGCGAAAAAACACAAACCTCTTTACACGCTTCCCTGTCGAATTTTGGATACGCTTTTACTCTCACACCTTCCTCACAGAACTGACACCTGCAACTGGCGTGTAACACCTCGAGCCCAATAGGCAACGTCGCGTTTTAAGGCAACATTCTGGCCACTAATAAGCTCAAAATGCTCCCTTAGCCGTCCAATTTAATTTTGAACGTTGCGATCGCCATTTGGTACGTATAAACTGATACGAACAGTACCTAGTATTATTTCATGATACAAGGAATGTATTCCTTGTATCATGGTATTTGGTATTATTTCTTAGGGAGCATTGTCCCTATTTATTAAAACATTGTCCAGAATCAGAAATTCGATGTAATTATCATCTGCTCCTGCCAATATTGCCGCTTCAAAAAGCTGATCCATACCTGAATGTAAAAAAGATAGTCAATGTTTTGATGTTTGTTTACGGGCACAACGCACAACAAACGCGCACAACGCGGCAAATTTAAGGTAAGGAATAAATCCTCTCTAAATAACGCAGACCCAATAACTCTTATTTCTGGCACATTTTTGAGTCAGGCAGTAGGTACCCTTTCTGCTTTTTAGATCCAAGGCCAGATTACAACCACTTGAAGATGCACAACATAAATACCTCCAAATCTATTTCATAGGCAATATGGATGATCAACTTGATCAACGTCAATCAATTAATGCAGATGTGAGAAGAATAATTCTTCAAGATCTACAGCAACTACTGTATGTTGCGTGTTCACGAGTCGGCAAACCTTGTGCTCTTTTTATTCTCGCAACAAAAAACTAAAAATGTGGTTCAACATAAGGTACTACAATGGGACAATTTTTAAATTATAATAAGGTACCGCTTAAAAAAGTAAATAACAATGTACTTACCTACCTATTTCAATGTAATTATTTTTTTTTTATATTTTGTACTTCAATTATGTCTTATATACCTCCTACTTGAAAAAATACTTGATACAACTTTATGAATCTCTGAGGCGAACCAAAGTTCGCCGGGCCAGCTAGTTGTTAATAAGTATGTGTTGGTCATTTCGTACTTTTGCAGCGTTTATCGTTATAAGTGTTTTTAATCGAGGATTTATTTAGAGTTTTGAATTTTTGAGCAATTTTTGTTGTTTTGTATTCATGATTGGTAGATATTTTCAGTTTTCATAGTTAATTCGAAGGAACCATTTTGGTCTACAAAAAGAATACAAATGCTCCTTCCTTTATATTCTATATGCTATAAGAAATGTCATGTTATCTCAATTTGTCAAATTTCTTCTTCCTTCTTCTTTTTTCTTTTATGTGTGCCTGGCGAACACCATCTACACATGAAACATGCCTTACTGATGCAGGATCCACAGATATACGGGTCATACCCATATGAAGAACCTATTACAGTGCAACATGAACCCATGATCATAGACAATATGAATATGAATGAATGAATATTGTAATTGAGAATCAGCACGGATTCATTAAGGGACGTAATATAGAAAAAAATTTGTTGCGGTTTTCTGAATATTTGCTGGTAGGCTTTGAATCCGGGACTCAAGTCGATGCTGTGTATACTGACCTAAAAAAAGCGTTTGATAAGGTTGATCATTAGTTGCTGCTGTGAAGACTTGCCGAGGTCGGTATCGCGGGGGACTTGTTGGGGTGGATAGAGTCTTACATTTCGAATAGATCCCAATTCGTTGTAGTGAATGGTCAGAAGTCGAGGGAAATTTATGCAACATCCGGAGTGCCTCAGGGCTCGCACCTTGGTCCTCTTTTTTTCCTCATTTACTTGAATGATGTGAGTTCATGCTTCCGGTACGCGAGTTTCCTCTTGTATACGGATGATTTAAAAATGTTTATGTTGATCAAGAATGTGGATGATTGCAATCGGCTTCAGCAAGATATTCGAAATTTCTTCCAGTATTGCGGAAGAAACCACCTTTTCCTGAATTTAAACAAATGCCTGAAAATCACATTCAGCAGAAACATGAATCTGGTAGATCATTGTTACCATATTGGGGATCATCCCTTGCGAGAGGTGTGCGAGGTGTTGGATATGGGTGTCACTATGGATTCGAGACTTTTATTCGACAGGCATTGAGAGACTTGTAGGATGCTTGATTTTATTATTCGCGGCTCGAGGCTATTCCGACAAAACCGGATTGTTCTAACATTGTACTATGCTGGCGTCTTCAGTAGTATCAATTTCGCATCAGTATTTTGGAACGCAATACAAATGCTACATAAAGAGATGCATGATAGTGTAAAGGAAACCTTTCGCTCGGGATTAGACGCGTGAAAATTCGCACAATCTTTCGCTAGCGATTACCCGCGCGATTATAAGCGGCGTTTGTGTAATCGCGCAGGATTCGACAGGGACTTCGTGACGCAGTTCATTGATTCATACAAATTTTTTCTATTTTTATGAGAAAATTGTATCTGAAAAATATACAAGCTGGAGTTTATAGATGTCGTTAACGAAAAACTAGGGGACTTTTGTTAGTCAATAGGCCCAGAAGCCAATATAGGTACCTTACGAGTCACACTATTCCGCGCCCGATTAATCGCTCGCGAAAATCACGCGTGCTTTCGCGCGGTTTGGAGTGGCGCGTGTAAACTATTTTGTTCATAAGTTACAACGTCCTTTCGCGCAGTCTTGCGGGTGCTTTGGAGCGTCCAATTAAAAAATTCTAATAAACAAGAGACGGTTGGCGTGGCTTGTGGCGCGTTGAAATTTTCAACGGTTTTAGCGTCGCTCCATTTGGCTCGAAATGGATAAATTGCAGAAGAAACGTAAATTAAAAGTAGCTTTGTGCTTGGCAGTGTATCTCAATATTTCTGAAACGAGAAAAAGAAGATGTTGGGTGAAAAAATGGATGAAAAACCGAAATACATACGGACATATGCCCCTTTTGAATGAATTGCGTGATAATTTTCCAGAAGACTTCAGAAACTACTTGAGAATGGATGCCGAATCCTTTGGTGTCTTATTAGAATTAGTTTCTCCAATAATTTCTAAACAAAATACCAAAATGCGTGAAAGTATAAGTGCTGAAGAAAGATTAGCGACAACACTGAGGTATCTTGCTACTGGCCGATCGTTCGAGGATTTAAAATTTTCAACTGGTATTTCGGCGCCATCATTGAGTAAACTCATACCTGAGACCTGTAGAGCAATATACGAAGTTTTGAGAAAAAAATATATGAAGGTGAGCATAATTTATAATAAACAATAATTACATAAACAGGTCATTCTATAAACAATGAAATTAACAAACACAATTCATTTTTCAATTGGAAAAAATTATAATTTACTATAAAAAACAATTTATGAAACATCTCCACAAGAAAACTCTAACAACTCATTGAATAAAAATAAACAACGAATAAATTTCTAATTTTTACACCTAAAAAATATCTTTACCAGCCTTCTCGTAGTACCTGGCTATTTCCGATGATTCTGTTGACTGTGATGAGTGTGATGTGGCAGCTGGTGGATGGACCTGAGAACAATATGGTGGAAGTAAAAGAGGGGGAAAAGATGAAGTTGAAGTTTCGGCACTTGAAGGGGAAAAATGTTGGGATTGGGATGTTAAGTTTGTATCATTAGTCAATTGATTTAATAGTCCTAAGTTAACAATTCTATTTATCAGCATATCTGCATAAATGGCCTGAATGGGGTCCATCCTTTTCAGTTTTTTTGACCATGAAATTGCTGCCGCATCATACTCATCTAAAGAATCATCTTTTTCAAGTTGTTGGTTGCAGTAATTCATGAAATCATGATTTTTTTTATTTCTTGAACAGCCCCTGCTTCGCTTTCTCGGAACAGCCGAAATCTGAAACAGAATAAAATTTTATTATTATAGTTCCCGTCGTCACAGCAAGAATGGATGTAAATAGCCGCAGGATTTAAAAAAAAATGGCAATTCATTAACTGTGGTGGAGCACTGGATGGCAAACATATACGAATTGTACCACCCCCTAATTCTGGAGCTCAATATTACAACTATAAGAACTTTTATAGCATCATCTTAATGGCACTCGTCAATTCGAATTATGAATTTATTTTCGTCGATGTTGGTAAAAATGGGAGATTATCTGATGGGGGCGTCATTGAGAGTACCGATTTCTATCATAAATTAATAAACGGTAAGCTTCTGTTATCACTTTATCTGAATTTACAACCTAACTTTCTAACTTCTAGGTCAGTTGAATTTGCCAGACAACACTTCAACAGATAATAATCTCAATTTCGTATTTTTGGGAGACGATGCCTTTCCCTTACACGAACATTTTTTGAAACCATATCCCCAAAGAGATCTCTCGTACGAAAACAGAATCTTCAACTATAGATTGTCGCGAGCAAGAAATGTTTCAGAAAATGCATTTGGTCTCATAGCTGCACGATTCAGAATTCTTCATGTTCCAATACACATGAGATACCCGGAGAATATCAGTTACGTTGTTCTTGCAATTTGTGCTCTACACAATTTTCTCAGGAAGAGAGACATCTGCATCATTTGATCAAGAAAATATGATAACGAGAGAATTTCAGTTGGGTGACTGGCGAAAGAATACAGTTGAACTGACAAACCTAAGCAGTTTCAGAAGAACTCCTAAAACAGCTGCCAAAGATAACCGAAATAACTACAAGGATTTTTTCAGTACAGATGGTTCAGTTGATTGGCAAGATGAAATGTTGGCTAGAGGAAGAGCTTAATTTATAATTTCAAACATTTAAAGTCAATAAATTCAAGTTTACCTGCTCATCATTCATTCCTTCCAAATGAACATCATCTTCCGGCCATTCTGCGATTTCTTCCTGCGATGTAGCTTCTTCTTGAAAATTTTCTTGTTCAAGTTCAATCTGCTCCATATTAGAAAGACTCGGCGTCGGCTGTTCTTGATCCAAAGTGAAGAGGAGCAGATTAAAATACCACAATGTGGGTTCATAAATTTCTTCAGTGCCTGCTCCACTCCTTTTTGATGCTGCCACTTTTCTTAATTCTTTCCTAAAGGATCCACGGAAACTTTGAATCCTTTTTATGACGAATTCTCTATTGGCGGCTGGGTTAATAGACTTACAAAAATCCACCAATTTATTGTGAGCTTCATTTTTCAGGTTTCTGTTTGTATACTCCTTCGATTTAATTTTCCATAAACATGGAAGAGATTTGTACAGAGCAATGAAGTCTGTAACAAAATCTCTGTCCAAAAAGCGTGCATCTCCCATCTTTTCTACAAATCAAAACCTTCAATTAATAATCAATAATGATTGATGTACAAATGTGTTTTATTAGCTTATATGTGTAAAGTAGATTTTAAGCTTATTTTGTCCGATTTGTCATACGATAAATAAATGACTAAATAATGTACTTACGCCTTTAAATACAGTTTTTTCAAACAAAACGTACGGAAATCCACAAATGACGCTTTTCGAGAACAAATAAATCAAGCGGGGTGTCAAAATTGAGATCACTTGATCGATTAACGCATAGGTTCCTTTCGGATCATGCCAAAATACATCGAAAATGTATGTATTGAACATAGACGTACCTACTTATGATATAAATCGTTCGATGCTTCTGACAATTCTATCGAATTTGAATTTGGACAATACGTCAAATAAGATTCTTCAGTTTTTGTTCTGTTTCAATCAAATATAATTTTGTTGTGATAAGCAGTTCTATCACACGTAAAAATTATGGAAAAAAGGAATAAAAATTTTCGATAAAACAAGAAAGCCTTCAATTAAAATTTATTTTTGGATAATTCACAATGCTTTATAAATTACCAAATGAATACAACAGAAACTTCAAAATATGTGCCTTAGTCCACGAACTTTTGAAAAAAACGTTGTCGAACGAACGTTTGAACGAAGATTTTGAATTTCCAGAAATCTATACCACCATAGTGTCACGAATGTACAAGTTCATCGAACGTGTGATCTCGTGAATTGAAATATTTTATAGGAGGTCTTTGCATTTTTGTGGAAGTTTTTTCAGGATTTTCTCTCCTAGTCTCTGAAACAAGAAACAATTAGAACATTCTTTTAAATAATAGAAGAGAGTATCCTTGGTTAAACTTGAGCACTAATTCGTCACGGGCCAAATTTTTTCTGAAAATTGTTGTGTAACCTGCACTTCGAACTCTGATGCTGTTGAACTTTACAGAGTATAAATCAGACTCATTCGTCACACAATTTCATTTCATTACACTTTTCGGAATCGTGAGATTTTTTGAATTTTCAATTGACATTTGTCAATAAATGATTTGCTTTACCCTATCATGGATTCGCGCGCGATTGGCGCGTGACGTTCCAGTCACGCAGGAAAGATCGTTAGTCTACATGTAGTTGATACAGTTTACACGCGCCACTCCAAACCGCGCGAAAGCGCGAGTGATTTTCGCGCGCGATTAATCGCGCGTGAAAGATCGTTAATGTAAAGGTACCTAATTATTATTTGAGCATTCACTAGGATTTGCCATATTACAACTCTCAATTGGTGGTGCAGCATCTGTTTTGGAAGCTCACGATGTTGGAATTTCTATAAAAGGAGAAGCTTTAATGAACGAATTCAATGTCAGACATATGTGTTTTTTATTCATTATATTAATAATTGGTTAAACTCACCGACAGAATTTATTGCAGCACTTTCAGAAATTGATTCATTTTCTTTCGAATAAGGCCCCTTCAGGAATCGAATGCTTCCTGGATGCAGCAATTTTCGAGGGTAATTGTACCTGATTTGTTCTGGAGAAAAATGCTCACTGCATACCGTGTAAAATTTATTGAGATCGATATCGTCTCGCCCTGAAAATTCTACCCATTTCTGAGCACTGAAAATAAAAGGAATGAATAACACAGTTACAGGAGTCGTTTTTCAAAAGTAATCGGTCTATGGTTAAAATATTTAATTAGGGTCCATTTGGTGAAGATTATATAGAGATTATTAGTAGGCTGTTGTCAATTTTGAAAGAAATACTTGAATAAATATTTTTGCTGAATGATGATTTTATTTTCTAGCGTATTTTCCACTGAAATAACTCGAAATCTACGAGAAAAGCACCTAGCTCACTCCATAATCTTGGTTTGTGTGATTTTCTGTTATGAATTTTGTGTTAAGGACTGGCCGACATTCGAAATTCATGGTGATTAATTGCAGAAATAATAATCTTGAATGTGCATTCTTTTCATTACCAAAAAAAAAATAGAAATGTAAGTTTTGAAACTCGTATCATGTAATTGTCTTGTTCATTGCTTTTTATTTTCAGTGTTGTCAAATGAATAGAGGTTTCGGTTTAAAAATATATTGTTTTGGATAATTTGTTTGCAAACCGAATTTTCTTCGGTCTCATTCATTAGATCAAAAAGTTCCACTCATAGAGGCAATGGTGGTCAGAAGAACGACTTATAGAGGTGGTGGTTCTCTTGACGACCCTTCCAGCAGTTCGACTCATCTACTAGAACCTCTAGACTCATTGAGGTTAAAATACACTGGGTAAGATATGTATGAATCGGGTCAAGAACAACTGTTTGACTTATCGATTATCGATTTATCGAGAGTTCACTGTATGAACTTGAAATTGTTATAATAATTCTCTAATATGTGAACAAATTTTTGAAATGTTCTCAATTTCATGATTATTGTATTGAAGTTGAATTTACACAATCATTTCAAATAAAAATATAAAGAATCCAGAAGCGTATTTCATTTGATTATGGAAAATATGTATGTAGATGGAAAATATCATCTTGATCAAAAAACAGAGCTCTGCTTTTGTTTTGTCGATCAGGATGTTTCACTAAAAGCTCGACAAAGAATAATCAATTTAATGGAAATTTATATATATATATGTATATATATATATATATATATATATATATATATATATTGTGAGATAATTCGGTGTTGAAAAGTAATAATAATATAATGTTTCGTGGGATAGCAACACTAAGTAGGTGGTGAATCAAGAAAACTCTTTTTTAGTACTTTCACTCGAGCTTTCGGAATACTTTATTCCATCTTCAGGAGCTACAAAGAAATGAAAAAAGGGGGATGAGCTAACAATCACAAAAAGGTAAAATATCAACAAGTTCTTTTTACCTTGGTCTAAACTGAGATTAAAATCATGATAACATACATATTATTATATATATATATATATATATATATATATATATATTCTTTTGAATAAGAGAGCTAAAATAATACAATAAATGTTAAAACAAAAAAAAAGAACCTAAGCTGAGGTAAGAAAAAAAGGAACGGGGTACCACAACATTCTTCGTATGATACTATAGTATCATACGATACTTTCATCACCAGTATCATACGATACTATAGAGCCAGGGGAAAAAAACCTCAGCCGAAAAAACCTGTCTCCCCGTTAAAAAAATAAAATAAAATTGTTGTATCTGAATATTCTATATAGAAGGACATCACGATCAGCGGGACGGCTCTTCGGAGGAAGGATTTCCAAACACAAACTCCAACCTGAAAATAAAAAAAGCCAGTACAGCAAGAGAATTCAATTTATACTTCATCAAATTGATCTGAAATTTTCAACCCATTGCAAAAATGAGTTTGATATATTGTGTATGGCTCTAATGCCATCTTGGAATTTATAAATCGAACAATTATTAATTAGGTGTTCAACTGTTTCCTCTGATTCACCACATTCACAATTAGGACTATCAACTGAATTCCACTTGAAAAGCATGCTGTTGGTACGACCATGACCTGTTCTTATTCGATTAAGAAGGGACCATATTCTCCTGGGAAGGTTAAAACCAGGAACTTTATTCGATGGATCAGATATTAGATCTTTATTAGATAAAGAACATACATCCCATTCGGATTTCCAGATTTCGTTGTAGCTGAAGTTCGAATTCAGAAAGTTATTCGACCAAATAGGTTTACGAGATTTCAGTCTTGGAATTCTATTTTCTGGAACGTAGGAAAGTATCGGAAAAGAATCCGGAAATGAATTGAATTTATTTCAAGAATTCCAAGTTGCAGACTGTCTTCGAATATGGGGAGGAACTATATTCGATAGCACTGGTAGCCATTGGATAGGTGTAGATCGGATGGTTCCAGTAATTATTCTCATTGAAAAATTGAGCTGTGCATCGATTTTCTGAACATGAACACTATTGAGCCAAACAGGGCAACAATATGCAGCGGTGGAAAAAACCAGGGCAAGGGCTGCTGTGCGAAGTGTAGTCGGGTCAGCACCCCATGACGTACCAGCAAGTTTCTGTAGAATGTTATTTCTCGTTTTTAGTTTCATTCGTAAGTCATCCAAATGTGCTTTGTAATTCAGAGAGGAATCTAATTTAACACCTAAGTATTTGGGGATAAAATTATGTTTCAAAGGAAAGTTCCCGAAAAGGACATTTAATTTTCTGAATTTTTGATGGTTATTCAAATGAAATAACGAAACCTCGGTTTTATTTGGATTTGGACACAAACGCCATTCGAAAAGATAATTTTTCAAAATTTTCAGATCAGAAGTTAAATTTTCCTCAATACTTCTAAAATCAGAATGACGGAAAGCGAGTGCAATATCGTCGGCGTAAATGAATTTTTCAGATGAAGTACAAGGAATATCGCATAAATATAAATTGAAAAGTATAATTTGAATTTCGCGAGTATCAAAATAGTTTTCTGTACTGAACTATGTTTTCAGCGACATCTAGGTGTCAAAAGTAAGAAACTAGCCAAAAATCGTAGTCGGATTTTAGTACCACAGATGTAAGGGCGTTTCCTATCTTTCTAACTCTATAATCTTTGGAAATACTTTGAATAAATATTTTTGCTGAATGATGATTATATGTTCTCGCGTATTTTCCACCGAAATAACTCGAAATCTACAAGAGTAGCACCTAGCTCACTCCATAATCTTGGTTTGTGTGTTTTTCTGTTATAAATTTTGTGTTCAAAACTGGCCGACATTCGAAATGCATGGTGATTAATTGCAGAAATAATAGAAAGAATAATCTAAAATGTGCATTCTTTTCATTACCAAAGAGAATGGATATGTAAGTTTTGAAACTCGTATCATGTAATTGTCTTGTTCATTGCTTTTTATTTTCAGTGTTGTCAAATGGATAGAGGTTTTGGGGGAAAATATATTGTTCTGGATAATTTGTTTGAAAACCGAATTTTCTTCGGTCTCATTCATTAGATCAAAAAGTTCCACTCATAGAGGCAATGGTGGTCAGAAGAACGACTTATAGCGGTGGTGGTTCTCTTGACGACCCTTTCAGCAGTTCGAACGCATCTACTAGACCTTCTATACTCATTGAGGTTAAAATACACTGGGTAAGATAAGTATGAATCGGGTCCAGAACAACTGTTTGACTTATCGATGTTCGATTCATCGAGAGTTCACTGTATGAATAAGTTCTTGAAATTGTTATAATAATTCTCTAATATGTGAACAAAATTTTGAAATGTTCTCAATTTCATAATTATTGTATTGTAGTTGATTTTACACAATCATTTCAAATGAAAATATAAAGAATCCAGAAGCATATTTCATTTGATTCAAAACAATGTGTAGATGGAAAATATCATCTTGATCAAAAAACAGAGCTCTACTTTTGTTTTGTCGATCATTATGTTTCTCTAAAAGCTCGACAGAGAATACTCAATTTAATGGAAATTTATGAAAAGTATAATTCGAATTTCGCGCCTGTTAAAATAGTTTTCTGTACTAAATTATGTTTTCAGCGCCATCTAGGTGTCAAAAGTAAGAAACTAGCCAAAAATCATTGTCGGATTTTAGTACCACAGATGTAAGGGCGTTTCCTATCTTTCTAACTCTATAATCTTTGTTGCCAGCCACGAGGCTAGCACGTGATCGATCAGGTGCTAAATTTTAGCCAACACAAACTCTTCAGATGGCGCTGAAAACTGTAGTCGCTTCGTTTCCCATCTTTATACTCTATAATCTTTGGTGTGCGGCGATCTCGTCCATATGTTAAGGGGCCGTTCCACTTGGCGATCACAACGATCAAAATGCTCCTTTAGCCGTTCCACTTAACGACCGCGGTCTTTGTGAGCGCGGCAAAATCATCGTTCACTCCAAGCTCAAATCGACCCACATATTTCGATATTCTGTGACGACCTATCTCAATAGATGCGTGAAAGTGAAAATGGACGTTCAGAATACAGTTTAGATTTATATTTATTATAATATTTCTAACTGTTGTACACTTTGATTAAATTTATTGTTTAGAATGACTTCTACTTTTTTCAATCTTGTCATTTCTTTCATGACAGCCCAAAACACCCAATAGTCCGTTCCACTTGAGTTAACATAATAGCGCTAGCAAGCAAGTGGAATGGGGAAAAGAGCGGTCGTGAGCGTGAGCGTTGTGATCGCCAAGTGGAACGCCCCCTAATTGTGTCGAATTTTCGGATCGATGCGCTTCTTCATTCAAGAAATGAAAATTTAAACAGGGGCGTACCATTGACCTATTATACTATATAGTATAATAGGTCAATGGGGCGTACCAATGTTTGAGTTTCAAGAACTTCCATTATCTATGGGTGTTGGCTTGCTTTTCTATGTTATGTTGCTTAAAGTCTATGGTCAAACACCTAACCAAATAAGAAGATATTTATCTTTATCGTCAAAGAAGTTGTATACTCAGTAAAAATGGGAGATCAAACAAATAATGTAGGTCGAAAACAGTTACAACCTTTATTTTCTATAGAATGTAACTTTATGAACTAGAATTCAAAAAAGCGTCATTTTCCAGATGCCTCCTCCTCTTAATCAAATGATGATACCCCAATTCGGACCGCCCGGTACTCAGGGATGGACTGGGGATGAGTTCGGTGAGTTAATGTGGTGAAATATATATTTATAAGATTTAACTGTTTCTGTTGGAATAGACCGACCACCCCCAATGGGTCCTCCACCAATGGGTCCACCACCTATGGGACCACCTCCCATTGGGGACAAACAACTACCTTCCCTACTAAGCCTCAAAGTGGATCCTCCAGAGCAGCTAACAGAACAAAACGGTGAAGTAGTATTACCACAAGTGCTTGAAGAAGTTTTAGCTTTGAAAAATCAGAGAGCTATGGAATTAGGAACAGACGAATCCGGATCTGGAGCTCCTGTTCAAGGGGACCATGTCCAAAAAGAAACAAAGTCAGTTCCTGTAGAGATTGAAACCATTTGGGATAAAGAAGATACAGTGGTAAGCTTTCAGGGTAAACATGCAGTTCACACAAGTGGATGCGAGAGACCTCAGCGTAATCCGTAGCTACGTTGCCAGATTGGGATATTTATCTTGTATTTGAATAATTTGACATATGAAGTTGATTTCCGTCCTGATTTCCGTTCTATCATTATAATATTACATACGACTAAAACAAGATATAACATTGTTGTTGTAGTGATTATTGCGATACTGATTGATATTCTTTTCTGAGTTGAATTTTGTGCTTGTTATCTATCAAAGCTCGACGAACCAGAAAAAATAACTAAATAACATTTTGTTTTGTTTGTAGAGATACTTATTTGAAAACATTGCAAAGCGAAAATTTTACAATGGGGTGGGTGTAAAGAATTCGTTATCAGTTTTCCTTTGCTACTGAAAACTGCAAATATCTGAAATTTCTTTTGCTCCTTAAGGGTAATATTCAAATAACTGCTGTTTGATAAAGAAATAATTCAATAAGATACATAATCCATTCAATTAATACGTGTTAATCTTATGTGATCATATGCCTAGTTTATATCATTTTTATTTCAAAAGAAATTTTTGATGTGTTTTATTAAAAACATGAATAATAGCTATTAAAATATGTTATTCCCGATAATTCTTAATAATTTTCTAAAGATTCGAATTCATGAGCTGGAAAAAAATTATAACAGCATCGATTTACTAAATAAAGTGAAACCTTCTCTACAATTCCAAGGATTCTAGAGATATGATGAATGCACAATCTGGCAAAAAAATCGCAAATTGTAACTGTTTGCGCATGCGTAAAATCGGCTTTCATCTTACTTGTGTAAACTGCATGATTCTGTTTCATACATGTGCAATTATTTCAGGAAGAAAACAATGAAAAAGTTGAAACAAAGTCGAGTAAAGAGAATAAGAATAACAAAAACAAGAAGAAGAAAAAAAAGAAGAGGAAAATTAGAATACAGACAACTGTGAAGGATAAAAAATTAGAAAATGGGGACAAAACAAATGTAGAATCCTCTGATTTGAAAGAGGAGGTAGAAATTGAGTATGTAATAAACTTGAATAGTTGGTTTTTGCTTTTATCAATGTGAACTGTTTCTTACTTGGGAGGAGGTTGTGTTCATTGAATCTACTGATTCCAATTTGTGGGAAATGTCTCACCAGATTGAGATTCTTCAATAACAAAGCCAGTGCCGGATTAGGCATGCGCGGAGCCTGTAGCAAATTTTTCTGCAGGGCCCCCCTTTTAGGGAGATTTCACTCCAGTTTTAAAAAAACTGTATATTTATCTTCATTTAATCATAATTTCTTTAATATCGGGACATGGTGCTCCCTTCGGCCCCAAAAAAAAATATATTCTATATGAAAATCAAGGAAATTTTGTAAATTATTGAAATTTCTTAGTCGAGAGTTCACAGCTTCTTTGCAAATGAATTTTTTCGTCAGATTTTCACCATCTACCTTGAGGCCTCAAAGAGATTCAGTGAGATTTCACTGAACCCACCCTCCCCTTTTTCTGACCACTTAAGTAATAATTGATGTTTTCTTGAACATTGAGGGTATAAAAGTCAATAGCACCTACAGTAGATGAGATTGTTTTAGCAATTGGTAATAATTTTAATAAATTTACAATTCGAAACTTATATCCTCTGATTCTTAGCAAAAGGGAATAGAATAGAATATATACAGTGGAACTTCCCTACAGCGAACGTCTCTACAACGAATTTCTCTGTACAACGAATTTCGTATCTGTCATTGCACCTTGAATCCAAATACCCTGTTAAAAACACCCTCTAAAACGAAGTGAATTCTCTCTATAACGAATTATTCCAAGAAAATTACTCTCTAAATGGGTATTGGTAAGAAGGTTTTTCCCAGAGTATACTTAGGGATGGTTTTTTCCGTAATTCTGTCGGACGTAGGTAATAAATCCCGATCATAAACTTAACCATTACGGCGGACGGAGAGTTCCTTCTGAAAGAGGAGGCTATACAGATTGTTCAGTTTTCAGTTTTGCTCTGATGAAAAAAGTAGTGCGAAATTGTCTAGAAGGAAGTGCTTAAGTAAATTATGTATAATGTATTCAAATAAAAAAAAAATGCAAGTGAACGTTGCTTTTTTTGACACTTGACACAATAAAAAAAATTTCTGTATAACGAAATTTTTTTGCGGATTTAGCGTATTCGTTATAGGGAAGTTCCACTGTATTTATGTTCAACAGTTATTGTGATATGCCTTCGGTACATCAATAAAAATGAAAAAAGTCAAAAACACAAACAAAAAATAATCAGAAAATGCTACAAATAATAGTTTTTGGAGCAAATTTCAAACTCATTTTTGATCAATGGTGAATGTCACGTTTCATCAATGGTGTTCTTCAAATCATTCATATCGAAATTCATCATAATATAAACAAAAATACAATTTTTTTAATTATTCTTCAGATTTCTATAAGTTAACTTCTCTTGATTTCATATGGGCAAATCCCGATATAATACTATCTGTATCAATTTCTCTGAGCAAATCATCTTCTATTAGGCTGAAGGACTTAGGTCGATGGCCATTTGATGACATCAATAAAGTACTCTCATCTATCATCTTCTATATCAGGGGTGGCCAAACTTTTGGCCTCTGCAGTCTACTGGGGTTCAAAAATATTTCTTGTGGGCGACAGTGAGGTAAATTTTACAAGAGAGAAAAACATTTCAGAAATAAATTGAAAAGTATTTTGTGTTTAAACGTTAAAAATGAAACAAATACCTAATGTTCATGCATTCAAAAATTTTTTCAATTTAGTTCATTTATCCCTCGAGGGCTACCAAAATATCTTTCGCGGACGACCTCTTGGCCACCTCTGTTCTATATTTATTAGAGAAAGACGTTGTTGACTTATAGTCAACATTCATTTTTTATACGCATCATTGTCAAAAATGAACTTTCACCACTGCAATCATAAATCATAAGAGACAAACAATACACAAAGTCGCTCTACTAACTTTAAATTTTTTTTATAATAAGAAAGCGTTTTATTGTTTTAGTCAGAACTCTGTTAGTATTCGATCATTGACTAACAAAAACCAACACTGTATTGATTACTGAAACAAACTTTTCTATGAAAACCTCAAATCACATCATGAGAACATATAAAGCCGGGTCCAGACGGCTGTAATGTAACGTGTGATGCAACGCGTAACGTAATGCTAATTTTCCGTTAGGACGGCACCGCGAACATTACTGTAAAGTTCGTCAGACCGTTCTTGGCTATCCATCGGGGGGTCGGTTTTTGTCGCGATCTGAAAGGCGCTCGCAGTTATTGTTTGGACGGCTATTCACAATCCCTCGAATGAATTGAATTTTACGGGCTGGACTACGTAATTTGGGACCGAAGGAATCCGAATTACCACAAGATGAAATTCAAAATGATGCGTGGACAGAGATTTCTGTTTCATTTTCATTTCAAAATATATATTCAAAATCCGTGGGCGACATTTAGTATCCCGGTGATGTTTTCATATTATCCACTCGTTTCTTCGGTTTTCAATTCCAATAATAAATAATAATGAAGATCTTCTTTCATACAAATTTGTTTTCCATCATCGACGTTTTTTCCGGTCTTCACTAATTTTAAAGTAAGTGAAAATAAACGCAGCACCTGCTATCGCAACTTTCCAGGGTTTCAAACAGTTTCAGTAATTATGCCCAACTGGAAGAACTGTGTCGGAGCTGTGAAAAAATTTCACATTTCTCACCAATTCTGGTTCCAAAATGACGAAAATGAAAACAAGTCGTCAATCCCTCTAGTGGAAAAAAAAAGTGAAGTTTGCTTCTGGAAGGTAGTTCGAGGTTCAGCTGGTTTTCCTCTGGTTTCTTAATAGACAGTTGTTATAAATGTTTTATCTTGTTTATTTCAAACTTTCCTGTACAAAATTGCCCGTTTTTTCGTCGAAAATGAAAAATACCACATTCTAATTATCAATCACAATAGTGAAAGAGAGTCGGAAAGAGATCATACTCATTTAAATAGTATTTATTGAAAATTTTTGGATGAACATTCACAAATAAATATATTATGTATGTGATGTTGGTTAAACCGAAAATTTGATATTTTTGAGAAACACCCAATAATAGTGGGTTTTATCAATTCAAAAAAATCCACAGGGTTTTATAATGTGCAGAAATTCTATGCCAACCCTGCAACTTTCCTTATCGGCATGTTTGTAGAAACCGAGTGGAACAGCCGACGAACAAGGAGTCGCGTTGAAGATTCGCCGTGTATTCGTGAGCCGTCCAGACGGTGCAATCTGAATTACGCGTTGCATTACAGCCGTCTGGACCCGGCTTAAAAAAAAATTTCGCGATATTAACAACTTCCAACTTTGTTCACAAGTGTGGAGCAAGGGCTAGGGATTCAGCAGTATCGAGAGTGGGTTGCCTATCGTAAATAATTTTGACGTGTTGAATTCTAATAGGAGATATGCAGAGTAAGGGTAACTTTTCACGTAATTTTCATTCAAAAACTTATATTTTTGGTTTGAAAGCGCGGGGCCCGTAGCAATTGCTACTCTTGCTACGTGATTGATCCCGCACTAAACGAAGCTAACAATATGCAATTATTTAACTTATTGTTTAATGTTTAGAATGTTATGAAATTTACAGATATGTCCAGGAAACAATTGGTTTACATGAACTAGCTCCCCAATATCGGCAGTTCTATCACATCTTGGAATCTTTCAAAATAAGTGAACAGAAGTCTGATCTACCCCCACCCATTCTTGCAACCCCTACATTCTTATCAAGTAAAGCAGGTATTGTAATTGCAAGTGATGAGTTTCAAGAAGATGGAGAGGATGGAGAAGATGTTAGTTATTTTTTTCTGAGTTCCTTACTTCCATGATAAACATTTTCATTTTCAGAAAAAACCTGAAGATAAATCCAAATTATCCAAACGTAAATTGAAGAAAATGACTCGCCTCAGTGTGGCTGAATTGAAACAACTCGTTAACAGGCCAGATGTTGTTGAAATGCATGATGTCACAGCAAGGGACCCAAAATTGCTTGTTCAATTGAAAGCTCATCGAAACACAGTACAGGTAACGTATAATTAAAGTAATACTTCTTCGAACTGTTATTTTTTTTGTACATGTATTGAAAAATTATAATTCATTTAAAGGTTCCACGCCACTGGTGTTTCAAAAGAAAATATTTACAAGGAAAAAGGGGTATTGAAAAACCTCCATTTAATTTACCAGATTTTATCAAACGTACAGGTATAATGGAAATGAGAGCATCTCTCCAAGATAAAGATGAATCGAAAACATTGAAAGCAAAAATGAGAGAAAGAGCAAGACCTAAGCTGGGAAAAATTGATATAGACTATCAAAAATTACATGATGCCTTTTTCAAATGGCAAACGAAACCAAAAATGACGATTCATGGTGATCTCTATTATGAAGGTAAAGAATTTGAAACAAGGCTGAAAGAGAAAAAGCCTGGTGATTTATCAGAAGAGCTCAGAACAGCTCTTGGAATGCCTGTTGGACCAAATGCAAATAAAGTTCCACCGCCATGGCTTATTGCAATGCAACGTTATGGTCCCCCACCCAGCTATCCCAATTTAAAGATTCCTGGGCTCAATGCTCCTATACCAGATGGATGTTCATTTGGTTATCATGCTGGTGGTTGGGGTAAACCTCCAGTTGATGAAAACGGAAAACCGCTTTATGGTGATGTGTTTGGAACAAATGCTAGCCATATAGATGATATTGGAGATGATCCCAACATTGATAGGACCTTATGGGGTGAATTAGAATCTGAATCTGAAGAGGAGAGTGAAGAAGAAGAGGAGGAGGAAGAAAAGGATGCAGTACCAGATGAATCTGGTCTTGTTACTCCGGCTGAAGGCTTGATTACTCCAAGTGGCCTAACTAGTATACCAGCAGGTATGGAAACACCTGAGGCCATTGAACTGAGGAAGAAAAAGATTGAAAATGAAATGGATGGGTGAGTACTAATAATATAATTAAAATAATTTTCACAGTGAAATTAATCATGTTTGTTTTTGTTTTTTGTTGGCAATTTAGAGTGATTTTCTCTACTCTGTCATGGCTCATTCGATACATTTTTATATGACTCTTTTCTTTCCATGGTTTTTCTCTATTGCTATTTTTCTTTGTATTTAACTATTTTCTCCTCTTTTTTGAGTTCTTCCAGATTGTTCTCAATTGTGGATTTTTCGTTATTAGATTTCAAGTTGAAACCTAGTTTAGTCTTCAAAATGACATTGCTGGAGTTTGGAAATTTAGTGACATATGAGCTGCTCAGTGCACACATCGATTAACCCCATAACACGAAAAGTTGAGAAACGCGGTGATGTAATGTATATTGTTTTTTAAAATTCCTCTGATAATATGAATTCAAACCTACAATGTAGAATGCATAAATGCAGATATAGCTTTCATCTAACGGTATATACAATTAATAAAAAAGACTGGCCAACAAACAATCCTCAGTAATGTTACAGTTTTTCTCTATTTCAGTATCGTAATGAGTTCATTACAGTACTAAAAGTAGTGCTGTAATGAAATTCATTACAGCATTGTTTTCAGTTATATTTTTCGTTTTATGATTGTCAGTACTGACCTCCGATCTAATCAAGTTTCGAATCAAATCAATTCAAATTCCGCAATCTGTCAAATTTCTTTAGTGACACCAACTGCCAAGATACAATACAAAAGTCACTAATCTGAATTTTTATTTGAATTTCGAGTTTTCCACAAAACTTTACTGAAATAGAGAAAATATCGTCTAATACTCGTTGCAGAAGGCAATTCCAACACTCATGCTTTCGAAAACTCGCTCCTTCGTCGCTCGTTTTCGAATTTCGCATTCGTGTTGGAATAGGAGCTCATTCTGCAACTTGTTTTAGAATATACTATTATGTGACTGGTGGAGTTAATCGATTTGGCAACTGAAAAAAGTAATGAAGTTAAATTTAGTCTTTACAAGTTTTTTATTACAGAAAATGTTAGTTATTATACATTTTCATCACAGTAATTAATTCATAGCAGCTTTGTTAGCGGCATTATTCTTTGGGATGATTCAGCAATATTATAAATAATGTCTTTTTCATCAGCTGTATGCTGGGATTCGCCATTTCGATTTGTTGACAAGTTCTTATAGTAATCGTGTTCAACAGGAGGAATGAATTTTAGCAGATCCATCATGTCTCTCCATTTTTCCTTTGTCACAGTTCTACCTTTAGGATAAAATAAAGGCTGATCTATATTTTTCAAACTTTGCGGTCTACCCACTAAAGATTTTCCTATATTAATGGCTTGAAATTCTGTATCTTCATTATACTCACTTTTGAATTATATTATGAGATAGGGTTTGGACCTTTTTCAACTTTATCCAGCATATTTTAAACCAATTTACTGGAATCCCTAACTACCGTTTGCATTGTGCTTTTTTTATCTGTTCACTGATGCTATTTTGTTACGAATATTATTGAGAGGAAGGGAGCATCTTTGGCTGTTTGAAAACAAATAAACCAGAATAGATACAGCGTAACTGAAACGATTTACATTAGAGTATGAAGTTAATCGAAACGCCTTCTGAAATAAATTATTATTATTCAATGGCCAAAAAAATTTGCCATTTAACGGTGCTAATCTTTATTATTCAGGAAAGTTATTATAGATATAAAAAGTTATGACTATACCCAGGGGTTCCACACTTAAATTTAAGATTTTTCAAAAAGTGGAGTTAATCAATGTGTGCATTGAGCAGCTCATATACAGGGTGTTACAGAATAAGGTTCCGTAAATTCGTGATCTTAATCGTCAGATGATTTTATGATATAAACTTCCTATGAACTATGGGTCTCTGACGCACTGTTTCTGAGATACAGGGTGTTGAAATTAAAAAAAAAATTGATTTTATGAAATTATTTTCTACACCGTACACGATCCCTTTTTGCGTTTTGGCACGTAATGAGTTCGCATCAAGACACATTTTTTCCGATACGAAACGATGTTTACTTTTCACCAGTGGCGTCCGTACGGAATTCTGTCCGAACAAATTTGGTGAAAAAATTGGTACGCCAATGATTTTTTAAAATTTTAAATTATTTTCGTAAGGACCACATAATTAACAGTAAGAATGGTCTCCCGAGTTTTTTATCTGCGACGAATATTTTCTCAGAAAAAAAAAATATAATGCAAATTCTGCATTCTACCGAGTAATTTTCACTCTAAGGTTCCGTGAATTCGGAATCTTAATCTTCATTGTTTCTGAAAAACAGGGTGTTGAAATTAAAAAAAAAATGTTTTTCGAATTTATTTTCGGCATGGTACACATTTTTTTTGCGTTTTGGTAGGTTATCGGTACGCCATGAAACACATTTTCTGAATTTCGTGAAGTAATCAAAAAATCATAACTTTCCTAGATGAAATTGCATTTTGGAAGTAATCAAAGAATTTTGTAACTTTCCTAGATGAAATTGCATTTTATTTTTTTTACTCAGAATGTATTCGTCGCAGGTGAAAAACTCAAGAGACCATTCTCACTGTTAATTATATGGTGATCACGAAAATAATTTAAAATAAAAAAAAAATCATTGGCGTACCAATTTTTTCACCACATTTGTTCAGACAGAAGTCCGTACGGACACCACTGGTGAACAATAAACATCGTTTCGTATCGGAAAAAATGCTCATAACGTGCCAAAACGCAAAAAGAGATCATGTACGGTGTAGAAAATAATTTTATAAAACCAATTTTTTTTTTTTTAATTCAACACCCTGTATCTCAGAAACAGTGCGTCAGAGACCCATAGTTCATAGGAAGTTTATATCATAAAATCATCTGAGGATTAACGGAACCTTATTCTGAAACACCCTGTATTGCTGCCATTTGAATTCTGCCTACGTCGGCATTTATGGTGGTTATGTAAAATAAATAGGAAAATTAAAAGGGCTTTGTAAACACTTCAATTATTTTGGAACCATATATTTCTAATTATATCGGTGACATGTTTCGGCTGTTCCAGCAATTATCAAAACATAAAATATAATTGTTTGGCTCCAAAGTTGTTATGAGTAGTTGATGGGTAGTCATTAAGTAAAAAGCATATTCTGGTGCCGACCGAAATTTAGACTCAACATTAAAAATAATAAAACGACAATTCGACCTGGAGGTAGTAATTGAAGTGTTTACTAAGACCTTTTATAAGATCTATTAAATCCAATGCAACGGGTCCAGATGGTCTAAATGTAGAAATGATAATGCGTTGTATTCCGCATATTTCAAAATTTTTGGTCAACATTTTTAATAGTTGTATTCTGGACTCGAGATTCCCTAAAGATTGGAAGATATCGAGGATTTTACCCCTTCCAAAAGTGTTTAACCCTATCACTTAGCGATATTCGTCCAATATCGATTTTGTCTCCGTGTACAAAGATTTTTGAAAAAGTGTTAGTGAATAGAATAAGGTCTCATCTGGTGAAATATGATGTCTTACCATCTCGACAGTCTGGTTTCAGGAAAGGATTTGGTTGTTGCACGGCTCTTCTTGATGTGGTTGACTCTGTCATTTCAAGGGTGGGCTCTGGGGGGTTTGTGTGTTGACTTTATTGGATTATTCCAGGGCATTTGATAGAGTAAATCATGAAATACTGATTGCAATTTTGGGACACATTGGGTTCTCTACATCTGCTATTGGGTTGATGATGGATTACCTTAGGCATCGGTTTCAATATGTAGAGTTATCTTCGGGAAGATCTGAAACTGGCGCTGTAAAGTGTGGGGTCCCGCAAGGTTCTGTGCTGGCACCTATTCTTTTCTGTATTTATACAATCTTCATTGTGGATGGACTTAAGTTCTGCACAGATTTTCGATACGCCGATGACACACAACTGTTGTATTCTTTCTTTGCTGCAGATATCATTAGAGCAAATGATGAAATAAATGCTGATCTTGATCGCTGGGTGGCAGATTCGTTGAAACACAATTTAGTATTGAATCCTGATAAAACGAAGGTTCTTGTATTTGGCCGTAGAGCTGCTGACGTCGTTGAGGCGCTAGATTTGAGGGTCAACGGAATTAAGGTTGCCACTGTTAAGTCGGCTAGGAATTTGGGAATCATTTTAGATGTTAACCTTCGATTCACTGAACATGTATCATTATGTGTTCAGAAAGCCTATACTGCACTAAGTAGGCTTTATCCCCATAGACACTTCCTGCCGCGGAGATTGAAGATTTGGCTTACTGACACGCTAGTCTTAAGTCATTTTAATTTTTGTGATGCAGTGTATGGTCCATGTCTACGCCTGGATGATAAGGTAAGGATCCAACGAGTCCAACGTGCATGTTTGCGGTTCATCTATGGCATCAGAAAGTATGAACCAGTTATTCATAAACTGAAAAGTTGTAATTGGTTGAATATGGAGCAGAGACGTGAGCTCCACTCTATGACTTCGTTCCACTCGATCATATGGTTCAAATAGCCTCCATATTTGTATAACAAAATACGTTTTAGATCTGATGTCCATAATGTGAATGTGAGGTTCAGGGCAATGCTATCTCCACCGGTGTTCAGGACTGCCTTGTTTTGACGTTCTTTCTCATTCAACATATACTCTGTATATAACCGCTTACCAGTCCATCTAAAAATCTGCAAACCAGGGGCTTTTAAATCCAATTATCGGGGTCTACTTTTGGGTGCATGAAATGATCTGGATCATTGGAAGACTGAGGTCATTTGGTGATGGCAACAATTTATATTGTTCTCCTTATGGTGTGCTCAATCCAGAGTTGAATTTAAACTGCGTGATGTATGGAACGTGAATGAAACTTTTTTTTTTTATTGCATTAGTATTGATGTGGAACTTGCGTGAGATTTGATTTTTTTGTTTCAAATTAATTTGATAGTTTTGGTACCACAGTAATATCAGTTATACTGATGTGGGACCGATTGCAATGTACGATTTAATTGTTTTCTGGGTTAACTGGAAATTATACTAGTTATTAATTTTGTTATAATTGTTGTTGCAATGAACGTATTATTATCATGATTAAATGCTCCTATATATAATAATAATAAATTTTATTGCTGTAAATCTACAAGGACATAGCAACGTCAAAAAAAAAAGAGAAATATATAGAATACAAAACAAATTGAAATAAGATCACTCTACTTCCAGCAGTCGAAACTGTAGAACGCATTGTTTCTGAGGAACGCCAACATCGCGCTCCTAAACCTTTTCTCATTTTCAATTGCTGTAATTTCCTTGGTTAGCTTATTGTATGCTCTAATCTTGTGCCTCTTTGAAAAAAGGATGTTGTATGATGTGGAATTCTTAGGTTGTTCGCATTTCAGGTTACCATCTCCATATAATCTCCAATAATTGTCAGCATTCGTCGTAAACAAAGCTTTTTGTTTTTTGACAAAAGTCAAAACCTACTTATTGCTATGAGATTACCTGAGATGCAGGAATGTCCATTAAAATTTAATGCTCCCTTAATTCTCCCTTGAACAGAGTACCCATAGGCGGTAGCCATGGATACTTCGTTTAATGGAGAATTAAGGGAGCTTCAAATTTAATGGATGTTCCTGCAATTCAGGGTATGTAAAATAAGTTTCTATATTCCATATTACATATTTCATTCATTTTAGATGAATAATTTTTGTTGAAATTTCTTGTTGAGGTATTTTGGTTCCTTGAATTCTTGATTGTCTGTTGTTGACCATTATTTGTTATGAAATCAGATTTGGATCTATATCCATTGTTTGAGGTTTACTAATTAATTGTGGCTCTTTGAATTTAATTTCTGGGGATTTACTTTCGTTTTTTTTCTTTGAGGTAGTGGCTGTTCTAGCCCTTTTTTTTAGGTGGTTTGGTAAATTCATTTTTCTCTTCCTCTGAGATGTAGGATGATAAGCCGCTGATTTCACAACTTCGTAATCGTCCTAAATGATGATGTCTCAGCCATTCTTTCATCTTCCACAATCATTCTCTGCAATTTGAATATAGAGGTTAACCATATTCAATTACTGGCCTACATATTGTTTTATTTATTCTTGTTGTTGCAGTTTTCATATCAATGCCTTCCAACTTGAATGACAAGTATATTGAATGTGAATCAAATTTATATGTTATTTTACTGATTGCAATGATACAAAGTGATTTCTGTTTGTACAGAAAAATTTTTACTCAACATACTATCGATTATTTTTCACGAATCTCATTCAAATTTGGTATACTCATTAAATGTTCTCAAATGAATAAACCTCATAAGTATAAATTTCAAATTTCAGGTCTAGAATTTTCATAAGGGCTCAATCATCGGAACCTCATTTATTCAATAAAATAGCTTAATAGTTTCAAGAAAATACTTACATTTTGTCTCTGCTAATCATTTTTTTTTTTGAATATCTGTATGCTGTACGTCTATAGACCCTGTTAATTTTTTCATAATAACAATTGTCCATCCTTCCAACTTCTCATCCTTCATGAGCATGGGGCCAGTTGAGATTAGTGTGTTTCACTACCCCACTCTCAGGCATAGATTTCTTACTAATTTGAATATCTTTCTGTTATAATTTCTATTTTTGCAGATCGGAAACTCCAGTGCTCTACCATATCATTCCAGAAAAACGAAACGAACGTATTGGTAATTCTATGATGGCCAGCACCCATGTATATGACATGGGTGCTGTTGCGCAACCTGCCCAAGGGGGCCCCAGACGTGCAGTGGATAAAGAAGGAATGGTTGAGTTGGCTCTTGATCCTTCAGAGTTAGATTTGGACAGTGATGCTATGGCAGTGCGTTACGAACAACAAATGAGAGAAAACCAATCACAGTTGCAAAAAGAAGATCTTAGCGATATGTTGGCTGAGCATGTAGCTAAGCAGAAGGTAGTTTTTCTGATTTCTCGATTATTTTTCTTCATTAGCAGAACAACATTAATAACCCTTCCATTATTTTCAGAACAAACGTAAGCGACAACAACAACAAGACACAAAACAGACAAAGAAATATAAGGAATTCAAATTTTGATGTTCCACAAGTTTGTGTTTTTCTTTCAATATATTTATTACAGGTTACATTGTAATATAGTGATTAATATGAGTATAAGATTTGCATAGTTTTAACAATAGATATTTGACAAATGTTTATTTGAAATGTACAAACTTGTGTTGTGTCATATCAAATATACCATATTATGTCACACAGTATGTCAGACTTTCAAGAAAATGAGGACTTCTTTCACCATATCTTCTGCAGAACAATGTTGATTCTGCAATTAGTAGTAGGCAAAATCAAAATGTCAGTTCTCAATAACAACAAATTGTCATGTGGTTCCCCAATTCTCTTGAAAGGTTCTTAGATTGTCAATCAATTCATTTTTTCCATATCACTTCAAAAAAGTGAACAAAAATCAATTGGTATGTATATGTATAGCAGCAGTGGAAATAAATCAAATACCTAATTTTAAATATATGTTGAATATTCTCCAGTGAAGAAGGTCTACAGTCTTCAGGAACTAATGGTATTCACAATTCAATCAACACGAATGCTTCAAATTTAGATCTTCCTATATTCAAACGAAAATCTTTCTGAATAATTTCAAAAGTTTGGTGCACATGTCTTCCATAGAAAATTGAGGATCTTTTTGTTTATGTTTGTATAAAAAGTTTTTGTGTGGGCTTGTAAATGGTCTCGGTGTTTGGCCCTCCTCTTCAGTATTCTACCAATTCTATCTGTGACCTTTTATGGATGTATGGGGTAACTTGGGATCTGTTATCATCATATGTGGAAACTTATGGTTTTATTGGCCTCTGAATTTCTTTGGCATTGTTTCCATTAGCGATGAATGTATGCTGTTTGGCTAAGTCATGAAAGAGTGTTTAGGGAAAAGGAACAAGAGGAAAATATGAGGTCTGAATAAATAAGAGAAGAATCCTATGTGTAGTGACGTCTAACTGCACAGTCACTTCAGCACAATCTATTTTTTCTTTTGATTGTATGAACAAAAGAGTACACCTGGTTTTTCACGATAAAAAATAGTGTGAGGATTTTGGGTGTGCACTTGGACTCGCACCTGAAGTGGGATACACATGTGGACATTCTTGTCAATAAACTCTCAACTGTCATATACTGCCTGAACATCCTAAGGAGTCAGGTTGATAAGCAGGTATTAAAATCTGTATATTATGTATTGTTTCAGTCCACAATGATCTATGGCATAATGTTCTGGGGAAATACTACCGATTCCAACCGTGTTTTCTTGGTGTAAAAACAGGCTTTCAGATCAATGTTTAGACTTAATTTTAGGGAATCATGTAGGGGTGTCATCAGAAGGGAAAATCTGATGACCATGTCAGGCGTCTATGTGTATAAGTGTCTGATGTTCCTTTGCGGCCATCAAGAACTTTTCTCAAAATTTGAAAATCTTGAAACTAGGACGAGAAATATATGTAGATTTTTATATAATCTGTGTTCGTTCACAGCAACTCAAAAAAATACTGAATATATGTGCCTCAAACTCAATGCCTAGGCACCTGCGGGACCTCATTGGCGCTGAGCTTTTCGACAGAGCGGTTCATAAATTCGTAATATACAGGGTGTACCAAGTTTGACGGCCTATTAGGCGTTTCTGGAGAACTAGACTTATTTGAAATCTGAAAATTGGGATTATGATATTATTTGACATTATCTACCGAGCTAAAATATTCTTGAAGCCTGACCACTTTCAGTTATACAGGGAGCGAAAAAAATTTTCAAAAATATTTTTTTCGGTTTTTTTTTTTAATTTGATAGAGTATGCAATTCTGAATATATTCGTACTCAAATCGTTGCATTCGTCGAAATACTTTCAAAAATATCGAAAAAAACCTGAAGAAAAAGAGAGGAAAGAGTATTCGGTATTATGTTTGTTATTCCTAATCTAGATATCTTAAGCATAAACCGTTTTCACATTTTCGAAGTCGAAGAATGTGGAAATATTGTACATTTCTAGAATTTTGAAAAACTCATCAAAGGGTGTTCCAAATATTGGGTCAAAAATTGGGATCAAGATTGGCCCATAACTTTCGTTTTTCAAATTAGGACCCTATTTTTTTATAATTGCGTTGGATTGTACAAAGAAAAATGATGATATTGGTTTAACATGTTCATGCTCCTAAAATTGATAATTCTTAAGTTATTTAGGATTTTCTTATTTTATGTTGTCATTCATATTTTGCTTTATCTTTCATACAATATTTTTTTAACTTCTTTTTGTTAGCTTCCTCAAAAGAAACTATTTTTTGTTACGAAGTATTTAATTTTTTTCTGGCTTAGAGTCAATAAAACAACAAAACATGTATAACATTTTTAATTATCTGCTTGCAAGAGAAGATTATAGACAATAATATCCTTTTTCATTCTTTCTGTCTCATTAAAAGTAATTCAAAGTCCTGAGAACATTTATCAGTTTCCTCACAATCATAAAAAAAACACGTTTGTGCTCTGCTTTTCAAATAAAAGAAAAATTGACTATACTGCGAAAACACAACTGAAAATGTACGACTAGAGAGAATTTATTTCTTAAACTTCTATTATTCATTCATGATAGCAACAATTCAATATGAAATGATATATAAAAAATGTATATGATGCAAAAGTATTATTCATAACCTATACAAATGTTTGAATTTTGAATGACATTTGTCAGAGTAAGTTTGTGAACGACGAGTGTGGAGTAAAGACCGAAGTATATTTCTGATCATATGGCCATACTCTTACTCTACTCTCTGAGTAAGTTTGTGAACGCTGCCCAGAAGTCCCAAAAATAATGTAATTAAAATAAATTGTGTTACTCCGGACCACTATAGAACTCTTACCAAATTCTTACTAGAAGAAAATATTATTCATCACACGTACCAACTTGAAGAAGGACGTTCGTATCGCATAGTGATAAAAAAACCATTCCATTCCAACTAGTGATATATAACAAAATCGAATAAGTTAGGACACAAAGCCAGAAATATTTTCAATGCTAGAAGCTGGCGTTCTAATGAACCACTCAATATATTCTTTGTTGATTTAGAGCCATCAGATAACAACAAAGATATTTTCAAAGTTGATAGAGTGCAAAACGTTTTTATTCGAATAGAACCTCCGCACAAATCAAGAAACTACATAATACAAAGTACAAGCTGCCAATTATATGGACACTCGAAGTCCCATATTGTAACAGACCCTTCGCTTCTGTAAAATGCGGCGAAAATCACGATTCTACATTGTGTAAAAAATCGAAGGAAAACCCTGCCAGATGTGTATTTTGTGGAAAAAAATCACACAGCAAATTACAAACGCTGTGAATACTACCAGAACCTCAAGAAAAAAGAAGAAAGTAAGAAAGAAAAGTGGGATATCCCAATAGAAAAATGTACATCTTGACACTCCCATTATAGACTTGCAAAATAGTGAGAAGACGAAAAATAAAAATGAAGGAGAAAGATACAAGGAAAAAGCTTATCAAAATAAATCATACTCTGAAGCAGGGATGTTGCGCATATTCGCATCCGTGGAGCTTTCGCATAGATTTCTACTTCCGCATCCGAATCCGCAAAAACCAATGCGGATTTTCATGCGGATGCGGATGTAATATAATTTGTGAGTTGTGTAGTGTCGCCATCTCAGAGCCAACAAAATATGTTAGTGTTTCGTTTAGAAAATGCTAAATATATACTTTTTCAATTTTGAAAGTGTCGGAAAGATGCTAGTTTTTCACTGTTACTTCTTTCTGTAGCTATTTCTGAAACCGAAACATCTGCATCCAAGAGGGTGGAATTTCCGACGCACCCCTCTATTCTGTTTATATTCATACTGGTTATTCTCTTTTCGAAACACTTTCCAAATACATATTTTATTATACCATCTGTTTTTTTTTCCGGTAAGTCCGAAATTCCAATCCGTCTCCTTTCTAACGACCGCCTGTGGTCCCAGTCCCAAGATTTCTTATCGCCCGTGATATTGAAATGTTATATTTTTGCGATAACCGTGGTTTCAGAAGCATTTGAAATGTTAAAGGAAAGTTCAGGGACCAAGCGTCTCTGAACATGAATTATGATTCGCGAATCGGGGGAAACATTTTCATCTGAATTGCGTATTTTTTGGTTGTTGCGGTTTTTTTTTTTTTTGATTTGACAGAGATCTCCCCAAGAAAAAGAGCCAGATGTTCGTCCGATGAGTGAGAATTGTCTACGTTTGTTAACCTAAACAACCCGGGTTGTTGCCAGGGTCACAGTTTAGAAATATAACAGTTGTATCACTCCTGCAATTATCTGAAGCAACATTGTTCGACCAATAGGAGCTTGGCTACCCAATGCGCGCAAGCGCATCGATCATTTCTGTACAGAGCGGTATTGAAATTCATTTCGTCAGCCATTGTGCAGGGTCTTGACACCTTCCTACCCCCACCCCAAATAGTGTTTTTAGTTGAGACAACAAATACTCGTGTCGCTGCATACGCTAATATTTAGTGATATCGTCAATAGATGACTCTGTTTGAGGTTTTTAGTCGTGTTTCGTGTTTGTCAAACATATGTTTTATTGACATGATTCACACAATTATTGATCACATTATAGTCGATTTCGAATGGCTGTTTTGGTTGGTTAACGGTTGACCGCTCGGTTCATAAATGACAACGTCAAACGAACCGCGCTTTCGAATACGGTTCAAATTTCGGCGAAACAGCTGATTCGAGACGTCACCAATATGTCATTCGAATGCGGTTGGTCCAAAACTGACGGACCAATCTATGAACCAACCAAGAACCAAAGTCAATCGAAATCGCCTTATGTATTTACATTCAAATGGATATGAAGAAGATAGTTATTAGTTATTTATTAAATATTGGAGAGTTATTATCCACTTTCTTCATCATTGTAAAACACAATCTGTGACAAAATTCCAAGAAATGATAGAGAGAAGAATTTCTTCAGGTGAGTACAATTATAATTTTCCACATTCATCTCTTGTTTTTTTTTATTGGCTGAATCTTTCAGATTTATGTTTTTTACTCAGTGATTAAGAAAAAATTTATTATTTACAGGTAAAAGAGCTGTGATACTTTCTAAATTGAACTGTTTGAGACGACCACACTTGAGGGCACAGGAACAGATTCTCTACAACATGATTTACAAACTGAAAATACAATTAAACCAGAAGCAGTATCAAATCAAGAACTATCAAGAAAGATTAAGTGCTGCACTTGTAAACCCCAAAAAAATTCAGGCAAAAACTCTATGAGGAAAAAGAGAACAAGCAAATCTTGAGAAGCCAACTTTTTAAATGTACACTGTGTCCCAAATTGGGTGTGACTGCACTGTATCTCAGCTATTATTGAAGATAGAGACATGCATTTTTTGCGACCCTGTGTCACTTTTGGTAAAACTTTTAAATATACATATATGTTTATTTTTGGTAATTGTCTAGAACTGAAAGTGGTCAGCCTCCAAGAATATTTTAGATCGGTAGATAATGTCAAACAATAACATAATCCCAATTTTCAGATTTCAAATTGGTCCATTTCTCCAGATACACCTAATAGGCCGCCGAACTTGGTACACCCTGTATAAATTACGAAATCTGTTCTTGTTTTCTTCACTTCATTTTGTGTCCAAATTTCAAGGTCTTGCTTGAGCCTATGACTTTGTTCATCTTACTTAATTGATTTGGCTAATTGCGAGTATATTTCACATATAATATTATATGCCATTATGAATTTAGAAAGGGGGGGGCGCTAAAAAGGTTTTTTTCCCCGGGCGCGAATTAAGCTCACTACGCCACTGTTCACAATCAAATAGCCGTTCATCTTGGCAGAGCTCGACAAAGTGTTTTTTAACTTTTCTTTTTCTTTTTTCCTCAAACTCGAGGCTAACTCCTCATTTCTCTGAAAGTTTAATAGCAGAGGATTTTATTTCTTCAAAATTATATTTCATTTTGATTTGTGTCTCTTTTGCTCTTTTCAACTGTGAAGCTGCCTCAAATAGATGATATCCCTTGTGCTGAAGGTTGTTTGATGCTACATTAATAGCTTCAAGAATATTTGTTTGCGTAACGACTTGAAAAACGAAAAGTTGAAAAACTTCCCAAGCTGTTTCTTCATTCCCATTGCTTCGGCTCTTTCTTGGGTTTCACAGACATAACACTAAGTTTAGCTAAAGCCTTCATTACATATACGAAGCAGTTGCTGAGTGCTTTTAGAGAATCTGTTCTGGAGGCCCATCTGGTGGGGCAAAGCTTCTTTAGAGATCGAGATGATGCAGAAAGAAGGTCCCATCTTTTGCTACTTTGACTAAAAAAGACAAAGAGTCATTTGCTACCAAATTCGAATTATGTGCCGCACAGTGCACAAATTTAGCAGTTTGCTGTTTTTCTAAAATTCTGGTTTTTACCCCAGTGTAAGCTCCAGACATTGAAGCAGCGCCGTCATATCCCGTTCCTCTGCATTTAGTTAGTGACTCTTGAAGACTAAGTGAAATTTCTTCTTCCAATTCACCAGCTGATTGATCTTCCACTATTTTGAACACTAATAAACTCTCATTTATCACCAAGGATGTAGGTTCCCAACAAACAAAATCAACCCGGCTCGGCGTTGGCAAAGTGCTGACATACCAGCAATTTGTGTCGGCTTGCCGACACTGTTTAGACTCGGCATTTTTAATAAAGTGTCCGATCGGCCGACAGCCGCCCGAGGGACTGATACCCGATATATCGCTGCGGCAGTGAAATGCAGAACCAGCGTTGGCCCAACGTCCCAGATCCCAGAGTTGTCTGACGTAACTTATTTTCACATGGCCGATTTTTATATATGTTTTGTAAAATATTATTCCTAAAATAGTATCATGGGTGTCAGACACTTTCTATGTGCCAAAACTTTGGTCCGACGTTTTAAAGCTCCAAAGAAATGAATGAACTTATTTTCACATTTTTGCTTTTCAAATATGTTATTGAGGTAACTTTATATTTCATTAGTTTGACAACTTGTAGTGACTAAACATCCCCTATGTAACTATCTGGGAGTCATCCTGGACAGCAAGCTCAACTGGAAGCCACGGCGGCCTTGTAGGAACGCAAGAGGCTCTTTGGAAAACATGGTGGACAAAAACTGAAAAGGCCACTTGTAACGTGGTTTGGTCGCCATTTTTTTTAACGTGTTCATAGTCATTTTTTAACGGGGCTAGTCGCCATCTTGTAACGCTTCTAGCTACGTCCGGCCGCCATCTTGCGCCGGGTGTTTCCCTCGGTGAATTTGACTTTGGGCGCCAGCTATTTTTCTTCTTCTAGAACGGCTGAATAGGGAAAAATAGCAAACCTACCTGGGTAGTCTCTAGCCGAAGACAGAGTTCAGATTTATCTGAGTTGTTAGCGATAATTTTCTAGTCAAGAGCGAAGTAGCTGCTGATCTACACTCAAGTTCGCTGAAGTACACTTCGTGGAACAGGTCTGATTGTGAGCACTTTACACGAACGAAAGTATTTTTCGACTGATTAGCCAGAATTAATGTTCACTTATAGACACGATAATCTAAGTGGCCAAGTTGAACTGTCTGAATTTAGCATTCGTCGGTTCAAACTTTCTGTCCCTTGCGAGGACAGGTATTACTGGTAATCGTCCGTCTACTCGTTGTGTTTGATTGGATTAGGTGCTGGGTTGGTAGGACGTTAGTTAGAGGTAACACCTCTGGAGATAGGTTGAGCGGACACGGAATATAACCTCCGCCAGACCTCTACCACTACCTCTGACGCGGGTAAAGTTAGAACAAAGGTGGCCAACGAGACGACGTCGGTGTCCAGTCCATTCAGCAAGGCTAGATTCGAGGTCTTGTTTTTCTCGGGTTACTTACGGTTCTTGTTCACCGGAAAGAACAAAAAAAAACGGTACCTTACTGTCCGGAATGAAAGTTTAAATAACTGTGTTAAGGAAATCTTTTACACAGAAAAGCGTCTCAAACTCTCAATCACTCGGGTTGCTACTAATACTGAATTCAACACTACTCGCGGTAGCTAACAATCACGAATTATTTGCAGTTTCTAATTAACAATTCATCAATTCCTAATTCACAACTTCTTACTGATCGCGGAAGGTTTACAATTTTCTCGGTTAACGATTAACCATTAACAACTTTCAACAATTGAATTCTACTTTCAACTCTTTTCAACAACTAACTCACAATTAATCAACAAAATCTCAACCAGTTTCAACAACTCACAATTAATTCTGGCAGCAGAGAACTCCGTCCTTTATATCCTCTGAGGGGGGAGGTGCAGCGGCCCATGCGTCGGCGAAAATTTCCGGAATTTTCGATTTTGAAATCAGACCATATGTGACAAAAAAAGCCGTTAACGGAAGTGATGATGTTTTGGATAGATAAACAACATTTATAGGAATAAACGAAACAAGCTGCAAAAATTGCAGCGACTAGCTTGTGTTGGGGCCACAGGAGCTATGTGTACTCCGACAGCAGCGTTCGAGGTCATACTTGATTTGCCTCCCCTACACTTGTATGTAAGGAAATCTAGCCTACTCGAAGCCATCAAAATATCCCTCAAGGGGAACCTCCTACTCGGAAACTGGGTTGGACATATGAGGATACTGAATCAACTGGACTCAAGCCTCTTGGCAAAACCATCAGATGTGATGCCAATCATATACGATTTCGAAATGCCATTCGAAACGGTCAGTGGTGACAGTCTTAGTGCAATGAACGTCATAAATTGTATAGACAAAAAGTCATCCATATGGTACACTGATGGATCTTAAACAGAAAGGGGTACAGGTATTGGGGTATGTGGACCTGAATTAAAGATATACAAGCCTCTTGGAAGTGAACCTTCTGTTTCACAGGTAGACACTAGCTGTCTATACCTGCGCTCAAAAGTGCCTTCGAAGAAATCTCAAAGGAGCTCATATATATATATATATATATATATATATATATATATATATATATAATATAAGGATAAATAATGAGGGATCGGTGAAATACATGGAAAAGATTTAATGGACATAACCCTCTGAAACGAAAATGATGAGGGCCGTAAGCCCGAAACAACTGTCTACGGTTCATCATTTTCGTTTCAGAGAGTTATGTCCATTAAATCTTTTCCATGTATATATATATATATATATATATATATATATTTACATCTCCGAACATTATGGCTTCAAACCATATCCCAACCATTGTGGCGTCACATAGAACGAGAAGACCTGTGTCAGTTCTGATTCGTGTATATTCAACAGAAACGGCAAATTAAGCACCCTCTTCACGATGAATACCGTACGATGAGAAAATAAATATACAAATTTTTGATGTCTAGCATATATTATGGCTTCATTATAAGTTCCTACCATTGTGGCTTCAAATATACAATTTTTGTATAAGAAGATAATATTACGGACTCACATAATATGCGTTCGATTCCCTTACAGCGTTGTCAGATAAGTATACTATTCCCGACTATTATGGCAATGATTTCACAGTTCTCAGTTTGAATTGGATATCCACGTTAAGTTCTGTATCATGTTGTTAGAAGCGCGATCCTATGCAGTATTGAAATCGTTCGAAGAAATTCTTCCTGAGGCTCCCAAATGTTGTTATTTGCACGAAAGAGCACAAATAAAATAAAATATTCAATCGTACCTATATAATTTCAAATTTTTTTTTTGCAGGTATCCCACTTATTCGGCTTTCCTTGTTTTGAACAAAATTGTAGTCATTCGAGAAGACCTCAACTTATTCTCAGGATACTGAAATGCATGGTTCTCAACATACTGGGTGTTTGAATATCTTGAAACATTTTATTCGTCTAGAAATTCTGGGAAATCTTTTTGTTTGTTTTTTTTTTTTGAAATTTCACAACTCAGAATGAAAGCAAATTAAGCGCTTATTTGACTTGAAACTTTGAGCGGCGTTTGCCATCAGTCACCTCAACCAACTTTTTTAATCGAAAATTTTATGCCATTTGGTTTTTTTAATTTTTTATTTCATTCAGGTGAAGTGGAGAAATTATTTCTAATTAGCTCACCCAACATTTCTAATTGAAATTTTCAGGCCATTCGAATGAGTTTCAATCATTTGATTTTGACCCGACTTCGCAAAGGAAGCATTTTATTGTGTATCAATTCATCAGTCATGTAATCTCTATTGAATTGCGTAATTCCGCCAATAAAGGATTCGACCATACTACTAATCACTTATCATAATTTCACTGAAAGATTGTTCAAAATCGTATTCTAATCGACCATTTTCGAGGAAATCAGATATCCGAAAAGTATTTAAAAATATCCTGTATTTTGGAAACAATGTATTTTATTTTTTGTTCGAGAACCATTTTCATGAAGTGAACTAAAAAAACACCTTGTCCATTGCGAAGTAATTTTTCATCAAACTGGAATGAGCATTGTCGACTTATGATGATGATCTTAATAGTAACAATACATTTATTTTATAGATGAGAATAATGATGATGAAAATGAGAAGGATGAATTAGCGGAAAGTATGTCGATAAATATTAATGTAGATTTCGATTCATTTGGAAATAGATCAATTGACCTTTGAAATTCGCCAATGTGAAAAAAAAATGTGAACGTATTTTTCTTCCTATTTACAAGAAGTTCGAAATTTTTGTAGAGAGAGAAAACACACAAATTTCTTTTCAAAATCCTTTATACCGTTTGTCATAAAACAAAAAAGAGGAGGATATGAATTTTTTTTTATTTCGAGGCGAATGTTCACAGATATTACTTAGTCGTTAATGATGAAGTAGTCTGAACAAAACGAAATTTTCTGAAACCTATGACCAACCGATCATTCCGAATTCATAGCGGGAGTTAATCACTTCCAAATAAACTATAGGGTATCCAAATTTAAGTTAGAGGGTGTTTCTATTCAGAACAAGTCGTGTTGAAAAATATTCGAATTTTTTACATTTTCTTCAAATATATTAATTGTGTATTTAGTTGAAGAACTCGATGAAAAGATGTCAAGAAATACAATTAACTTCATGGAGTCCTGAAATGCACCGTAAAGGCGCTAGTTAGTCATAGTCCTTTTCTTTGATTCCGATTTAAAACTGGATGATCTAATCAAAAATTCCAAGTTTTTTTCATTCAAATCTCCCCTATTATCACTAAACGATTTATTTCATTCGAAAACATACATGTACTGAACGTCTAATGAGTTCGTACAATTATATCGAGTATTTGTGAAGTTTGGAAAGTTATGGTCCATCTTAGGCCTGAGTTGGTAAGAAGTTTCTATCATATTGTCATCTACAGTCACTCCCTGAAATATATGAACAGTAACCGTATATGCTCACTCAAGAGCTGTGTAAAGAAAGACAATTTCTTCATATACAAGAAAAAAAATTATAACTAAAACTTGCTCATTGCTTCTATAGTGTATTCTCCTAACGTGCAAATACAAAATCTGAGGTCCACATTACGAAGATTCAATCAAATAATTATAAATAAAGAACCATTACTCTCATTCCGAATTTTTCATTACTTTTTTTCCATATACCTACTCATTTTGCGATTACTGTTAAAGATATGATAGCGACAAGAGAGTGAGCTCTAATACATACAGGCGATCCAGATGTCCAATTCATAATGAAATTCACTCATGTTGTTTGTGAAATATTGACATTTTAGAAAAAAATTGAAAAATCTACACTTAGTAACGAACATATCTCCTGATGCTAATAACAATAAGAATAATAACAATTCACGGCATATATTTAAAAATACCACTAGCTCACCTACACATTTGAGAAAGTACAATGCAAGTTTGACAAGGAACTTGAAATAATTCGGTCGGAATTTGAGGGTACCGCTTTCGAGGAAACCAAGGCTTTAGTTATTTGAAAATTAGTCTGATGTGCCCAGGAACTTAATTGAGGTTTATTCTAATTTAATTAAAATTGGGAAACTCATTTCACGATGTGGGAGCAAGACAGACGTGTAGCTAGTAAATCAGACGCACTTACAGCTAGTACAAATGTTGCTACTTGTGAGACCGTCAAACTCGTGTAGCTCTTGTCGAAAAATGCTACAAAAACATCAGAAAAATTCTCCATTCTCAGAGAAATTTTTTCGAACAAATAAGCCCACATTCATAAAAGACGATAAACTGAGCATGCTTAACTTGCACCAGTGACAGTTAGAGAGTATCTTGGAGTGATTGAACAGATAATTAATATCTCGATCTTATCTGATCATATTTTACATTACATGATACAGGGTGTCCCGGGAAGAATGCGACTAACGGATACCATGAATTAATGTCATCATGCTGGACTCGTATCAAGAGATTTGAATTGCCTGAGTGCATTCGTTTGGTGTATACAGGGTGGTGTTCATCTTATGAGTGAAATTTCACGGTTTAATATCTCTTGAACTAATCGAATAAAGGATTTCAAGTTTTGAAGTTTTGTCACCTTTTACTATCGTTTTCCTCCAATATTTCTGGAACAGAATAAATCACATCCAGACTTGGAAAATTTCAACCTTTTCTTATTTTCGCCTATTTTCGTGAATATTGGATCACCTTGTACGTGGACACTATGTTTCGTTTCCGTGCCACAAAGAAATAATCACTTCATAATAAAAATTCAAAATTTCTCATACAGGGTATTCAGTACACATTCTCTTCTAGAAATTTGGAACTTATTGATGAAATTATCTCAAATTTTATAGTTTTGTCGTTCTTTACGACTGCCCTCCTTGAATTTTTCCCACATTCAAAAAACAAAAACGGACTGAATCTGACTTATTCGGTTGTATAAATATTGAAAAAAGGCGATAGTAAGTGTGCTTTAACTTCGAAATTTGATATCATTCGATCGAGTAGTTCAAAAGTTATCGAACTTGGAAATTTCAATAATCACCCTGTATACCCCAAACGAAGGCAGGCAGGCGATTTAAACCTCTTGATATGAGTCCAGTCTGATATGACATAAATTCATGGTATCCGTTTGTCGCATTCGTCCCGGGACACCCAGTATAACACTTCATCAGATAAGAACGTGACATCGGATCGGTGACTATTCCATTTTTGACAAATTCAGTTGCTTTCAATTTGCATAATTTTTTGGGGATGTTATTTGATAGCATTATAATATGTCTCGTTCTCTCATCGTAAAATGATTCTCACTACCTCACTCAAAACAGAATCAACCTTGGAGAAGGTTGTTTTTTTTCGCAGAAAATTTAATTGTCCACTATTTGAGGAATAATAATCTAGCAAGAGTCATACCGTTTCGGAATCCTCATTCAATGCGCCAATTACTAAATTCACTTTCCAAAGTTGCAAAGTACTTTTTTTCAGTGAGAATACTAGAATCTAGGTGAAGCCTGGTAGTGTCATTTTCTTTCATCATTAATCAGAATTAATGAACACGAAAAAAAAAATAGAGAAGTAAAGACTTTCACCAAGAGTGAGAAGATCGTCACAGAGTGAAGATTTTCCTGATTTTTTTCGAATGATCGAAACAACAATTTCCGGAAGCCATTATATTTTGGTCAATCACCCGATTGCAATGCACCGAGGTTGCATTTCGAACACTTTGTAATATCTATAAACTTTTTTGAAGCAATACAATTTCCATAATCACTACTTCTATATTCGAAACGGTTAAGTTCCAAAGATCAAGTTGTATTAAAAAATGAATATCACTTATTCTTCAGTATACACTCAAAATATGCATTTGACTAATAAAAAATATTGTAAATTTGTACAACCGATTAGAATATCACCATCCATATATGACGTTCACGTTAATACGAGATTTGAAACGCCACTAGATGAGTTACGCTGAAGCGCAATAAAAATTCTGCCTCCGCAAGACATATTAGCGAGTCATCCGCTGAATGCGAATTCTCTATTAGCTGCATAAAAACGCTAGGGTGGTGTTGCCACATCTCTGAGTCCGTAAAGTACAAGGTCTAGTTCCCAATATACACGAAATGTATACTACAGTCACGGCACCGGTGGTGAAGTCTCAAACTAAAATATACAATATTCACCATTCTCCTACCATTAGAGCGTCACAAGAATTAATTTTCATTTCGTCATAATGATGGCATCTTTGCAACTGAATCAAATTTTTGTGTTTAAGGTTCTTTCGTATTACTCAGAGCTCCGACTGACATAAACCAGAGTCAAATCGGTAGCTTCAATGAGCGGCAAATGTGAATTACATTATGGCTTCACATATACTGAAGCCGTAATTCGACTGAAGCCATAATGAATGGTGATTGCATGTTAAATGAAGCCATAATGATAGGAGGATATATATATATATCTCAAAGGAGCTCATATATATATATATATATATATATATATATATATATATATATATATCATACAGTCAGTAGTCTCGTCTAACATGGTAATGCCGTAATACATAAAAAAACTGGACAGAGGCAATAAGGTGACTCTACTATGGATAATAGGACATTGTGGTATTGAAGGAAATGAAATAGCCGATGAACTCGCGAAGAAAGCTTCAAGGCTGAAGCATGTTGGACCCGAACCTTTCTGTGGGCTGGGAAAAGACAAATACAAGAAAGCGGTCCAACAATGGGAAGCGGAAAATAGAACAACGCTCTGAAGAAATAATAATAATAATAATAATAATAATATGTTTATTAACATGTTTAAATACAAATACGAAATATAAATTGATTGAAGAATTTTCGTTAACAAACATTTAAGACCACAAAAGTGCCAAGCACTTGTCTGTGGTAAAAAAAAAAAAAAAAAAACATTTTTCTATACATTGATATATACATATATATGGTGGTGAGTATATTCATCTGATATTAATCCAATTTTAGAGTTGAGACCAAGTAAGTATTCGCACAACAAGTTCCAAAGTCATTATTAAATAAAATTACTTCTATTCCAGAAAGCAATCCAGAAGTTCCAGTTCTGGCGTTCTATCCAGTGTCGTATTTGTTTGCTGAAGATGGAATGCGACCGTATGTTTTTCAGGTGTTCTGGAAGCCTGTTATAGAGGAGTGGAGCGAGGTATGTGAAGGTTCTAAGTGTACCGGTTTTATTTAATTTAGGTAGATTTATATAATTATTCCTCAATACCATATCTTTCACAGTCACTGGTTTGATGGCATTATGTTGGTAGATCAGGAGCGCCCTCGCGTAGAGTTGTCTGGTGGTGAGAACTTTTGCAGTTTTGAATAGATCTTCTGTTGGATAAGTTTTTGGTTTTTTATAAATTATCTTCAAAATCCATTTCTGCATTTTTTCTATTTTTTCGTAGTGGCATTTGGCCATTCCACCCCAACCTAGTATGCCATAGTTTAAATGTGATTCAACCAATGCATAATAGACAGTTTTGATATCTCTTTCATCACATATATTTCTTAAGTATTTAAATTTGCTCAGCATTGGTCGGAGCTTTTTCACAACTAGATTGGCATGCTCCTGCCATCTCAAGTGGCTATCTATATGGACTCCCAGATATTTTATTGAGTCAGTTCTCTCTATGTAGGGTTCATTTCCTGCTGAAAGCCTATTAAACGTTGGAGTTCTTCTGGTATCACTGGTATAGTACATGAACCTGGTCTTCTCCATATTCACTGTAAGTTTCCTCTCACAAAATAAATTCGACACCTGAGCAAACCCATGCTCTGCCTTCTTCCTAACTGACTCTGATGTTTCTCCCGTGAATAGTAAAACCGTGTCGTCGGCAAAGCTAATTATATCTGCCTGTGATTCGATATTGAACATCTCATTCACATATACCAAAAACAGCACGGGTCCAAGTACCGTTCCCTGAGGGACTCCGCTTGTAATGGTTCTGAAATTGCTAGTAATCTTTCCAACCCTCACACACTGTTGTCTTCCTGTTAGATAACTCAACATCAAGTCGTAAGATAGTCCCCTGCAGCCACTATCCTCCAACGTCCTCATCAATATCCCATGATCCACCGTGTCGAAGGCTTTCTTTAGGTCTATAAATATTCCTATGATGGGGATGTTCTTATCTATGGCATCTGAAACAAGGGTCACCAGTTTAGCAATTGCATCCTGTGTTGATCTTTTTCTCTGAAAACCATATTGGCTCCTTGATAACAAGTTATATTTCGTGAGGAAGCTAACCATTCGTGTCTTCAGAATCCTCTCGAAGATCTTCGCAAAAGTTGATGTCAGTGAAATCGGTCTGTAGTTTTTCATTTCTGTTCTACTCGACGACTTATAGATGGGGATAGCTATTGAGGTCTTCAAAATCTCTGGAAAGGTGCCAGTGGAAATGCTAACATTTATAAGTTGTGTCAGCGGCTTGATGATGAACTCTGCTACAGTTTTCACGCATTCGGCTTTAATTCCGTCCAGACCCGGTGCTGCATTCTTGAGAGTTTTGATTTCGTGCAAAACCTCTGTCTCATCAGTTTCGAAAAACACCATCGAATTTGCCATACTCTTTCTTTTTCTGTTAATGGGGTGTGTGGGTTGTTTAGTTTGTAGTTTTTTTGCCAAGACACTTCCGATCTCTGAGAAATACTTATTGAATTCTTCCGCTATTTGTTGTTCATCTTTGAGTAATTCACCATTTGTCTCATTCTTAATCTCCATCCTACAATTTTCTTCTTGTCGTTGTCCATTTACAACCTTCCATAGTCCTTTGCACTTATTTTTATTCTTCTCTATTTCATTTCGGTAGTAATCTCTCTTTGCCTTCGATAGAAGGTTTTCTAATTTATTTTTGTATTTTTTGAATTTTCTCAAAATAGACATATCTTCAGGATGTTTAATGACTTCCTTATAAATCTTGTCTTTCTCTCTTATTGACCTCATGAGTCCCACCGTTACCCAGGGCTGTCTTTTCCTACAACTTCTTCTTAACTTAACAGTTTTTGTGCTTTTTTCAATTGCGCTTTTGAGTTCAGCTATAAATCTGCTCCATGAGTCCTCGACCCTGTCTAGAACTATCAAATCATCCCATTTTATGTGGCTCAATATATCTTTCATCTCATCATAATTAACATATTTTCTTACTTTTCCAGAATCCGTTGCTGCACCGTTCGTCTCACCCGTCGAAATCTCCAAGAAAAGTGTATAATGATCAGTGATCGTTGTATGCAGTATAACTGGAAGGAATACATTATGACTTAGTTTACTTTTTATGAAAATATGGTCTATGCACGACCTGGACTTAGCGGTTACTCGGGTATAGTCATTTATCATAGATTTGTATCCATGTTCTGACAAGATGTTAAGGTAGTCCTCACTATCAACTGTCTGATTTAAGATATTTATATTGATGTCTCCAACTAGGAAGGACATGTCATAGTTTTCTGTAAGTTTATTTTTCTCTAAGAGCGATTCAAGATTTTCATTGAACTCATATATACTTCCAGAAGGGGGACGATAAAGTGCCAATATCTGTATTTTTTTATTAAGTTTATTTATTTTCATTTTTATCACTTTGATTTGACCCATTTCAAGTATTTCATAGTTGTAAAATAAATTGTTTCTAATAAAAATTACCACACCATCATTTTGGTTAATCAATCCTTCGTTGTATACTAAATCATAACCCTTCATCCTATAATTATTTAAATTCGTAATATTCCATGTTTCTGACATAACTATGCAGTCCACCATAAAATCCATCTGAGACAAAACAACACCGAACTCATCAAAGTTTTTCTCTATACTCCTAATATTTGTGTGTACTATTCTAAATGTACCATCTGTTGTTAATTTTGTCAACTTTGATAATTCCCAATAATTTTCTAAGTTATGTGTGTGAACTGTGTCCACCTGATAATCCCTAATAAAACTTTCCATTGAAAAAAAAACAAAACTCAAACACAATACCAATCCTTATATCTACTCCCATCTATTCATTAGAGTGTTTCATACCTTCCACCTGCTCCGCCGATTTCAGATGTATCACTTTCGAATCCTCAGTCCTCCGGCAGAACACCTTTCCTCCTCTCGTCCATACGAACTTGTAATCTTCGCCTCGCAACTCCTTCGCCTTCTTGAACAATTCCTGTACCGACTTAGGAAGATCTTCATTCACATAGATTCTTCTCTCTTCGCCACCAATTCCTGTATTTACCGTAGTTAAATTGCCAATTTTTTTGCGCCTGTTCATCATTTCAATTTTATGGTTCTCATCCGGAAGTACAACCACGACAGGTTTAATGGGTCCTTTTGAGGGAAGATATCGTGTCTTATAAGTTTTGTCTTCAATGTTCATCCCCAATTTGTTAAGAACCTTTGCGACCTCCTCTTCGTTTTTGACGCCGGATATAACGATGTTATTTTTTCGAGCTTCAACCTGCGATATATCTGCCTTCATTTTAGTTTCCCGTTTGAGCTCTTTGACTTCTGCCTTCAGCTCTGTTATGGTCGCCTTCATAATTTCTTGCTCTCTTTTCAAGGTTCGATTTTCCCTTTTCATCTCTTCCATAGTGATTCTCATTTTTTCCATCACTTCATTATTAAATTCTAAGGCGGTTTCTATTGTCACCATTTTACCCAGTAATTCTTTGAACATCTCATCCACGGGCTTGGATGGGCTACCTGCTCTCTTTGGTTTACCCAAGCTGATCCTTCTTCCCAATTTCTCTACCAAGTCGGTCACGCTTTCCTCATCAGAAGTGGACTCCAACGATATACATTTCGGACACTGCCACTCAACATTCTTTTTATTCAGGGTATCCTCCTTTTTCAGGGTAGTGCAAGCCAGATGGAACCATTTTTTACACACACTACATTTCACCTTGTATGCACTTCGTCCTATGCTTTTATTGCAATCCACACAAGTTTGGTTTCCCGACATTGTTCGAGGATACCGTGAAAACAGCAAACACCTAGTTTACCGGTTATTCACCTTATTTGTATCTTTCAAGGGAATTCCGTGTTCATATGGTATCATATGATTTCTCAAATACGGCACCACATGTGTTTCAGCTATCTTTCTCCTCAACGAAATATAATCGCGTGAATAATGTTTACATTGTTAAATTCTTCACAATTTCCCTATTTTGAGTGTTTGAATCATTTATTCCATGTATTGATCACTCTAATCAAGACCTATGTAGACTTTTATACAATATATAGTCTGTTACACCTTTAATCTGCTTTAATTGCGGAGCGAAAATACACACGTTCAGTCACCACCAGATGCAGAACTAATAGACTTGCGCAAGCAAAGAGATTTGTAGAATTCTCGCCGATCTACACTAGGAAACTCATTAAGCTGCGACGAGCTGAGCTTCGAGTAATGGTAGGTCTGCTGACGGGACATTGTCGATACAAATATCTTTTGTATCGTATGGGAAAATCAGCAGATGAAACCTGCAGACTATGTGGGTTAGAGAAAGAAACGGCTGAACCCATGGTATGCAAGTGTCCAGAGCTTTCGGAACTACGAACCATTTACATGGGGAAGTCGGTACTGGATCCTCATCAGGAAACAGCTAAAGCCCCCAAGGATGTCGTTGGACTTATCAATGCTATTAACGGCCTCCTTGGGATTTAAATCATCGAGTTGGGTAAAGAACAAAAGATCCTTGCGGTCGAAGTTCCTGGAAGGCTGAATGAAGCCACGACGACCCCTGTTCAGGATAATAATAATAACATTCAGCTGAATAATATTTGTCTTTCGGGGATGTTTAGTCACTACAATTTGTCTATAGTCGATTTCGAATGGCTGTTTTGGTTGGTTAACTGTTGACCGCTCGGTTCATAAATGACAACGTCAAACAAACCGCGCTTTCGAATACGGTTCAAATTTCGGCAAAACGGCTGATTCGAGACGTCACCAATATGTCATTCGAATGCGGTTGCTCCAAAACTGACGGACCAATATATGAACCAACCAAGAACCAAAGTCAATCGAAATCGCCTCAACTAATGAAATATAATTTGATAGTTACCTCAATGACATATTTAAAAATCAGAAATGTGAAAATAAGTTCATTCATTTTTTTTGGAGCTTTAAAGCGTCTGACAAAAGTTTTGGTCCATGGAAAGTGTCTGACACTTAGGCCCGGTTGTACAGTCACAGCTCAATCCCGAGTTCTGTTGAGCATGGCTCACTGATGAGTCAGGTTCAGAAATCTCTTTCGGTTGTACAGTCAATATTTCAGGCGAGCTCAACTAAGCCACAGCCTTCTAAAGTACAAGCCAGGAATAAGGAAATTCGGCAACGTCGCACGTGGGCCTACCCACGAAGACTCGTGATGCGTACTGGAGAATTGATATTCAGTTAGAGAGTTTTGTTTATAGTGTAGGTACGTGTTTGGATTGTGTTGAAAAATCGTAGTGTTTTAGTGAATTAAGAGAACTAAAGAAATGTTTTTAGTGAAGTGCAATGAAAGTTTCGTCTGATTTTCTTCACTAACTTGAGATCATCTACTGGATAGGTTGGAGGTTAGGTTAGGATTTCAATTGCGATGAAAATAGTTCCGATAATCATAGGAAATTAATTTCAGAGGTTTGTTCATTTCAGATTCATATTATTTGCAAAATAGCGACATGGATAACTCCGCCAAAATTTATGTTTCAGAATATGTTGCTCCTTGGAGCAGCAGCTAAGACTTGCAGATGTGGAACGAATGCGAAATCAATTTCAAATTCACTTTGTTCGGTTTTTGCAAAATTTACTCTTAAACAATTTCGTAAATAATAACAATAATATGATTAATGTCGAGCAAACGGAGAAGAAAAAACACTTGGGAGATAGGAAAAAGTTACCATTACCCAAAGAAAGAAAATTATCATCCTTAGAATGAAACTGTCTAACTTTTCATAAATATATGCATTTCAGTTTCTATTGCATATCATTTTTATGTTGAAAATTTCAATATTTGTTGTGTAAACATCTTATATCCATTTATTTTCACATTTACTTGGATGTCTACATATATTGAGTTTATAATAATGTTGAGAATACTTGTTTTATTCACGTAGAGAATTTGATTTAATTTTTTTGGCAAGAGTTGGCCCTACACCTTCCCGTGGTTCTTGCTGAACAATGAATTGAATATCAAATTCTCTTCCTAACTTTCAATTCAGAGAATTACTTTTTAATTCCAACCAAGATTCAAACACAATCGGGAGATTTTTTAATAGGAGTAATTAAGATATTCAATTTTTTGACTAAGTAGGGTCTTATGTTCTTATTTTTTCCAGCAAAAAATTCATTTGATGAATTTGCAAATGATTTGAATTCGAAATAACATGATATCCCGCGATACCGCATCGGACGAGTATACCTAAGTCCAATTTCTGCGAGTTACCGTGTTATAAGTCCGGTTATACTTTTGGTAATAGTGCGGTTACCCCCACTCATTCTCACTGTCAATTTCTTAACACGGTTATACATCCTCGATAAAACATACTTGGCTACTGGGGAATCATATGTTTTAGCTAGGATGTACTTATTTGAAAATGCATATTTCCAGAAATGCTAATGAGTTTTCTGTATTATTATATTCAAAAATAATAATCTGAAAACAGAATTACCTCTAGACATTAAGCGTAAAGATAGGTCAAAAATGAAGCAAGAACAAATTTGGAAAGAGAGGATGTGAAATCAAATACTAACAATATTTTGCATAATTTTAGGTTTTCTTTCACATCTTGCTGAGCAGGTGTTAGAAATGAATCAAATGAATAAATCAAGAAACTTCATAGGTATAGGCACGGGCACGCTTCAATCTACAAGATGCAAAATAAAGCAATTTTCGTATTTTGCGCGAATGCGCTTCTCCTTTCCTTGTTTTGTTTATAACCGCTACCAGTTACCCTGCTTTGGAACAAGGTTACAGATTTTCAACAACGGTCACAATGACGGCTACGTCATAACACCTTCCCCTCTATTACCGCTCTCGCAAAAATACGAACGGTATCAGAAAATCGTAACCGTTTATGACCGTTTGTAACACGGTAACTCGCAAAAATTGGACTCTAGAAGATGATTCTTTAGAAAATGGCAACGTTGCGTTCAATAGAACGCAACAATAGACATGCGTCCTCAATGTATTTCGTCAAAATTATGTTATTTATAAAATATTTATTGAAAATAAATATCTATTTATATAATGCATATGAAATTTTAAGAAATATATGGAATTTTTATAGATATATATTTTATGGAAATATGGGAAAAATACAGTGAACTAATAACACATGGAAGGAGCGTAAAGAGAGACCCACGGGTACGTTTGTGAGATAGAAGAAAAACAGCTGATTGGGGGCAAAACATTGGAAAAGTTCTATTGAGTCTATAACCGATTTCAAGCGAATAACCTGGTCCTCATTGGTAATTACCAATTAGGACCAACTGTATTCAAGCGACTTCGGTCATTGTAGGTTATAATCATATGTGACGTCATCGTTTTGGACCGCAGATAACCGTACGTAACTGCTGCCATGAAAAAGAAAGGTTAGGTATCGTTTTAAATTCTTATGTATGTATAATTCTTTGTTCCGTTTAGAGCTCTTGGAACCACATTGCGAAATACGATTCAAATATAAAATTTGGTTATGTATTTGTTTTGTTTACAACGCTGACGTCAACTATGGACCTGCACCGTATTCAAGCGATATTTGGTTATTCGCGGTTATCCCTGAAGGCTATAACCGTAGATAACCGCAAGGCAGGACCGTAGATAACCGCAAGGCAGGACCGTAGATAACCGCAAGGCAGGACCGTAGATAACCGCGGTCATTACTGGTTATTCGCTTGAAATCGGTTTATACGTGAATCGATGAATTTTTTAGTTTCATTTGGGTTTTTCTTTATATTTGTGTGTGTAATCATCGTTATGGTGCTGAAAATATTTTTTACCTTTGATTTCTCACTATGGTAAAGGCCTATTCTGCATATAATTGTACACAAACAAAGATAAACAACAGGCAGTGGAATTTCATTTTTCACGTGAGTCTCTACTTATAAATTATAGTTCTTGAATTATTATAGTAATATTCAAAATTCTGCAGCTTTTCCAGTGATTCAAAACATAGTTCCAATGGGTCTTGGCAGTGAAAAGAATAAGATCTGCTAAGAAGGAGGTTAAAGCAGAATTTACTTCTGATAAGAAGTTTGAGACAGATCTTCCATCAACTATAGGTTGTTCTCAATTATGCAGTATTTTTATATATTTAGGTTTGAAATATTTTCAGTTCTGATAATTACTTGGAGAATGGAAATACTGATACCCCATATTGTTCTGAAAAACCTCCGATACGAAAAAAAGGAATTTTTCTCTATCCTATATTTATTGAGCCTCTTGAATTAATCATTTTGCAGGGGGAGGCAATATTCTGCTTTGAAAATTGCAGTAGCCAAAATGTGCAAAAAAAAAATTAACTAGAGAGCAACTAGGTTACGAACTTGAAAGAACTCATAATGCAAGTAAAAAATCAAACATATATTCGTGGCCTATGAAGAATTATTGACAAATGAAAATTAATGCATGTGTTAATAATTTTGTCTGGTAGTAGCCCTTTCAGAATTTTATTTTATTTTGGCTCAGCTCACATAGGTGCCTCCTCTTTCCAGAAACCAATTCGAAGGTATAGATAATAATATTCACTTTCTTTTCTACATCGGGGGTAAGAAGTAATTAGTTAAGTATTCTTTAAATCTTCAATCTTGTAATCCAAATAAATTTTATGTTTTCAGATTTCTCGGTTGAATTGTCTTAATTGTTTATACAACTCAAATTTTCATAAAATAATGAACATTCTGAGCAGTTGAGAACATTTGCTCTTGCTCTCAACTTTTATTTCATATTTTTGATCAGGATCCTCTGAATAACTACCTTCTTCAAGTAGTGTACATTATTTTAGAAGTACATTTCAATATAAGAATACATCACAAAAATAAAATCACCATCGAAACAAAACATACTATTCAACGAATGTTTACCAAATTAATAAACTTTTAAGGACAATAATTTTAAGCTTTGTAATTTATTTATTACTTCTTCGGATTTGTAATTCCATTTGAATTATTCCTTCAGAACTATCATAGATATTCAAATTCTCTGTTCAACTGTTAAAATAAATTTATTTTAATAATTTTATAATTTTTTCTTATCTACCTCCTGTTTGTCCATGTGGTAATAGTTGTATTAAAAAATTTGATACCATCTTTGGCTCAAAATTCGAAAAAAAAAACATATACATTCGGTCAAGAAGACAACGCGCTTCGAAAAAGCGCACGAAATGAATGCGTTCTGTTAATGATATTTAAATTGAATGAGTAAATTTTCGATCAGCGGCTTTCGACTAATCAGTTTAAATAACTGTACAATATTTTGAAGTCTTCATTATGTACAAACCTAAAAAATTAATAAACCATTGATTGATTGTTGTGAACGAATATATTTATACAGAATTTATTCTTTCAAAACGACAATTATTATAGAAACGTTCAATTTGTTGATAATTTCTTTAAATATCTCATTAATTCAATTCCTAAAGACCAAATAAAATGTTTAAAATTTCTCTTTCATTCGGAAACAAATTCATTCAACTTAAATTAATACGTTTCTGTTATCAAAATCTTTGCTAACCAACAGAATATTACAAGGAATTATAAGTTAGAGTCTCATTATAAAAATCAGATGAGTGGGTACGTCAAAATTATTGTATAAATATTTCAAATTAAAGGAAAAACCCAAAATCTCCTCGAGTTCAGTTCAAACGCGGCGTTTCTTGCCCCGAATCAGCTGATTTTTATCTTCGTACCCAGCATTACGCCGCATCTGACGGTTAGACTCCTTCCATGTGTTATTAGTTCACTGGAAAAATATAACAAAGTAATATTCTTCTATGACCGCGCTGAAATCACAGAATATCTATCCTTACCCAGAAGCGACAGCTCGAACAAATTTATTGGGGACAAAATTACGTGCGCATGTCCCAGATCTGGTGGTATATCATTGACATGGACATACATGGACGTCTTTCTAGAGAGAGAAAGTGGACTTCTGAATGAGATGGAGTAATTTAGGGCACTGTCAAACACATAAACATAACCAAGTTATTTTAAACTTCCGAAGTTCACGATCTATTTGAACGGTTGGATTTGTATTGATTAGAATTTTTATTCTGAAGGTTGAAGATAATTCTTTCAAAGTTCTTTTAAGAACTATTAATAATAATGGCGGATAGTTGTGTTGCATATAACTGAACTGCCAGATATAAAAAAGGAACCAATTTGAAATTTCATGCGTAAGTATAGGAACGCATTCTCTTTTTATATTTCGATTAGTAGCCTCCATGAATTTATTGAAATAACAGGTTCCCAAAACTCGAGATCTTGGGGAAAAATGGATTGATGCTGTAGGAAGGGCTGATTTCGAACCTTCTTCAATATCGAAAATTTGAGTAATCATTTTCGAGAAGATCACTGTGTGAACCCCAATGGGACTGTAATTCTCAAAAAACATGCTGTTCCTTCTTTGTTTTGCTTCATATTTCCTACAACATCTGAGAGAAAGGAAAGAAAGAAAGGAATAATTTCAACAAATGCAGATGGTAGAACAGGTTCATATTTATAGAATTCGTGGAACTTCTTTGTGCTAAATTCAGTAGTAATTCGCAGATTAATTATAATGAACAATGTTGTATCCTTCAGTTGCTTGTTAATTTTTTTTTGCAGTAGTTCCGTTTTTGGAAAGCCCCAACTTTTTCATGGATGAAGGAGAAAAAGAATCGCTCTGTCTCTCACCAGAAGACATACAACCTAATTCACACGAGATTCAGGATGTGCAGCCCCAGGTAGAAGAAACCAATATCAGGAAAAGGTGAATGAGAAATTTTGCCTTCATACTAGATAACAAAAATTTTATAAAAGAATCATTGCCTTACATAATTTTTCTCCCACTTCTTTCATTCCTTCTTTAGAAAAAGATCAGTTCCTGTGTATGTAGGAGATTTTGTAGAAGTTGACCTATATGACACATATCTGAAAAGTATGTTGAAGTTATCTCTCAACTTTCTTATGACATTTCATTGCCTATTATGAATATCTCCAGGGAATAGGACAGCTGAACCATCCCTTGAAGGATAACATTGAGCACCATTAGAGAAGAGGACCAGAGGCAAGAGAGATCAATCCAATTTTCATATACATACTGGACGAGAGGAGGTTCCTCTTAGTGGTGAGTGTGAAAGCAGACTGTGAAAAAAGGTTTTTACACATTGACATTGAATTTCGAGAATCTTGGAGAAGTCTTACTGTTTTTTTTTTCAACAGATGTTTATGATAAGAAGAGATGTCCTCCATTGTTGGAATGTAGCAGCTCATTATTCTGGACAGACTTAACATTCTACTGGGGTCTAGGGTTTTTTTTGCTGAGGATTTTTTCCTATCTTTTATATAATATTTATAGTACCCCAAACCTCAGCTAACACTTTTTCTAACATACGCTACATGCTGTATTCTTTGGATTATTGTATTGAATTATTTTGTGTATTATTATATATATCAAAAGAATGAATATATGTATATTAAAATGTTTTCTTTTCATCAAGTGATTTATTTTCTAAAATGTGTTATTTATTATAATGTCTATATGTAGATATATCTCATCGAATAAAGGAAGGATAAACCTCATATTTATTTTTCTAAATTCTATGAAATTAATTTTATGGAATAGTTCAATCCCACAGAGGTAGTTGATTCAAAATTTAAAGATTCAATTTACTAATTTCACAAACATTGACCATGATCAATGATCTCAGCCCTGGAATTTCAAAACCTTCGAATAATATCCAAATGATCAAGTTCAATCAATAAAACATGCTGACCAAAGTTGAGGGGGTCGGTCAATCCAATTTACATATACATACTGGATGAGAGAAGGTTCTCCTTAGTGGTGAGTATGAAAGCCGACTGAGAAATGAATAATTGCAGTGATAAACTACAACACCAAAAGTGTTTTTTTTCATCAAGTTCGACAATGGTATAGAATTCCCCTTTTGAATACTTACTCCGAATTCCAACACCATGGAAATTCCTGCATTTACAAATTTCATAAGAAAATCTAGCATGATTAATCTCTTTTCTGACACTAAAACTAATATTTACTCTAACGGATTGGAAACCAGTGAAAAAATCAACATTCCTTATTAAGACTCCTTTGACTTTTAAACATTTCCGAGATCAAACTCAACTTCAGAAATATTTAACGGAATTCGCCCAAACTTTATATTTTTAATCTAGAATATCTGCTCAAATAGTTTTTGCAAAAAAATACACTAGTTTCACTCAGTATTAATCACAAAACTATGCCAATATCATGATGTTTATATAACAACATTGTTTTGTTTCCAACACGTGCTTTTGACAGTGCCCTAAGTTGGATCCTCTCTGTTCGTTTCATGGGAACTGTATGAGTCTTTCTTTCTCTTATGGAGATTGCCTCGGATTTCTTCTAAAAAGTCACGTGACAAGGAGTCCATAGTATAATAGGTCAATGTGGTATATCTGTCAAACTCAGCTTCATTCCTTCTTATATTGCAGTGTTGCCGAACCTAGCGATTATTCGTTAGATCTACCGATTTTTCGTTTTATCTACCGATTTTTCGTTAAATCTACCGATTTTTCAATTTAATTTCGGACATTTATTGTTGACCTAAAAACATATTATAAAAAACTGGCACCAGGGCCTACAAAATACTATAATTTAGCCTGTTCAACTAAAAATAAATTTTGTAATATTAATAAACCATATATTACAAACAGAAAGCTAAATCTCACTGAGGAAATGGCAGAGGTTAGGGCACATTTTTTGGTAGCATCAACTTTTACAACTTCAACAGGGACTTGATTATACGAATGAATGCTGCCGGATAGGTGAATGTAAACATTTTGTTTTTCTTGCCGAGTTTCTTCTTAGGTACTTTTTTTTCCTGCTTCATATCAATGGAAATTTCTATTTTTTGTTAGTTTTGTATTCGATTTTAGTTTTTTACTTTCTATATTGTATTTAAGTTTGACTTGTTCAAAAAATATAATGTTCTTAATATTCATAACTTTAGTTCCTTTTTATAATTGTTATGTTGGTGTGAGATAGGGGTACTGATATAAATATTGTCCTGACAATTTTATTCTGCATCCTTTGAAGTTTTTGTATGAGATATCCTGTAGCTGCAGCCCAGCAGGAAACTAGGTATAGTAGATGTGGTTTTATAAATATGTGGTTTTATAAACTCCTAGAGTAGTTTTCTAGTGTTATCATTGAGTTCTCGGGAACATCTTCTTATTGCACCTGCCATTGGGGGTAATTTTATTCATTATATTCTCAATATGATTATTCCAGGTAAGATTATACTAGATGACAAGTCCAAGTTATACTCAGTAACCTCTTTCAGATACCATTCAGGCTTATTCTAATATCACTCACATTTTGGGTATTTTGTTTGATTGTCATATATACAGTCTTATCGATATTTATGTTAGTGTACAGCCACTTGAAATACTTTGCCAAATCATCATTTATATTCTGTTCACAAACTCTTGAGCCTGGGCCAGAGAATACAAGCGCTGTGTCATCTGGATACATAAAGTAATGACATTTCAGATTCAGAAATTTGAACATATAATAGGTACAGTAATGGTCCAACGACCGATCCCTGAGATACACCAGTATTGACATTCTCCATATCACTTTGCAATGTCTTCGATCACTCAAGTGTGATTTTACCAAGTTGTACACCATACTCCGCCCCTAAATCCCATTTTTTTTAACTTATTCATCATTATCTCTGTGTCCACTGTATAAAAAGCCTTTTTCAAATCTATGAACTTCTTGAATATATATTTGAAGATAGATCTTCCGAAATAACCAAAGCTGAGAAATATCTATTCTCCAATCTCATAAATATCAGGTCATAATATTGAACCTTTCACCGATATCATCAGATACAATTAGATATTTCTTATAATTAATTAGATGCATAGACACGTTTTGAAATTAACAGTATAGGGAAAATTGTATCGTTGAAAGCACACTGTCGAATACTTTGCAAAAATAAGATGAACAATCGTCAAACAAGAAATCATAAAGTCATAAAACTTTTACTTGAAATTTTCAATGTTCATCTAACACATCAACATTCTATCCAACTGTAATATAAATTTGAAAAGTTCAAATGAACCATAAATGGTAATATTATAACAAAATATATTTTGGTATTACTCTAATACTTCATTCCATTCAAGAATGGTTTTTTGTTTGCAGTGTATAGCTCAGAGCTCAGTTCACACTTGCACACTTTTGTTTGGCTAGTGTTTGTGGAAGTGGTTACTCAAGGTCATTGAAAATTGACCCCTAAAAATACGTGAGCTGTCGCTTCTGGGTAAGGATAGATATTCTGTGCTGAAATCACAGAATATCTATCCTTACCCAGAAGTGACAGCTCGAACAAATTTATTGGGGACAAAATTACGTGCGCATGTCCCAGATCTGGTGGTATATCTGTCAAACTCAGCTTCATTCCTTCTTATATTGCAGTGTTGCCGAACCTAGCGATTTTTCGTTATATCTACCAATTTTTAATTCAATTTCCAACATTTATGGTTGACCCAAAAACAGTTTATAAAAAACTGGCACCAGGGCCTACAAAATACTATAGTTTAGCCTGTTCAACTAAAAATGAATTTTGTAATATTAATAAACTATATATTACAAACAAAAAGCTAAGTCTCACTGAGAAAATGACAGAGGTTACGGCACATTTTTTGGTAATATCAACTTTTACAACTTCAACAGGGACTTGATTGTACGAATTAATGCTGCCGGATAGGTGAATGTAAACAGTTTGTTTTTCTTGGCGAGTTTCTTCTTAGGTACTGATTTTTTCTTGCTTCATATTAATGGAAATTTCTATTTTTTGTTAGTTTTGTATTCGATTTTAGTTTTTTACTTTCTATATTGTATATAAGTTTGACTTGTTCAAAAAATATAATGTTCTTAATATTCATAACCTTAGTTCCTTTATACAGGGTGACAGGGTCGTAGCTAAAAGCTTTTCCCAAGGGGGGAGAAATGGATTTTGTCGCCCCCTCATTCAAAAACTTATCAAAAAATACAAATTTATGAAAGAAAATTGATATTGGTAGAAATTAATAATACAGTTCATCAAGGGCTTACCTATAAATTAACATAATTAACAAAAACTGTAGATTATTGTACAAAAATTGAAAGATTTTTATAATACAAATGCAGAAGGCATTGATATTCTTCCACGATTTCAAAGTTTCAGAATATTACTTCGCTGTACGAGTATTATACGTCGTTCTCATGAAAATAGAGTGCTAAAATAATACAATAAATGTTGAAACAAAAAGTACCTCAGCCGAGAAAACCTGCCAATTGATTTAATTTTTATCGAAATTGATAGAATATTTCCATAAAAAACAGTTAGTGATTTTGGATTGAAAAATATTGGTTTTCAGAAGTGTTTTTTCTCTCATAAATTTGACAGATAATGCATAAATTCGTAGCAGGAGGCCAACATGTAATCATAAATATCACCATGTGCTAGAAAGAGTTATTCTCTCAAGATTTTGTTCTACAAGATGTGGCAGAATGAATGGATCTGACAAATACCTAGCGAAATAACTATTTTTTCTAATTTTGTGTCAGATCCATTCATTCTGCCACATCTTGTAGAACAAAATCGTGAGAGAATAACTCATTCTAGAACAATTTTTATGGTTATATTGATAATTACATGTTTATTCCCCCTCTACATGGATTTAGTGATTATCTGTCAAATTTATGAAAGAGAAAACTGTTCAGCCAATCAATATTTGTCAATAGGAAAATCATTGAACGAAATTTATGGAAATATCAATTAATATTCAATCAATAAAAATTCAGAAAATTTAATAGAATAATGGATAAAACTCGTACAAAAGGGTTATTCTAACACTCGTTCGTTCAAAAATTTGAATTTTAGAAACGTGGAAAAATATTTGGTGGTGCCTTCGGCACTTGTATTATAAATTATCGGAATATTGAATCATTGAATGAATAAATTTTAGCGTGGTGTTTGTAACTATTACCATAAAAACTTTGATGACACCCCATCGAGAATTCTATGGAAATATAATGAACTGCCGTTGAATAATATCATTCAAGTTTTATAGACACTGCAATTCAACCTATTTTCCGAATTAAAAAATTATTGAACAAAAAAATAAAAAAATAAAGAATTGGATTACCTACAATTAAATACAAATCAAGTCTTTACGTGAAAAATTACAAGAGTAGATAATGAATAACCAGGTGAAAAGTCAAGTTTTTGAATAGTCTCCAAACTAACGTTATATCGCTTGAACTTACATCTTTCGTTATTTTCAGAGACAATATTTCTGGCTTTGATCCGTGTATTCAAGATTTTAATCACATCTGCGCCTTTTTTCCTGATCAAGTTTTTTTTGAGCCGTCTTTCTGAATTCCGCCCCAAACGGTTCGAATTTGTTCTGGCGAGGATTCATAATCCGTTATTTCGTTCGAATGTTTTTTTGCTTGAGACATCATAATTTAATAAAGAAAAAGTAATGTTTCTCTTCCTTCTATTGAATGATTTTGACGAATACGAATAGTCAGCAATTCGGGGGGATTCACGGCATAACAATCTTTCCGAAACGAGGCTTTCTACAATGCGCTGTAGTTCAAATGAATAGTCTAGATGGCATTGCAAGCAGCTCATGTATAAATCATATTTGGCAAGTAACATTTGCTTGTGACATTTTGCTGTAGTTATTCAATGATGAGAGATCAATTTTGCGCCCTTTAGAATCTGCTCTGGGGGGGGAGGCTCACCTCCCTCCCCCCCTATAGCGACGGCTCTGCAGGGTGAGTCGGGAGGAACGGACCAAACTTCAGGTGTGTTTTCTATAGCTCGAAATAATATAAAAAAACTCATATGTTGTTATCCGATTTTCATTTGTTCTCAAACTATAGCGTCATTATAAAAAACAACATTTTCTATATTAAAATGGTTTCATTTATAGTATTATTTTGATAAATGCACGAAAATCCCGCCATTAACCTTGAAACACATTCGTCTGCGAAGTGCTCTCGATGCTTTTCTGATTGATTCGTGCCTTTCTTTAATAAGCAATGCCGTATTTCTAAATCGTCGAATTAGAGCATCCCGAGAAATTACCGCATCTGGGTTTTATTGCCCCTAATTACATTCGGCCCGGGATATTTTTCTCTCGAGAAGCCGGTTTGGAATATGGAATTCGCAGTGGTGAGAAGAAAGGGGGGTGGTTTTGCGTCTGACAAATTCAACAAAAACAATTTTTACACTCGAGTTTTTTCTTTTGGATCCGCATGATCCATCATCATTTTGTGACTAGTGTTCGCTTCGGGAAGTTCGCTTTTCGTTTGATCCGATATTTAAATTTTTTGGTTTTCTCCAATTTGAGTGTATTCATTGGTAAGTAAATTTTTTTAGTTATTGTTGTAAATCAAATATTTTGATATTTCAGTTCAGCTACATATAATAATCGTATAATGAAGTCTTAATATGTGCGTTGGCGCAGAACTTTTTGATCTAAAAAAAAAATTTTGTTCTGAAATTTGTCTTGATTTTTGCAGTCGAATATTTTTTTATTTCATTTGGTTCCAGAAATATTCCAAAATCCTTAGAATAGGCAATCCCAGCACTTTTCAAAATATTGGGTTTTAATTAACGTGTCTGAAATAGTTTGTGCTGTACAGGGTTGGCAAAATTGGTGATGTTTCCTGCGAAATTCACAATAACACAGTTGGAGCATTCGAATGAAATTTAAGTTTTGTTATTTAGAGACTATATTTGGAAAGCTTATATTTGAACTAATTACATACCGTAAGCAGGGGTTACTTTGCTATCGCAGGTAACTTTGCAACAAAACAGTTTTCAATTTCTAATTTCAACATTGGCATCAATGTTGTGGTGGCGACCGTTAAAACGAGGCGGCGAAATCCGATTCTTCCGCGTGCAGACGAAGTTTGCCGGTTAGTACGTTGCGAGCTGGAGTAGTGGCGTGGTGAGTCGGTGAGTATTTTGTCAGGAATTAATATATAGGAGTTGCTAAGACCTGGCTAGAGATAGCCAAACATTTGAACGCTACCAAAGCGTATGTAGTATGTAGTGTATCTATAGAGGAAGGTATTGCACATTTTGCATTAATGTTTTTATCAAGCATTTTATAGTTAGAATTTTTTTTCTAAATTGCTAAAATTTTTGGGGTGACTTTGCACAGGAAAATCTGTGTCTGCAAAAGATTCTGAACTTCCTAAGAGCGACGACGTGTTTGTTGAGGGAACTGCAATAGAAAACTCAGATAAAGGAAGTGGAAATGAAGAATTGAGAGAGAAAACAAAGAAAACGAAGACCAAAACAAAAGAAATGAAAACGAAGACTACGACGACTACAACCAAACTGAAGACAATGGAGATGAGGAGATGAATAGCAAATCACTAAGTCTAGGAGACTTTGTCGTAGGGGCTTGCACTATTTCGAAGCCAAGTTAGATATTTATAATTTATAAATGCTTTTCACTTACTTGACTGAGATTGGCATGTACCTATACCAAAGAATTTTAATTTTGTTTATTATTGTACTGTAGAGTTTGTTTTTTTGTATTTTTTAACAATAAGTCTGAAATACCAAGGTACCTACTATTTTGTTTATTATTTTTTGTAAAGTTTATGTTTCATTTGTAGTTTTTCAAGAATAAAGTTTATTTCCCTTTTCATTTAGTAGTTTTGTGCTTATTTATGAAGTTACTACCCTTTTGTTTTTTTATATGGAACAGATAATAAAAATAAAACATGAAAATGTGACAAAGCTGCCCATTGGGAGGGGGAAGATTTCATTAAAATCGGTTTTAAAGCTGTTGGCAGAGTAACCCTTATCGCTTGGTGACTTTGCCAACTTTTTAAAAAAATAAAAAAAATATTTCTAATTGTGCCTCCATAATTTCAACATGAGTAACTATTACCCAAAACATAAAAATTCCACATATCTCAACTTGGAAAAGTTATATCAGTAAATAAAAAAAATATGTAAAATAATGTTCGAAAACTGTTGCAAAGTAACCCCTGCTTACGGTATTTCATTAGTGAAACTGCATTCAAATCCGAACTCATTCGGAATTTTAATGTCTTATAATTTCAAAAACTGAATTTCTAACTTTATACGAAATATACTTTTCCAGTAGAAACCATATGAAGCCGTTGGGGGTAACAGCAGCAAGGATTTCGTGGTGAGTTGGTGAGATGTCTCAGAAGAACCCTCACCGATGAAACGGCTGAACTTTGTTCACGGACATGACAAGGGTCTAATTACAAAACAGCTGAAAGTCCCGTTATGAAGAATTCCTTCAGTGAGTATTTGATTCGAGGTGTAGCCGCACAACCTTTGCAGTTATTCGAATATTTCTTGTAAATTTGTTCTAATGTATTCTATCTTAACTTTACTAATTATTATATTTTTTGTTCGAATAAATTGTTTTAGTATTTATATTTAGTCATTGAAACAATTACCCATAAAAAATGGTATAATATTCATGTACGCAATGAGTATAACAAAATATGTCTCGAATGCGATGAGAAATGGCTTCCTATTTGAAGATATTTTTTAGTATCACATCAAAATTCCTATGCGACGTCGGAAGGAAATAAAGAAAAGTGGTCTCAAAATTAACTCGCATGAGCGTCACAAATGCGACAAGAAATGGAGTATCATTTGTGACCAGTTTTACGATCGCATATTCAACTACTCATTTTTCCTAAATGCGTACTTGATGTGGCGGACATTTGGATGCAAATGCGAGCGCTTGAGGAGGTAAACAGTACATCGCATAAGAGTTACATTTGCATCGCCTTGTTTGCTGGGAAGTAATGACATTTCAGATTCGGAAATTTGAACATATAATAGGTACAGTAATGGTCCAAGGACCGATCCCTGAGATACACCAGTATTGACATTCTCCATATCACTTTGCAATGTCTTCGATCACTCAAGTGTGATTTTACCAAGTTGTACCATACTCCCCTAAATCCCATTTTTTTCTAACTTATTCATCATTATCTCTGTGTCCACTGTATCAAGAACCTTTTTCAAATCTATGAACTTCTTGAATATATATTTGAAGATAGATCTTCCGAAATACCCAAAGCTGAGAAATATCTATTCTCCAATCTCATAAATATCAGGTCATTATATTGAACCTTTCACCGATATCATCTGATACAATTAGATATTTCTTACAATTAATTAGATGCATAGACACGTTTTGAAATTAACAGTATAGGGAAAAATTGTATTGGCAAATTAATATGCCTGTTGCCTGTTAGTGTAGGCTCTACTGAAAAAGAAATAACCAGGCAAACAATATCGGTTTCATGTACACTGTGTCCCAAATTGGGTGAGACTGCTCTGTATCTCAGCTATCGAAGATTTTTTCAGAACACTATTTTTGAGATTGAGCACAAACGTGGACTTCTTCAGATGGAACCCTATATATTTTAACTTCAAATTTTTGCATTTATTTTTCTGAATACATCGATGTATCACAACCTTATTTTTAATAAATTTAAAAAATCAGAAAAATCCATATTTATGTTCTTTTTTTTAATAGACATGAATTCTACCACACATGAATAAAAAAATTCAATATAAATATTAAAATGCCTTTCGTTTACAACATTTTCTAGTTTATGTTGAGGAGTGATATTTTAAGTTTATGTTTAAATATGAAAAAATAAAGAGGTTCAAGTCACAAGGCATTTTAAAAAAACATTAATTAAATGCATGTGTGAAAGAATTCATGGCCTACTACTAAAAAAATTTTCGAAGGTGGATTCTTGAGATTTTTTAAGCTCAAATTTATTAAAGTTGTGAGTTGTGATACATCAATGTATTAAAAAAAATTAATGCAAATATTTGACGTTAACACATACAGGGCGTTCCATCTGAAAAATTCCATGTTTGTTCTCAATCTCATAAACAGTGCTCTGTAAAAAAATTTTAACAACACCACTGACCTGGTCCAAGGACCGATCCCTGAGATACACCAGTATTGACATTCTCCATATCACTTTGCAATGTCTTCGATCACTCAAGTGTGATTTTACCAAGTTGTACCATACTCCCCTAAATCCCATTTTTTCTAACTTATTCATCATTATCTCTGTGTCCACTGTATCAAGAGCCTTTTTCAAATCTATGAACTTCTTGAATATATATTTGAAGATAGATCTTCCGAAATACCGAAAGCTGAGAAATATCTATTCTCCAATCTCATAAATATCAGGTCATAATATTGAACCTTTCACCGATATCATCAGATACAATTAGATATTTCTTACATAATTAGATGCATAGACACGTTCTGAAATTAACAGTATAGGGAAAATTGTATCGTTGAAAGCACACTGTCGAATACTTTGCAAAAATATGATGAACAATCGTCAAACAAGAAATCATATAGTCATAAAACTTTTACTTGAAATTTTCAATGTTCATCTAACACATCAACATTCTATCCAACTGAAATATAAATTTGAAAAGTTCAAATGAACCATAAATGGTGATATTATAACAAAATATATTTTGGTATTACTCTAAAACTTCATTCCATTCAAGAATCTTTAAAAAAATTACAACGTTTTGAAATTAAGCGAAGAATGGTTTTTTGTTTGCAGTGTATAGCTCAGAACTCAGTGCACACTTGCACACTTTTGTTTGGCTAGCGTTTGTGGAAGTGGTTACTCAAGGTCATTGAAAATTGACCCCTAAAAACAGTGGCGTAGCGAGGGAGGGGCAAGAGGGTTCATCATGCCCTGGGCGCTACTCATACAGGGGCGCCAAATGGTTAGCAAAACAAAAAAATTGCTGGATTGAGTGGGATTTGCTGCAGCTGATAAAGACTCAATCGTTGTAACATACTTTGGAATAATTGAAAACATATGTTTGTTTTCGTCACGATGGAAAAATAAAAAATTGCCGTGAAAAAAACTGTCAAACGTGAATCTGAAATACAATGGGGCGCCAGAATATAAGCGGATAGGGATATTGTTGATGAGCTAGGGAAGATAAGAGAACTATTAGAAAAACTGGCACACCAATACAAGTGACAACAGAAGTGAAGCTACAATTCCATCATTAAATAGACTTACTTTCAATTTCATAATTTTAGTTCATTTCTGATATGAAATCTTGAGGAGAATTGATCGTGTACAGCTCAGATTACAAGGTCCTGGGGTCCTGGATCTGGATTGAATATTAGATAAGCGTTTCATGATCTTGAATCATTAGCGACTAAACTAGCCGAAATTCGGGGCAAGCTCTGTAAAAAGGGCCAATCTGCGAAAAATGGGATATTGATACAACGTGTGATAAGACGAAGAAAATATCCAGTAAATTAGTTAGAGATGTTGGTTTTTCCCCCGAAAGTGATCATCTCTACTAAGAAATATGTTCACGATTAAGTGACCCTGATATCAAATTTTGATTTTCACTAGATATTGAAAATTTATAGGATAATGTTGACAACAACCTTGAAGAAAATTGTAAAAATTTGGGTGTGTAGTGCGAAGTGTGGGCGAGGGGCCCACTTCAGCACGACTCGCTAGCCAGAGCAACCGCGGAGCGCAGACGTAAACATAACCAGATCGTGCTGCTACTGTACTCTGACTATAAATCCAGTAATTCTTGATTTATAATGGACGTAACTTAACACACACGTAAAAATCAAAAATTTAAACAATAGAAATTAAACCTAAAATATATTACGAGATTTCCACATTCATATTCGACTTATGGACTTCAATCGCGAAATTGCACCTATAGTGAATATTTCCGTATGAACTTTGTAGTTTCAAATTTGATTTTCACGTATGAGTTACGCTAAATTTGAGTTACATCCATTGTGAATCAAGCATTACATTTTCCCTTACCTACACTGAACATTTCAACCAGGAAATATAAAACATTAGCAGAAATCAAGTTTTTACTATCAATTGGTTCTTAACAAGATGAAGTAAAAATTAAATATGTGGTTCCACAAGAGTTCAACACCCGGGCCTCCAGGCCCCCCCAACGGGGTGTACGTTACGCCACTGGGTATAATCGGCTATTCGAACCGAACCAGACAGGTGTAGTGTAGTCAAAGATTAGAGTTACTTTATAATCTTTGGGTATAGTGTTTCGGGGCGACGGTGATTTTGACAATTGCTTTCACTACAAAACCATCTTGTAACCACCATCTGACGCCTCGTTTTCCGATATGATATTGATAGAAGTAAGTAACATTTCAGGATTTTCCTCATTCCTCGAAACAAAATCAATTGAATTATAGATCACCAGAAATTGGCAAATTAATATGCCTGTTGCCTGTTAGTGTAGGCTCTACTGAAAAAGAAATAACCAGGCAAACAATATCGGTTTCATGTACACTGTGTCCCAAATTGGGTGAGACTGCTCTGTATCTCAGCTATCGAAGATTTTTTCAGAACACTATTTTTGAGATTGAGCACAAACGTGGACTTCTTCAGATGGAACCCTATATATTTTAACTTCAAATTTTTGCATTTATTTTTCTGAATACATCGATGTATCACAACCTTATTTTTAATAAATTTAAAAAATCAGAAAAATCCATATTTATGTTCTTTTTTTTAATAGACATGAATTCTACCACACATGAATAAAAAAATTCAATATAAATATTAAAATGCCTTTTGTTTACAACATTTTCTAGTTTATGTTGAGGAGTGATATTCTAAGTTTATGTTTAAATATGAAAAAATAAAGAGGTTCAAGTCATAAGGCATTTTAAAAAAACATTAATTAAATGCATGTGTGAAAGAATTCATGGCCTACTACTAAAAAAATAATCGAAGGTGGATTCTTGAGATTTTTGAAGCTAAAATTTATTAAAGTTGTGAGTTGTGATACATCAATATTATATTAAAATATTAAATATTATAATATTAAAAAAATTAATGCAAAAATTTGACGTTAACACACACAGGGCGTTCCATCTGAAAAATTCCACGTTTGTTCTCAATCTCATAAACAGTGCTCTGTAAAAAAATTTTAACAACACCACTGACTTCTATGTGAAAATATTTATGAAAGCAGTTTTCATTTTTTACATATCTTATACAATGCCTGAGAAATAATTACATCTCAAAAAAGTGAACATTGTTGTTTTCGCCTTTTATTTCAGAAATTTATATCATATATTTACTTATATATAGATATAAGTAAAAGGAGTGTCTTTCTTTTTTATTTTTATGTTAGATATACTTTGTTTTATATTCTCGGTCACTATCATTTATACTTGTTTCGTGCTGTTTCTTTGTCAAACGATAAATAAATTTTACGAAAAATTGACACAGGGTCGCAAAAAACCGCATGTCTCTATCTTCAATAATAGCTGAAATACAGTGCAGTCTCACCCAATTTGGGACACAGTTTACACCCAGCTAGAAAGAAAATGTTTCAAGAAAAATAAAGGAAAATGGAATAATTATTGAGGTGACTCTAACACGAGCTTTATTTCAATTATATATTAGAAAAATACAATAAGAGTATAGGTTGTGAAAAAGCTTCAACCACTGCAGATTTTTTTCACGAATATGGAAAGAATGAATGACTCAATTCCTGAAGATATTCAGATACAAGTGGGGAAAAATCAGTATTCAATATTGTGAGGCCTTGAGAAAAACCTCTTTCAGATGGTAACCATGTTCCATTAACAACGGTTTCTGCAAAAATTTGGCTACTAACTTGTGAAATGGAAATGTATTTAAATGAGTAATGAAACTAAAAAGTAATCTTATATTAGTCTTCCTTCAAATAAAAAGTTATTCATATACATTGTCCACAAAATAAACAAAAAATAATTTAAATTAAATCAGCTACATTCATAGGCATTTCATCAATTTGTGTTGAATAATATTGTTCAATATCTCTGAGAATCCTGATGTCATCAGACTTAACAAAATTTATAGCAACACCCTTACGACCAAATCTACCAGAACGACCAATACGATGAATGTATAATTCTCTGTTGTTTGGCAAGTCATAATTAATAACAAGACTCACTTGTTGTACATCGATACCTCTAGCTAAAACATCTGTAGTAATCAGTACTCGACTTTGCCCTGATCTAAACTCTTTCATGATTCCATCCCTTTCTTTCTGAGGCATATCACCATGCATAGAACTGACTGTGAAATTATTTTCTCTCATTTTTTCAGTCAACCAATCGACTTTACGTTTAGTATTGCAGAAAATTACAGCTTGTGTAATGGTTAATGTATCATATAAGTCACACAAAGTATCAAATTTCCATTCTTCACGTTCTACAGCTACGAAGAATTGTTTGATTCCTTCTAAAGTCAACTCATCACTGTAAAGTAAAAAAATTATGAGTTATGGATTTTTTTAAATGACAATTATTAAAATTAAATGAAAATTTTTCTCACCGTTTAACAAGAATTCTAATGGGATCTGTCATGAACTTGGATGTTATTTCCAGGATTTCATGTGGTAGAGTAGCTGAAATGAGAACCACCTGAGTGGATGGTGGTAGGAATCTGTAGACATCATAAATTTGCTCCTTGAATCCCTTGTTGAGCATTTCATCAGCTTCATCCAGAACAAGCATTTTCACTGACCTAGTACGAAGAGCCCGTCTTCTTATCATATCTATAAAAAAATTAATCGATAAATATAGATTGATTCACATATAATCATCATCTTTAGAATTGAGCTCACCATATACCCGCCCTGGTGTACCACTAACAACATGTTGGCCATAATCTAATTTTCTTATATCTTCACCTAAGTTGGTCCCTCCTATGCAAGCATGACACTGAACATTCATAAAATCTCCCAAAGCAAGTATAACTTTTTGGATCTGTACCGCTAATTCTCGAGTGGGTGATAAACACAAAACTTGCGTTTCCCTAACTGTTAAATCCAATTGTTGAAGAATTGCTATGGAAAAAGTTGCAGTTTTTCCTGTACCAGATTGTGCTTGTGCAATAACATCTCTTCCTCTCATTATCGGCTTGATAGCTCTCTGTTGGATAGCCGAAGGTTTTTCAAAACCTGTAATTTATTCATTAAAAACTTGTCTCGCTGAATTACAGCAATTCTTATGTTAAATTTCAAATATTATTACTATTTAAACTCACCATATGCAAATATCCCTCTCACCAGCTGTTCCTTTAAATTCATGCCATTGAAATTATCAATGACTTCAACATCTTCACTGGTTTCAAATTCTACATTAGTCAAATCTTCAAATACTGCACTGCGACCTCCAACCGAAGCCGATCTTGATGCATTATTAGCCATTCTTCAAATAATAATATGCAACTCCTTTGATTCCACTATGTAGGTTTCTATTTTGAAAGTAAAAGTAGAGTAGACACTTCTATCTACGTATCTTTTATCGACAACCGACAACAAATATTTTCTGTTTAAGGTTAGCCGCACAGAATACTGAAAATATTTACACCACTGAGTTATATACATAAATATCTATATCTATGGTTATATAACTCAGTGGTTGCGTTCGGAATCAACGTCGAACGTTGTCCGCTTGTAAGGCCATGTCTATGGATCGGGGCGATCTGATGTATTTTGCATGGAGGTAAAGAAAGTGGAGAGGGCATAACGTTTGAAAAGTGTTACCAAAACTAATCCGAATTTGACACCCCAAGATGGCCGACTTCGAGGTATTTTAAATTGTAGGTTTTGCAATTTTGGCCTTATTTATTATTCGTTCGTTGGTTTTGGCAGTTGTATGTAGTGAAAAAACATATAAGAAATGGTTTCTTGTACAGCATATGCTGATCTTACTCGGCAATTAATGGTGAAAAGCTAAATTTTTGACGTTTGCAAATACATGGTTTATTTATCGTTGCATACAATTTTAATTGATAGGGGTACACGAGATAATAATAATGATAATATTTCTTTAATCCTTCTGACATTACAAGAAATGTATAGGACAAGTCAAGTTGAAAACAACAATAATCATACAGAATTTAAAATCAAAGTAATGCAAACTCTCTATCTTCCAAATATTCCTCAATTTTATAATAGGCCTTTTTCAACAGAATACTTTCAATCAATTTTGAATTTTATTTTATTTAAACTTTTTATGGAATCAGGTAGTTTGTTGAAAAGTTTAATACCCCTGTAAGATGGGGAAAACTCAAACTTGGGTGTTCTGTGTTGTGGTAGACACAACTTTCTGAGATTTCTCGTACCATAATTGTGGAAATCAGATAACCCTGCAAATTTCTGTACATGCTCTTTTATGTACAAGAGACACTTATATATATATATATATATATATATATATATATATATATAGATACAAGGAACAGAGTTAGTATATTGTGTTCAACAAAAAATGGCTTGCATGAGTCTAGCGGTCTTATGTTGAAAATCATACGAATAATTCTTTTTTGAGCTACAAGTATTCGGTTTACTCCTATGGAAGTGCCCCATAACAAAATATTGTACTGTAGATGACTGTAAACTAAGCTGTAGTAAACATTCAGGATTGACTCTATAGGCAGAGATCTTTTCAACTTACTAATAGCAAAATAAGATATATTGAGCTTTTTACAGAGCTTATTTATTTGTTCATCCCACTTCAAAGTATTGTCCAGATAAATTCCCAAAAATTTAACATTTTCACTGGACACAATTTCAGTATTTCCCAATCGAAGTAACAGTGAATCGACATTTCTGACTCCAAAAGAAATACAATTTGTTTTTTCAATATTAACAATGAGCGCATTGTCATAATAATAAATCCCTGTAGAAGTTCATCACAGCAGGAAATTAATTCACTACTATTTTCGCAAGATATAGCAATTGATGTGTCGTCTGCGAATAAAATTAATTTAATGAAGGCACTCGCACATATAGATGATCTGACAAATCATTGACAAAGAGAATGAATAAAAGAGGTCCTAATACTGAACCCTGCGGGACCCCAAATTTAAACAATGCTTTTGTGAATACGAATCACCTACTCGACAAACTATTGCTCTATCTGTAAGATAACTATGAATCCATTCCAAGAATACTCCTCTAAAACCAAGGTTATAGCTTTTCCATCAGGAACGGTATACAAAGACAATCAAATGCACGCGATAAATCAAAAAAGAGACCAGCAATGCAATTACCATCATCTAGACTTTTATAGACAAATTCTACGAAGGAAAGAGCCGCTGATTCAGTGGAACAACCAGATTTGAACCCGTGTTGACAGTTTGTGATATTATTATCTACAGCTGTTTAGATGGTGGGTCCTTCGTTACCGGTTTATTCTTTGACCTCTCGCGTGCCTTCGACTGTCTCAATCATAACTTCATCATAGATAAATTGTATCAAGTGGGTTTCCGTGGTATATTTCTGGATTGGATTAGTAGTTATCTTTCCAGCAGAAAAATGTATATTCGCGTTGACAACTTCGAATCTCAGGAATATGAGACTACGCTAGGTATACCTCAAGGATCAGTTCTGGGACCGCTGCTCTTCATACTTTTCATTAATGAGTTACCGGATCATATAACGGCGTCTATTATAACTATTTTTGCTGATGACACTTCAGTTGCAGTCAAGGCAGATAGCTTGTTGGAACTTGAGACTGTCTGTGTAACTGTAGTTGAGAATTTTGTTGATTGGTGTCACAAAAATTCACTTATTGTAAATTTGAAAAAAACCGAAATTATCAAATTTCAATTACGTGAACAACCTACCGCTCCCTTTGTTGTTCAACATCAAGGTGTTCATTTACAATCAGCCGAATATGTGAAATTTCTGGGCTTGTTCCTGGACGCAAATTTGAGATGGCAATATCATGTGAACCACGTTTGCAAAAAAATCAGTAGTTCTTACTACGCAATACTGCGTCTCAAAAATTCTCTTCCTGCTGATGCTTTGCTTAGTCTTTATTATAGTATGGTCTATTGCCATTTGAGTTATAATGTTGTTCTGTGGGGCAACTCAACAACCAGTACTCGTGCATTCATAGCACAGAAAAAAATAATTCGACTCATCTTCAACCTAAGACCTCGGGATTCTTGTAGACCAGTTTTCAAGGAATACAAGATTTTGACACTCCCCTGCATTTATATTCTGCACTGTATTTTATATATAAGAAAAAATTTAAAATTACAAGCCAAATGTTCTGATTTTCACCGATATGATACCAGACATAGTAACATCTTGTGTATACCAAGGCATAACACTACTAAATACGAATCCTCACCATCTTTCACAGGCTTGAAACTTTATAACAAATTGCCGAACAAGTTGAAAAATCTGAATGATAAACAGTTCAAGAATGAAATAAAGTCACTTCTTCTTGAAGAGTGCTTTTATAGCACAAGTGAATATTTTTTGTACAATTTCTAATTTATTTTTCTGTAAATTACTTTTCTTTTTTTTTTTTTCACTATGTGTATACTTTTGAATTTTGTATTGAACGTATCCTATACATTTTTGTAATGTCTGTAAGGATGAAATAAATGTTTATGTTTATGTTTATGTTTATTAAATTTATCCAAATAATGGACAATTCGCTTTGAAACTAATTTTTCAATTACCTTTGATATTGTACTCAGGATGGATATAGGTCTATGGTTTAGTACATCGTTAACGTCATTCCGTTTATGAACAGGAATGACAGTACTCTTCCTGAGAATAGATGGAAAAGTTCCTGATGATACCGACATATTAATAAATGAGCAAGGTGATCAGCAACATAGTTTGCCGAGGCTTTCAGTATTCTTGAAGAAATAAAGTCGGTTCCAGTACTTTTTTTGTTTTTCAAAGAGATTATTACAGTTTTAACTTCGTCACTAGTAGCCGGAAAAAATGAAAACTATGCAATACCATTTTCGATGTTGTACAACAAGGCTGTCTAACACGCGGCCCTCGACCTCATTTTTTGTGGCCCGCAGAGGGGCGCTGGAAATCAGCAAAGCGAAAAAACCTCTCAAAATGGCAAAACAAAATTCCTTACTTGAAAGTACTGATCTATCGGATATCATCCAGGTTGTAATTTTTGTCAGAAACATTCATAGGAGATTTTGAATGTTACAACCAAGGGACGGATTTTGAAGCTGTGAATAAGGTGCTATCAGACCATGGGGTATCCATGAAATCGGAATTGTAGGACTCTTGAAATAAAACCACATAAACAGTCGACAGTCTTGTGATACATTGTATTGTTCACCAAGAGGCGCAATGTGGAAAATTTGCAAATCAAATGGATGTCATGAAAGTATTTGTTGAAATAACTAACATAATGCGAGTGGGCAATCATTCTTTGAAAATTTTGAAATTTTCGATCCGAAGCGGAAGTTACATATGGCGGACTGTTACTTCACCCCACCAAATAGGTTTAGCGAATTTCGAAAAATTTTAAGAAAAGTTTCAGTTTTTGCTCAGCCCTTCAGAATGTAAGTAGAGCACACCTCCAACTGGAATCGAAACTTACAGTGGGTTTAATGATGGCAAGCACATATCTGAAAAAGCAGCATTAAGCTACAAATTTTTGTATTGCGGCCCCCCGCACCGGAATTTTTCAAAATGTGGCCCTTGGGGTACGTGGAATTGGACAGCCCTGTTGTACAAGATTGGGATATAGTATCCCCATAATATTGCTGAAGGCTAACAGTCGCAATTTTCGAGAAATGCTCAGCAAAAGCCTCAGCAACTATACCAGGTTCTGCACACAGATTTCCATTTAAATTCAAAGTGATTACTTCCTGTTTTTTACCCTTTCTACCAGTTTCCTCATTGACAATCTTCCAAACAGTTTTATTTTTATTGTCCGATTTTTCTATGATTTTAGCATAGAACTGAGATTTAGTATGTCTACTTGAACATATTGAATTATAATACCTTTTATACGTTTTATACATTGTCAATGTTTGTTCGGATTTCAATTCAGAGTGAAGCCAAAATAAATTTTTCAAATAAACACTTGCATGTCTAACTTCCTCTGTGATCCAGTTTTTATTTTAGAAGTGATTACAGATCTTAAAGGAAAATTTTCTTCTAATTTGCATCATAACTTCGATAAATATCGTCAAAATTAACCTTGGACAGATTTGTAACAAAATTCGTATATTGATGATTTGTGAATTTTCTAACAATTTTTAAATGACTCAAACTCGGATTTTTAATGTTTGTAACATCATTGAATACATATTCTAACGAAAGACCCCGTTGGAGGTCTATAAACACTAATAACACCAATCCCGAAATTATGACAGAGCACCTTAACACCACACACTTCGAAGTGGAGTTCCTCTGCATACCTCGAAACTGGTAGATTTTTCACCTGAAGGTCAGATTTAACATACAGCATTGTAAGCCTCCATGCTTTTTAGTGGGCCGACAGAAGAAGTCGACCAGCCGATATCCAGGAAGAACCATTAGCTCCTTAGTGCACCAATGCTCTGCGATACTTATCACGTCAGGATTTTCTTGTGATACAAACACTTCTAAGTGGTTCAATTTGTTGGTTATACTTTGACAATTAATCTTCATAATATTTAGTTTGCGATGTATTTCTTCTTTGGACAAGTCTGAGATTAAATTGTCACCACCACACTTTTTCAGGTTGACTTGGGTTGTAGGGTGCGACGCTGTAAAAAATGGTCTACAGTAACGTTTTTTGGCCAATAAGATGCATCAAGGGCTTTTTCAAATTGACTCCTAGGTATTAAAACCTTAAATGACGTATAACTCTCTGGGAACCTTGATTTTAATGGTTCACATTTTATATCTTTAAAATTAGGTTGCAGAAAAGCCATTAAATCCTCGGATTTTTGTGTCAGGCCTCAAGTTTGTAACGTGCAGTGCCTTATATTTTTCTATACATTCGATGGCAGATGTCCCAGAAAAATTCCCTACTACCCATAGACTATTAATATATTATTAGTAGTCTGTGCTACTACCAATGCTGGTCTAGTAGTTTTCTTACTTTTTTTATGAGTTACAGTTTGCCATTTAGAATCTATTTGTTCAGTCTTATTCTGAGAGAATTGTCTAGAGGTACCCTTATCATCAATCACCAGCTTCTGTGCTGCTTTTACCGCTTTATCAACATCAGCTAGCGAAATATGATTATTCGATTCAGGTTTACTATGATTTTCAAGTTCTTTATCACCGGTCACCACATTTTTAGAACCACTGACATTTCTGTTAGTAAACATACTTTTATCGGCTGACGTTGATTTTACCGGCATATGTTCCTTTCGTTTATCATAGATTGACTGTTTATCATGGTTGTTTACCTTTTTCTTCAATTCCGAAACTTCTTTCTCCAAATTTGCGATTTTATATTTTAGTAGTGAAAAATTTTCTACGAGAATAGAATTCCTTGCTTCTAATTCTTCGATTATTTTTAGTAAGAGATCCTGATATGTAGAATCGCTTGAGATTTTCACATTTTCAGTTCCAGAATCACTCGCCACGTCTCCGTTATTTTGATCCATGATTGTTGTGATGTATTGAACTGGGCGAACTCATTGTGATGATTCAGTATATTGATAAGTCACGTATATGTAACCGAATGGCGATGCAAGGGGAACCAATATATTGGATATTCATTGAGATTCGGTGTGTGAATGAGACCGTACTTATAGACTGTTGTAATAAAAGTGTTAGAACGAATAGAAGTGTTTTATTCATAGAAATAGTGAACACCACAATTGGCGACGAGGATTAACTAATCGCATAAATCAGCAGTAAGTACAAGAAAGAACTTTCATACAAAAATTGGATAATTTGCTTTGCATTATACTGAATAAGAAAAGAATAATGACGAGAGATTACAGAATTTCATTAGTATCCGAAAATAAAGCGTGGGAGAGCCTTATACTAACTACCTTGCACTTTTGTTCATTTCATTCAGAAACTATCCAGTAAAACGTATCATATTGTCAATTTATTAATTTAAATTAACTGAGTTTTGAAATAATTGCTTGATTTATCACAATAGTGATAAAACTTCATTAGAAAATAAAAGACTGTGTAAGAACAGGTATAAAGAAATACCTGTCTGAGAAAGAGACTGTATCAAGAAATACAGTCTGAAATATGTGAAGGTATAAAGAAATACCTATCTGAGAAAGAGACTGTGTAAGAACAGGTATAAAGAAATACCTGTGTGAGAAAGAGACTGTATCAAGAAATACAGTCTAAAATATGTGAAGGTATAAAGAAATACCTATCTGAGAAAGAAACTGTGTAAGAACAGGTATAAAGAAATACCTGTCTGAGACAGAGACTGTATCAAGAAATACATCAATAAAAAAGAAAAGTCAGAAAGTGCTATTGGAATAGAACATAAGTGCAGGGTGGTTGTGAGTATCTCCTACTGCCAGCTATAAATCGTTCTTGTGAGATTAAACACATCCAGCATTGTGCATTTCATAGGCTATATTGCGCATTTTTTACGCTATATTTTCATTTCGGTTGTTGCAGAAAATGGCTAGCATTCCTACTCTTGATGTTTTTGATTGTGATGGAAATGCTAGTTCAGTGGGATTAAGATGGAAAAAATGGAAGCGGGCTTTAGGTATATACCTAGATGCCGTAAGTATCACCGATCCGAAAAAAAAGAAAGCAACTCTTTTACACTTCGGAGGTCTTGGAATCCAAGAAATCTTTTACAACCTCCCCGGTGCAGATGTTGAAGAAGATCCCACTAACGAAGAGTTAGACATTTATAAAATAGCATTAGAAAAGCTTGATGAATACTTCTCACCCAAACAAAGCAGGGTATATGAAAGACACCTATTTCGCCTAATCAAACAAGAGAAAGAAGAAAAATTTGAGAAGTTCCTCGTGAGATTGAGAAAACAAGCCGATAATTGTCAGTTTTCCAACCTTGAGGAACAACTCATTGACCAGATCACAGAAAAATGTGCATCAACTGATCTGAGAAAAAAAATCCTGACTATGGGTGACTCTGTTACATTGACACAAATAGCTATGGAAGCAAATTCACTAGAGACTATTGAGAGACAACTTTGCGAATTTGTAGAAAATCAACCTAGCACCTCACTATCACTACCCACAATAAATGAAGTGTCGTACAAGCACAAAGAAAAAGTCAACAGAAGAGATTTGAACTCGAAGTCCTGCTCCAGATGTGGATCTAGGGATGCCAATCATAAAATCTGCCCGGCATCTAACGTCATCTGCAATAAATGTAAATTCAAAGGCCATTTTGAGAGATACTGCAGGTCAACGAGGATATTTCGTCCTAGCAGTGTGCCATTTGCAACAGGACCTCCTACAAAAAAATTCAAATCGAGACGAAATGATGACGACATTCGAAATGTCTCCGACGCAACCGACGACATTGACTACGTATTCCATCTTGATGACGACGAAGATACAGTCACCTGCGAAGTTGGGGGTGTCGGGATAGACCTGATTCAGGAAGTAAGTCCAACATAATTTCTGAAAAATCTTGGGAATTCCTGAAGAAATCTGGAATCATAGTTTCTAAACAAATAAAAAATCCTAGCAAAATTCTATTTGCATATGGTGCAAAAGAGCCTCTGAACATTCTAGGTTCTTTTGACGCTAAAATTAAGCTCGGCACGAACCAAGAAAATGCAACTTTTTATGTTATAAAAAATGGAAAGAGAAATTTGTTAGGCAAGACTACAGCGATTTCATTAGGAGTTCTCAAAATTGGTTTGAATATAAGTCACGTAACAGATGTACAACCATTTCCAAAATTCAAAAATGTGTTGATACATATTCCGATAGACAGAACCATTAAACCAATAAGTCAACCCTATAGGCGGGTGCCCATTCCTCTGGAGACCAAAATAAATTCGAAACTAAATGAATTACTTAAACTCGATATAATTGAGGAAGTCAATGGTCCATCGGAATGGGTTTCCCCCATGGTGCCTGTCTTAAAGGAAAACGGAGATGTCAGGATATGTATTGACATGCGTAGAGCTAACACAGCAATACAAAGGAAATACTACCCTCTACCTACAATTGATTTACTACTAACAAAATTTCGTAAGGCAAAATTTTTCTCAAGGTTAGACATCAAAAACGCATTTCATCAAATTGAAATCGCTCCTACATCGAGAGATATAACAACGTTTATATCTAGCCGAGGATTATACAGATATAAGCGACTTTTATTTGGGATAAATGCTGCCCCTGAAATATTCCAAAAAACCATGGAAAGGATGCTACTTCCATGTACGGGAACTGTTAATTTCATAGATGATATCTTGATATACGGTATATCGGAACAAGAACATGACACTAGGGTAGCTTTTACTCTTAAAGTATTGAAAGAAAATAATGTCGCTTTGAATAAGGAAAAATGTGTATTTAAAATATCAGAGGTAAAATTTCTAGGGCATCTTTTATCACCCTTAGGAATACGACCCTTGGATAATTATGTAGGGGCGGTTAAGTCATTTAGAGCTCCGAAAACTTTAGACGAGTTACATAGTTTTTTAGGATTAGTTAACTTTATTGGCAAATGGTTACCAAACTTAGCTACTTTGACAGAGCCCCTAAGAGCAATCTTAAAACTCAAGCTATCCAAGAACATGGACATCTCAACATTCTGGACTGACAAACAAACTTTAGCTTTCAATAAACTTAAAATCTGCTTATCTCAAATAAAGACACTAGGTTATTATGATCCAAATGATAGAACTCAGGTCGTTGCAGATGCAAGCCCAGTAGGTTCAGGATCTGTTCTCATTCAATTTGACAATAGCGGTCCTAGAATCATTGCTTACGGAAACAAGAGTCTAACAGATGTTGAGAAGCGATATTGTCAAACTGAAAAAGAGGCCCTTGCTTTAGTTTGGGCAGTTGAACATTTTAAAATGTACTTATATGGTAAGGATCAGTTTGAACTTATAACAGACCATAAGCCACTTGAAACAATTTTCGGTCCTAGATCGCGTCCCTGCGCTAGGATAGAACGTTGGGTTTTGAGGCTCCAATCATTCAATTTTAAGATAGTCTATCGACCAGGAAAAACCAATATTGCAGACCCCTTATCCCGTCTTTGTGAGACGCGAATACACGAACCATTCGAGAGTCACGATTTTGTTCATGAAATCGTAGAACACTCCTACCCTGTTGCTGTCACAGTTAAAGAAATCAAAGAGAACACAGAATCCGATCAAGAAATTCTTCTATCTTGAAAACAGGCATTGATCAAGATATCTGGAACGATGCGATTAAACACTGTCAAGTATTCAAAGAGGAATTCTGTTTCAGTGACGGGATTCTGTTACGAGGCACAAGAATCGTTATTCCAGAGAAACTCAGACAACGGGTTTTAGAATCTGCTCATGAGGGTCATCCAGGTATTGTTGCGATGAAAAGTAGGCTACGAACTAAGGTTTGGTGGCCTAAAATTGATGAACAGGCCGAAAAAATTGTTAAAGCATGTAAGGGTTGCACATTAATATCGGCCCCCAACCCTCCTTATCCAATGAAAAGGAGACAAATCCCAACGGCACCTTGGGTAGACGTGGCTATAGATTTTATGGGTCCTCTACCGAAAGGGGAATATCTCTTTGTCATTGTGGATTACTTTAGTAGGTGTAAAGAAATAAAAATAATGAAAACTATCACATCTACGACAACCATTAATGTACTTAAAGAAATTTTCTCGAGGCTAGGGTTCCCGGTGTCGATCACTTGTGACAATGGCAAACAATTCACAAGCGAAGAGATCAAATCGTTTTTCAGAGAAAAAGGCATAAAAATATATCACTCGATTCCATACTGGCCTCAGATGAACGGAGAAGTAGAACGACAGAATAGGGATATCCTCAAACGCTTAAAAATAAGCCAAGGCTTAAAAACTAATTGGCATGAAGAGCTTGTAAATTATCTAATGATGTACAACAGTACACCACACGGAACTACTGGAAAAACTCCTAGTGAATTATTTTTTAGACGCCAATTTAGGGACAAAATTCCTTGTGCCACAGATACCCAACATAGCGTCCTTGACGATGAAACAATCGATAATGACCGCGTACAAAAAGAAAAAGGTAGGAAAAATGAAGACAGAAAACGGAAAGCAACAGATGAAAACGATATAAATATTGGTGATAAAGTTTATCAAAAAAATTTAATCAAACCAAACAAGGTCACTCCAGATTATGATCCTACACCACACACAATAATAGAGAAAAGGGGCGGAGACATCTTAGTCCAAAATCCTGAGACGGGTCAGGAACTGAGACGAAATATTGTTCACCTTAAAAAAATAGAGGGTCAATGGCAAGTTAAAAGTAGGGAGAACAATAAAGTTAACTAACAATTGAAAAAGCATCTAAGATAAAGCTATTCCTTTTCAGATTCCAAAGGACAAAACAATACGTACCTTTTTTAAAAGTTGATGGATGAATTGCATGATAAAATCATTTGATTATGTTTTCATTTATGTATCTATTGACCATTGACAAGTTTATCAAATTAATATTATTCATAGATAGGGGTAAGATCTCATGTATGTATTATTATCATTGTCTAGCATATTTGTTAATTATTTTGATTTAGTTTAGTTATTCGTAATTCAGGTTTATAACATAATATAATTCAAATTTATAACAAAGGAAGAGATGTGATGTATTGAACTGGGCGAACTCATTGTGATGATTCAGTATATTGATAAGTCACGTATATGTAACCGAATGGCGATGCAAGGGGAACCAATATATTGGATATTCATTGAGATTCGGTGTGTGAATGAGACCGTACTTATAGACTGTTGTAATAAAAGTGTTAGAACGAATAGAAGTGTTTTATTCATAGAAATAGTGAACACCACAATTGTGTTAATCAGATCTTCATCACAACATTTCTTGACCTTAGAGCCACATCTAGGGTAATAAACTTTGGAGCAAGTATTGCACTTGAATCCAATTTTCACTAATGATTGCTTATACATACCGCATTTAAAATGATCAACTTGAAGAGTATCGCTCTCACCACCTTTCCTAGTCGCGGACATCGTGAGATGTCCCTTTTTGTTTCATTGCATATTATCTGAATTTGTATGTACCTTAATTGAAAAAAATAGAATGTATGATTAGTAACAGGAACAAATTATTCATTCCGTACGTAATTCAACCCACCAATTCATTAGAAGCAATTGTTTATGATATTTTGACTCCTTGATTTGTTTCTATCATTATTTTTTATTCATCTTTTGATCATTAAAAGAGAATCGAACAAACTTCGAATTGTAAAAATTCAAATATACAAAATTCCCGCCACAAATTTGGCTCCGCAACATAGCGGATTTTTGGTGACACTTTCATAGCAAGGGAAACATAGGATATGCTACCTCCCCTTCTTCTACCTCCATGGTATTTTGCCTCAACATCGTTAAACTGGACGGCTAAAAAGAATTTGAGCGTTGCGATCGCCAAGTTAAACGCGCCCTAAGAATCGAATATCGAACTCAACGTGAGAAATTTTTTTTTATAACGGAAATGTATAGTCCGTTTCAAAATGATTGGCATCTCGGGCCTGGTAATATCCTCAGACTATATACAGGGTGTTTCATCATAAACTGGACAAACTCATATGACGTATAGAGAACATCGGGAGAATCATTTTTTTCTTATGACATATTTCCCGTTTTCGAAGCATAAGGGAGATACACGGTGTTTAATGTAATTTTCGAGCGTTATTATATTGAGCATGGAGGTAGAACCTCCATGATATTGAGTGTGGTCGGTTATGTATAAGACTGGAAGTAATGGTTTCTTGTCATATCGTAGTATTTTTGGATGCTTCATTCAGAAATGGTGTAGAGCTCCGAAAAAAAAATTACAAAATGGCGGAAAACCTGCAATGTTCGTGATTTTTTTTTTCGGTTGCCAAATTGATTTTCATTTCCTAAATTAGCACAATTTTTAAAGGATATCTGTGAAAAAATTTTTTCAAAAATCGAACACAACTTTTTTTTTACATGTCTACAGCGAAAAAAAAATTTCACTCGAAATTGATGAAATTTTTCACGATTGTACTTACTTTTATACCTAACACGAATATGAAAACAGAATCGAAAAATATCAAACGGTTTCGTTTTTACAGCCATTCAAATGTCCCGTTCGAATATCTGAAATAATAAAAAAACATGACACAGCTTGTGTTCTTAGGCCCATAATTTTTGAATTTGTATGTCGAAACATTCCAGATTGCAAAATGAATTAAAAAAAAAAATCAGTGAAACTTTATTGAGAGTTGAACTCCCTACTCTGAGTTAAGTACCTATTAAAATAAATGTGGAATCTGAATTGAGACTGTTCAAAGGTTTTTAATTTTCGTTGCCAAGCAATGGCAGCTCATAGAATTTGACAGAGTATTTGAATTTAACTGAATATAATAATGCAAGTATCTTGAAACCAATTTATGCAGTTTGAGTAGAAATTGGCGGTTAATACTTCCCAGATATTAATGGCATGACATTATTGCGGAAATTTCTACGAATAATTCCACAATTTCACAAACGCAACAAAAAAACCTATTAGTATAAAATTTATTCATAATTCGTTCTCAAAAATATTGCCATTTCTCCGGATACACTTTCTCGACCTTTTCGCCACACTATCCACCGCTGAACGAACCATTTCCGGGTTTCGGCGAATCTCTTCGGCGGCTGATTCGATTCTTTGAATCAGTTCTTCTCTCGAAGTCACTGGAGCTCGCTTATCATAAACAAGACTCTTCATATGACCCCAGAAATAAAAATCCATAGGTGTAAGATCTGGAGAACGAGGAGACCATGCGACAGGTCCCAATCGGCCGATCCATCGGCGAGGGTATTGAGAGTCTAAAAATTCTCGTACACTCCTCACTGCGTGAGCAGGGCAACCATCATGCTGGTACCATATTCTTTGAAAGTGACTCAAAGGAATATCTTCCAATAGATCGGGCAGAGTTTCCCTCAAAAATTGATTATAGCCATTTCCAGTCAATGTTTCAGGAAGAATGTACGGTCCTACAATGAATCCATCCTTCATTCCCGCCCAAACATTGACAGAAAATCTCTTCTGGCTATTTTTTGCTACTGTTGCATGTGGATTTTCCCTTTGCCATATTATATTATTTTTGTTGTTGAAGAAACCATCTCTGTGGAATGTTGCTTCATCCGTAAACAGTATGAGACGTAGGAAATTCCTATTCTCACGTGTCCTTCTTAAAATAAATTCACAGAATTCTTTCCTCTTCTCAAAATCACCTTCTTCTAAGGTTTGACATGAACGGAAATGGTACGGATGGTAGCTATTTCTTTTCAAAACTCTCCATACAGTGGATTTACTCATATTCACACTTGGATGATTTGCTAGAGTTCTCGTTGATAACATCGGATTTTCACTCACTAAATCCAGGATACGTTCTTCGTTATTTCGGATTGTTTCCTTCTTCTTCTTGCGGTGAAGAATACCTTCTTCACGTAATTTACGCACTGTTTCTATGAAAGTTTTAAAATTAGGAACGTTTCGGCTTGGAAATGAGGCTGAGGCATTCGCTTCATAATAAGCCTGAACCATATCATTTTTTTCTAAAAGTGAATATTTCATTTTCGTTTGCTAACAAGTCGTTTCAATATACTCGAATCATTCAGTAAAATTCAAATAACCTGTCAAATTCTATCAGCTACTGTTGCTCGGCAACGAAAATTAATATACTCAGAACCTTAGAACAGACTCATATTTCACATTAATACTTAACTCAGAGTAGGGAGTTCAACTCTCAATGAAGTTTCACTGATTTTTTTAATTCATTTTGCAGTCTGGAATGTTTCGACATACAAATTCAAAAATTATGGGCCTAAGAACACAAGCTGTGTCATGTTTTTTTATTATTTCAGATATTCGAACGGGACATTTGAATGGCTGTAAAAACGAAACCGTTTGATATTTTTCGATTCTGTTTTCATATTCGTGTTAGGTATAAAAGTAAGTACAATCGTGAAAAATTTCATCAATTTCGAGTGAAATTTTTTTTTCGCTGTAGACATGTAAAAAAAAAGTTGTGTTCGATTTTTGAAAAAATTTTTTCACAGATATCCTTTAAAAACGGTGCTAATTTAGGAAATGAAAATCAATTTGGCAACCGAAAAAAAAAATCACGAACATTGCAGGTTTTCCGCCATTTTGTAATTTTTTTTTCGGAGCTCTACACCATTTCTGAATGAAGCATCCAAAAATACTACGATATGACAAGAAACCATTACTTCCAGTCTTATACATAACCAACCACACTCAATATAATAACGCTCGAAAATGACATTAAACACCGTGTATCTCCCTTATGCTTCGAAAACGGGAAATATGTCATAAGAAAAAATGATTCTCCCGATGTTCTCTATACGTCATATGAGTTTGTCCAGTTTATGATGAAACACCCTGTATCTATATATCTTGCACATGTTCAGAATTCTACCGTCAGGGAGCGCATCACTTCTCAGAAGTTCCGTAAATAAACCTATTTATACTGAAATCTGAGTTGATTACAATTCATTTCAGATTCACAAGTTTGATTATATATTTTTATTAATATTATATTTCATGAAACATCAAACAAAAATTTAAACATTTCGAAACGTGTGGAGAAGAAAACGTTTTCTTCGTGACAAGTGACAACAGAAATGTCGTAGGTACAATTTTAAAATAACGGTCTTCCTTCAACTTCAAAACAAATTTGAATTGAAAATGTGATGCTGTATGTTAAAGTCAAAAAGTTTTAAATTGAACAGTGAATTGTATTGGATCAAATTGAGTAAATCAGTTACTTAAATAATGAATACGCCATATAGAAATACCCAAAATTCAACTAGGGTTTTAAAGAGAGAAAAAACTAATATTTCAACTGCAAGCTCTGATTCATCAAAAGAACCGGTAAGAGTCTTCTGTAGAATACGTCCTCTGAATGATCAAAACGAAGCATCCTGCATATCTTTACTATCACCCACAGTTCTATCACTGAATTCAGCTGCAGATCCAAAATATACATCTCAAAGGGAACTTCATTGTCAATTCAAGCAGATTTTTACTTCTTATGCCACTCAAAAGGAAATCTTTGATTTTGTTGCATTACCCCTCCTTCATGATCTGCTCAAGGGTAAAAATGCTTTATTACTTGGTTATGGTGTAACTGGTTCAGGAAAAACTCATACCTTGTCTGGTGAGCCCAGTGACCCTGGAATAATGCCTCGTTGTATAAACTCAATTTTCAATACCATAGGCAATTTCCAAACTCCTAAATTCACCATCAAACCAGACAGGATGAATGGATTCCAAATTCAGTCAGAAAGTGATGCTATTCAAGATAGGCTGTTAGAAAATAAGGCAAATAATGCTAAAGCTGCTAGAGGTAAAACTCCAAAAAAAGTTTTAGATCAACCATATTATTTCAATGATGGGACCAGAATAGGTGATATGGATGAATCTTGTTCTTATACTGTATTTGTCAGCTACGTTGAAATTTACAATAACACAGTTTATGACCTGTTAGATGAGTCAAATGGCAAAAATTTACAACCGAAAATATTACGAGAAGATTTACAAAAAAATATGTATGTAATTGGGGTAACTGAAGTGGAGGTGAAATCTGCCGAGGAAGCGTTTGAAATTCTCAATTCTGGCCAAAAGAAAAAGAGAATGGGACACACTCTACTGAATTCAGAATCTAGTCGTTCACATTCAGTTTTCAATATACGATTGGTTCAAATCGAACAGGTTACTCATAATTGTAACGGAATGGCTATTATACCAGATTCCAATTTAATAAAAATATCACAGCTGAGTTTGGCTGATTTAGCTGGTTCTGAACGTACAAATCGTACACAAACAACTGGTATGAGACTTAAGGAAGCTGGGAGAATCAATAACTCACTTATGTGTTTGAGAAATTGTTTGGAAATCTTGAGAGAAAATCAACTCACAGGGTCTAATAAGTTAGTCCCATATAGGGACAGTAGGTTAACATTTCTTTTTAAGAACTTCTTTGAAGGATATGGAAAAGTAGAGATGATGGTTTGTGTCAATCCATCTATAAGAGATTATGATGAAAATTTGCAAGTGATGAAATTTGCAGAAATGTCTCAAGATATCAAGATTAGAAAGACAGAACACAGAGATACTCCGATCCTTAGGAAAACTGTGAAAAAAACATTGAATACCCCATCATCTGTGAACAGGGCTAAATCTCATTCCTCATTTACCTTGCCTAAAATACCAAGTTTCAATTTCAGTCCAACTAATTTGGAGGATATGTTTGTTAATTTGGATCAAATTGCAAAAATTTTAAGACTTAGAAGTTCAAAATTAATAGGAAATCACAATAGTGAATACATTAACAAGGAAACTCGTTTCAGGAAAAGATTATGTGAAATGAATGAAGAATACATTCTGAATTCTTCTGAAATAAAAAGTATGAAGGCAATAATGAAGAGAGAAAAACAGGAAACTTATAATTTGAAGAATAAAATTTCTAATTTAGAAACCGTCAATAATAGTCTTGCTTGCAAAAATGAAGAATTGCAAGATGTTTTGAGAAATATGAGAGAAATTATTGATGAAAAAGATTTGCAAATTAATCAAAAAATTTTAGAGAGGGAGAAAGCTAAACAGAAATTTGTGTTGGCAAATGAACAAATGTCACAAGAACTAGAAAATAAGTTAAGGAAACAACGTGAACAAATACATGCATCAATGCAAGCTAAGGAGAATAAATTGAAAAGAGTGAGAGAAATTTTGGAAAGTAACGATTCAACAGAGTCAGAAGAACGAAAATGTGACTATAAATTACAATCTGTGTCACCTCCAATGAGAGACATAGTGAATATTAATAGGAGAAATTTTCAGATACCTGCATCAAGAAACGGACGTTCTGATGGGGAAGTCTGGCTGGAACACAATGCAGTCAAGCCAATACCTTTAGGTACTGTTTTACAACCAATGGTCAAGAAACGAAAGTCTTTAACAAAATTATCAAAGGCTAGTGATGTGACAAATCCTAAACAAAATAAATACTGCTTGATTGCTCAAGACCAAGATACTGATGGTGAAATTGAAACAAAAGTGTACAAAGGTGATATTATTCAAACTTGTGGTGGAGGAGCTCAAGTTGTTTTCAATGATGTTGAACTATTGAGACAAAAAAGTCCAACCACAAGTCCTTAGTTATACTCAACTTTTTTGGCATCAAAACAAGATTTTTCATATCATTTTTTTATGGTTAGTGATTTTAATTGTAAGACAATAATGTACTTAAAATGAAGTGTTATTTGATTATTAAGCTATTAATAATTTTTTTGAAGAATCATCAATGTAATAATTTACGTTATATTTTTATAAGAATAAATTGACTTGCCAATTGAATATCAAAGATTTGCTGAAATTTTTTCTCAAAATTAATATCAATCCTTAATGTTTATTTTTATATTTGATTTCGCTCGCCCCTTTATTTGTTCACATCGGATTGTATGCATACATATTATCAATAATGTACCTTCGAGTTTATAGGTTCGTCCTCAACTCGAATCAATTTTGTAATAAATAAATAAATAAATAAATAAATCCTATAAAATCACAATAAAATTTGTTAACAAACCAGGATTGTTATGAAAGCAATTAATGGTTATGATTAATAATAATGGTTAAGTGAAAAGAAGTAAGGGAATATTCTATATGGTATTATTCATCACCTTATTTGATGACAAAATTTATTCATTCAATTTTCTAAGCAATCAGGACTTTTGATACAGTACATCAAGAGCTCAGATTCCTGATTGTGTGTTTATTTCTTTCAACTCCATGAAATGTCTCCTTAATCTATCATCCTACTTCTTTAGGTGTGGAAAAAAAAGTTTGCAAACTAATTTATTTGACAACAATTTTTTTCAATATCCATTGTATTTTTAACTCTCTTTTGTTCAGCTTCTAAGGTGAGATAATCTGGCTTATTTCTCTATTTTTCCGGAGTAATAATAATTGTATCTCTTAGTTTTGTTCATTACATCATCAGAAAAATATAGCGAATCGGCAAGTTCAATACAATGAAATTATTGAGGCCCCTTTTGAAGCTTTTCATTTGACTTGGGGCAGTCTGATACGCCACTGTGCTGAATAATTGGTTGTGACTCAGGCGTTGGCTCATTAAAATATCAAAAAAACCTTTCGTCGCTTAGAAATGCATTTTATTTTTCTGTCTGGAGTTTTCTTTTGCAAGCTCCACTCAAATATTTTCTTTTCCGATCTGGCATTTTTTCTTTTTTTCTGAAAAATTTCAGGACATTCGAAATGTCGTTTCTAATTGGCGCATTCAATAACTTTCCTTTTTTTTAATTTTGAAAATGAAAAAATACGACAGACGTTTCTTAACGGATACATAAGCTACGCAATTAATTCTAGAACTTACCTCGAATGAAATTGTAATCCTGAAACCAAAGGCACTAAAAGAGTCAAAACATTGAAAACTTTGTCGTTGATTATATTATAAACAAACTCACAACGTGGTTTCGTATTCAAACACTTGTTTCTCTCACTACTAGAATTGAAATGGAAATAAAAAGATTTAATAATATTTTCCCCTTCTTCATATAAATATCCTGATTGGAGAATTGACAATAATTTCTGCAATAACAGATAAGACGCAAGCCGCCTGAAGAACAACATGTCAAATAAGCCGCCGAGCCCCCAATAAAACGATCATGAGGCGACGTTCAAAGAAAAATACCGAAAATCTTGACGCTATAAAAAACTCTTCAAAATAGGGTAGCACAGGTGTGATTGAGGGATATGTCGAATCGAATTACTGTTAACTTTCTAGGTGGTTTGAATATAATTCAGGAATATTTCTCTATTTTTCGAGAATAATAACTGTACCTTCGTTGTTAAGGTTTTGATCGTTATATCATCAGAAAAATATGGCGACTCGGCAAGTTAAATAGGGGCCCCATTCAAACCTTTTCGTTTGGCTAGGGGGCCCCCTTAGTGCCGGGGCCCCTGCACTGCGGGTCCTCTGCTACGCCACTGATTTATTTGTTTCCTCTGAGTAGAGAATTATTCACAATGATAAATGTTCTACATCATCCTGGACGGCGAAATGGACCTATGCTTATAGACAAGGGTTGCCAACTCAGAGCTATTGAAATAAAGGCATTAAAAAAAAGTTTGCAGTAGGCGTACCATTTTAAGGCTTTCAAGGTAAAAAAGCGGGTTAGGAAAGCTTTTTTTTTTAAATCGATTGAATATTCAGCCTGAAAATAGTGTATTTAATGTTCTGGGTGTCGTATGGGAATTTTGGACAATTTATTCTTGGTCATTTAAATGTTTTCATTCTAAGTTTTGGATAACAAAGGATATTTGCAGTCCTTTGACACCTTCCAAAAGATCGAAGGACATGGTGTTGAAATAAAGGACTGTCCTTTGAAATAAAGGACTGTTGGCAACCCTATTATAGACGGTATTGTGCTCCCCACTCACCCTTGGATGAAAGTGAACTATCATCCAGGTTCTGGAGTACTGGACCTATTTGAAATCTAAAAAATTGGATAATGATATTTTTCAATATTATCTACTGAGCTAAAATGTTCTTGATGCCTGACCACTTTTACTTATACAGGGAATGAAAACAATTTTTTTCCATCAAACACGGCGATGCAAATGAAACTCTTATGCGATCGTAAAACTGGTCACAAATGATATTCCATTTCTTGTCACATTTGTGACTCTCATGCGATTTAATTTTGAGACCACTTTTCTTTATTTCCTTCCGATGTCGCATAGGAATTTCGATGGGATACTAAAATATATTTTCAAATAGGAAGCCTTTTCTCATCGCATTTGAGACATATTTTGTTATACTCATTGCGTTCATGAATTTTATACCACTTTTAATGCGGGTGATGAAATCATTGATTGCAGGAAGATATTACTAAAAAAATTTATTAGAACAAAAAATATAACAATTAGTAACATCAAGATAGAATACATTGGAATACAAAAATGGGAACAAAACTGTACATAATAATAATACCTTTATTCGCCAAAAATCATTAAATCAATTTATAATGAAACTGGGGAATGTCATAAAACAATACAAATTAACAACCAAAAATAAACCCTTTGATACTGTAATGCTCTCGCTGAAGCAAAAACTTGTAGATCTCTCACAGAAACAATTTGAAATTATCCAATTCACGTAAAAATATCGGCAAGGCATTAAACAATTTGATAAAGACATATGTGCAAGATGTCTCAGTGAATGAAAGAGAGTTCTTTGGATAGATCAAAAAGTTATCTCTTGTACTGTAAGCACCAGACTTTCTGAACTTATCGAAGTATTCTGGATGTTTGAATACAAATTGTAGACATTTATATATGTAAAATGCTGGTAGAGTGAGAATATTGTTCATCTTAAAAACTCCACGACAGCTTTCCCGAAACTTTAAATTGAACATACATCTGACCGCCAATTTCTGAACCCTGAACACTGAAACCGCCTGCTGACTACACTACCTCACTAGTAATCCATGTTGAAAATTGGCATAGTATATGGTCTTCAAGAAGTCAACAGTCAATTCCGACTTGAGAACTTTCAGAGGGTACATTACCCTATTTAGTTTTTTACACACCTGTTCAACATGTTCCGTCCATTCGAGATGTAGGTCTATTACAACTCCAAGAAATTTTGTGCTAGCTTTCAGATCTATTTCACTCCTCGAGAAAAACATATTGTCATCTATACCTGAATTTCTCAATTTGTGACTGAATGAAACAAATTCTGTTTTTTCAGAGTTCAACTTCAAATTATAAGACTGACACCAAGAATTCTACGTCTTAGCCACAGTATCGATGAGATTTTGTAGACTCATTTGATTTTTAGCTCGTATAAGCAAATTAGTATCATCGACGTAATTCACAAAATACTCGTGAAGTTTTGGAAGTATATTTGGCATATCATTGACGTAAATCAAAAATAATAATGGTCCGAGGTGACAACCCTGAGGAACGCCTTAAACAACCACAGATGTGGCTGATGTGTATTCATTACCATCAACGGTTAATGACACATACTGGGTACGGTTATATATGTAGCTTTTGATTGATTTCAATGTATTACCCTATTTCAGAAGCTTCAAGCTTCTGAAATATCATGATTTACCGAGTCAAAGGCCTTTGAAAAATCAAGAAAGATGCCTAAAAGTAAGTCTCTCTCTTCAAGGCCCTCACAATCATTTCAGACAACTTATACAAGGCAGTATCTGTCCCTTTACCCTTCAGGAATCCGTGTTGCTGTTCACTGAAAATATTGAACTTGTTGAAAAAACTCAGCAGTCTATTACATAGTATTTTTTCGAATATTTTACCGAAACTGTTCAACAAACTGATGGGTCTACAGTTTTTCATATCGGTTGGATCATGCTCTTTATAAATAAGTCTAAGCATATCTGGTGTGGAGGATGGGTTAGGATTCCAGGAAAAGTCGTAGAACGTTTTAATAATTTATTTAACAAAAACAAATTTTGAAGTCGGTTAAAACTTATTAGTCTGAAAAGACTGATTTTTGTAGAATATATGGATTCCACACAGCGAAGGCGAGTCGATAATTAGTAATGGATATGAAGGTACCAAAAGATGGAATTTGTCAGGCTGGTTCGTCGTTGGTTTTTAGCGGCTGTGAATGTTGGTTGTTCGAGAAATATTCGAGTAGCAGGTAGCCGTTGAAGAGGAATCTGTTCGAAGCTGTGAAACAGATGTTTCTGCGTTGAGAGCGGAAGTGTCGAATATCTCGTCGAAGTTGCTGGGTTCGAAGTCTCGATGGAAAAGGATCTGTTTCTGCTTTCTTGCTGTATTTATGTCTGTTTGTCTTCACCTATTAGGGATGCGAATTTTTTGACCTAGAAAAGGCGTGACTCCATCGGATCTGCTCAAGTCGGATTTTAACGAATTATTGTTTTCGTTCCAGCTGGACTTGAAGAATTTTCGGTGATTTCGTCGACTTTGTTTTAACGGACTTAGAGAAATTCGCCACACTGGAAATATTCCGTATTTGAAACTATTGTTTATTATAAAGTTAATGGGCTTTATAATAACGGTGATGGATTTTTTAATTACACTTATAGGAATACCAGCTTGACCACAACTCTTTTTGTTTGCTATCTTATCAACTACATGTAGAATTTCCTTTTTAAGCACATCAAATATGAAGAAAGACTTTTCATTTCGATTAATTGTGTTTGATCTTGAAGAAGATGAATTAAGTTGTTTTAATTGACTTCCTCTGAAATGAACACCAAAGTCCGCAACCACGGCTTGAGGAGAACCCACTATATTCATTCCAGACGTTTTCGATTGTTTTCTTGTTTGTAAAGGGTATTTTTAGTGGCAATTCTTCTAACTTTTTTTTTTTTTACAAGTTATAAATAAAATTGGCGCGATGATATTGCAATATACTGGATATCCAACCGGTAGTGTCCATTAGATGATATATTTTTAAATATCAAAGCCTTCACCGGAAATGGTATCAACTTTCTTATTTCTAATGGAACAGCCTATATATTATCACTATATCTCTGACTGCCGCATTCATTCACTCGTCCAATGAATGCCAAATGCATTATCTCAGATCTGATTTTTGAAATGGGTTTACCGAAAAGATATTCAACATCATTTTGTAAAGAACATAAAGTTTTTGTATACTGGAAGGTAAAATGAGAGTCTGAAAGTTGAAATTCGAAAATAGCCAAAAATTCGATTTTTCCAAATGAAAACCGAATTTTTTTTACTCAAATCTCAATTTGTAAATAATAAATAAGTGGAGTTTTTCGAAAGTTCCCTATATCCCTATACAGGGTGTTTCAGAGTGAGGTTCCGTAAATTCAGGATTTTAATTCTCAGATGTATTAGTTTATCAGGATGAGAGCATAAAATATAAACTTTTTGGTTTTTCACATTTATTAATTTCTACATAACACTTTCTCCTAACCTAACCTCTCTCTCTAGCGCGTCTCCACTCACTGTCGCGCCCACTTCGAACATAGAGTCCTATTTGTCACTTCACCTTAGACCTACTTCTGTGCATAACACCTTAGACCTATTATTGTGTCTAACAGATGATTTTATGATATAAAGTTTTTATGAACTATGGGTCTCTGACGAACTGTTTCTGAGATACAGGGTGTTGACATTTAATGAAAAAATTGGTTTTATGTAATTATTTTCTACACCGTACACGATCTATTTTTGTGTTTTGGCACGTTATGAGTACGCATTAAGACACATTTTTTCGGATACGAAACGATGTTAAATTTTCACCAGTGGCGTACGTACAGATTTCTGTCACAACAAATTCGTTGAAAAAATTTCTACGCCAATGTTTTTTCTCAAATTTTAAATTATTTTCGTGATAACCATATAATTCACAGTAAGAATGGTCTCTCGAGTTTTTTACCTGCGACGAATATTTTCTCAGAAAAAAAAATAAAATGCAAATTCAGCATGTGCTTCAATACCGACTAATTTTCAGACTATGGTTCCGTGAATTCGGAATCTTAATCCTCACATGATTTAATGATATAAACTTTCTATGGACTATGTGTCTCAGACGCATTTTTTCTGAGAAACAGGGTGTTGAAATTGAAAAAAAAATGTTTTTCGAATTTATTTTCGGCACAGTACACATTTTTTTGTGTTTTGGTAGGTTATCAGTAGTTATTCTGAATTTCGTGAAAAAATAAAAAAATTTCTTAACTTTCCTAGAAGAAAATGTATTTTGGAAGTAATCAAAGAATTTCTTTACTTTCCTAGATGAAATTGCATTTTATTTTTTTTCTCGGAAAGTATTCGTCGCAGGTAAAAAACTCAAGAGACCATTCTTACTGTTAATTATGTGGTAATTACGAAAACAATTTAAAATAAAAAAAATCATTGGCGTACCAATTTTTTCTGTCCGTACGGACAGTAGTCCGTACGGGCGCCACTCGTAAACATTAAACATCGTTTCGTATCCGAAAAAATGTGTCTAAATGCGTACTCATAACGTGCCAAAACCAAAAAAAAAATCGTGTAAGGTGTAGATAATAATTTCATAAAACCAATTTTTTTTTCTAAATTCCAACATCCTGTATCTCGAAAAAAGTGCGTCAGAGACCCATGGTTCATAGGAACTTTATATCATAAAATCATATGAGGATTGAGATACCGAATTAACGGAACCTTATTCTGAAACATGCTGTATATATTTTTGCAAAAAGTCAGAGATTTTTATGAAAGGGCGAATATTCAATACCTCAAATATATATATATCTCGAAAATAGTACATTTTGGATAAAGGGAACCCATAAACGACTCCACTTACGTTACCCATTTCAAAAACAGATCTGAGTAAATGCGTTGAATCCTCAGTCCTACAGTCTTCTACAAGCCTCAATTTGTAATTTTTTTCAAGAAACACTGGATGACTCGAAAACGGCTCTAGTTGGCCATAGGAAATGAAACATAAAATGAATGTTGCATTCAAAGATATATCCGAAAAAGTCATTATATACAGGGTGTTCCATTAGAAATAAGAAAGTTCATATCATTTTCGGTGAAAGCGGATGATATTGATATTTAAAATTATATCATGAATGAAGACTTCTCTTTATCTTCACACAAAATTTGAAGTGATCGAATGACTGTTTTTACATAATCTTCTGGAGGGCACTCGCGGTGGGTCATTCTGTGTAGGTATATATTTGTTGGAAAAAATTACTCCCCACAGAAATTCACTCTAGGACCGCCCATGTCTTACCGAGTCTGAAAAATCGCTCTGAAACGAAATAATCTGAGCGAGGTGATCAGAAACATGAGCCTGCTCATTATATCCCGGAATATTGCCAATGTTAGAGATTATGTATTGTTATCAATACACGCTTCGTTGCTAGTATGACTATATATTACTATTTTGGCGTCGAACGAATCAACAATGGACAAAAGGATAGCCTTATTAGGGTCTTTTGAGGAAGGTTCTGTGTGAATATTAAAATCTCTCGCAATTAGATATTTTACGTTCATTTCCGTAAGTTTCTGTGAAACAATTATCAATTTTTCAAAGAAGAGATCCACATTGCTTATTGCTTCCGTTGGCGATCTGTATATCGAAACAATAACAAAACGACTATGTTCAATATTTACAAACGCAGCTGAGCATTCAAAAGAATATGGAATACTCATGCGTACAAATTCTTTCACCTCAGTAGTTACATTGAATGAACAATTTCGAACATATATTGCACTACCACCGTGCTCTCCTAAAAGCCGACAGAAGGAGGAAACAAGTTGATAATTTGACAGTTTATATGCCGCATTGACTTACTATAATGTGTAATAAGAAGATACGTATAACCTCCTATACCGCTAGTATTGGCCCGATTACCTGCATTCATTTGAAGCAGTGATCACGTGGTACAATTGTCCCCGGCGATGCACTGCGCATGCGCGATAGTTATATTCACCTGTCAAATATATCTTACAGATCATGGAGGTGGAAGTAGGGGAGGTAGCATATCCTATGTTCCCTTGGTATGAAAGTGTCACCAAAAATCTGCCATGTTGCGGAGCCAAATTTGTGGCGGGAATTTTGTATATTTGAATTTTTACAATTCGAAATTTATTCGATTCTCTTTTAATGAATAAATAATGATCGAAACAAATCAAGGAGTCAAAATATCATAAAGAATTGCTTCTAATGAATTGGTGAGTTGAATTACGTACGGAATGAATAATTTGTTCCTGTTACTAATTATACATTCTATTTTTTTCAATTGAGGTACATGAATATTCAGATAAGATGCAATGAAACAAATAGGTAAATTATCTCGTGTACCCTTATCAATTAAAATTGTATAGTCCAATTTTTGCGAGTTACCGGGTTACACACGGTCATAAACGGTTACGATTTTCTGATACCGTTCGTATTTTTGCGAGAGCGGTAATAGAGGGGAAGGTGTTATGACGTAGCCGTCATTGTGACCGTTGTTGAAAATCTGTAACCTTGTTCCAGAGCAGGGTAACTGGTAGCGGTTATAAGCGCATTCGCGCCAAATACGAAAATTGCTTTATTTTGCATCTTGTAGATTGAAGCGTGCCTATACCTATGAAGTTTCTTGATTTATTCATTTGATTCATTTTTAACACCAGCTCAGCAAGATGTGAAAGAAAACCTATAATTATGCAAAATATTGTTAGTATTTGATTTCACATCCTCTCTTTCCAAATTTGTTCTTGCTTCATTTTTGACCTATCTTGACGCTTAATGTCTAGAGGTAATTCTGTTTTCAGATTATTATTTTTGAATATAATAATACAGGAAACTCATTAACATTTCTGGAAATATGCATATTCAAATAAGTACATACTAGCTAAAACATATGATTCTTCAGTAACCAAGTATGATTTAGCGAGGATGTATAACCGTGTTAAGAAATTGACAGTGAGGATGAGTGGGGGTAACCACACTATTACCAAAAGTATAACCGGACAACAATAATTAAACCATGTATTTACAAACGTCAAAAAATTTAGCTTTTCACCATTAATTGGCGAGTAAGATCAGCATATGCTGTACAAGAAATCATTTCTTATATGTTTTTCCACTACATACAACTGCCAAAACCAACGAACGAATAATAAATAAGGCCAAAATTGCAGAACCTACAGTTTAAAATACCTCGAGGTCGGCCATCTTGGGGTGCCAAGTCCTGATTCGTTTTGGTGACACTTTTCAAACGTTATGCCCCCTCCACTTCGTTTACCTCCATGCTTAGAATATAGAAAACCAGGAAGGAGCATATCATGCATTCTGGTGCGACGAGAATGGTGCACTCAATATGGCCGATACTCGTTTCCGTTTCGCAGTGGCGTAGGGCATTTGAATTTTCAATTAAATTTTGTTAACGAAATGGCATATTCCAAATCGGTCTAAAAAATCTTAACGAAGTAGGGGAGCAAAACACAATGCAATTTTATATTGTTTTTATTGATTCCTTAACAAAATTAATCCGTTATACAGTTCTAATTCTTTCATCATCAACCGTATTTTTACAAATATAATTCAACCTGGTGATGAAAAAACAATTAGTTGTACTTTTTATCAAAAGTTTCAGACGATATATTCATTTCATGGTCCTTTATTCTTTACTTACATATTCCAACTGATCGATTTCAGTTGTTGGAAATCTGCAATAAATAACCTGATAAAGGCCACAGATGACCGATTAAAACAATCGCCTGGAACATAAAAGGCTCCTGTCGTTAGGACAAAACCCAGGTTTCTTTACGAAACTCATCCATATCACTCTCTGTTTTTCATCTCTGGAAAATCTGGAAAAATAATTGAACTTATAAATTGTGAAGAACTGAATAAAAATCAATTCAACGATAAAATCATGGTTTTACTTCCGAAATGTCCCTTGAGACGAAATTAATAGCGCTACCAACTATCAGTGTCAGTTGGTTCAATGAAATTGATTACCGAACATCACCTACGCCCATGGTTTGTTACGGATAACCTCCAAATTCAGCAAAATTGAAATCCCGTGTTTTTCAGGAAAAAATGAATCATTTCAATACCAATATCACTTACCTGTGAAATGTTACACCAAATTCTTGTTTTTTTGGTGTTTTGAAATTGCCACACTCTGCACAACTAATCATTTCATCGAAAATGTTCTAAACTGGGAAAATGTCTTATAGCACTAAATTACGTGTATAAACTAGTAAGAAATTCACGGACACACCTTGAAACCTCGCCTAAAACTTAATTCAATACAGTTAAACTGCGAAAATATCACAAAAACCAAATAAAAGTACAATTTGCTGAGAGCAACACTTTCTTATTTCAAATTCGTACCAAACGATGACTCATTCGTGGTGCACTCTTGTCGCACTTCCGCTCTTGCATTAGGTGCGCATAGGCTCCTTCCTGGTATTTTATATTCTAAGCCTCCATGACTGTGAAACGCAAACCATAGATAGATATCAGCACCGATTGGCGAATCCAACATCCGTTGAGGCCGCTGTAAATACTTGATTTCTAGGTTCGAAATTTAGCCACCAGCCTGAGTGGCGCTAGTTTTTTGTAAATTTTTGAATGACAACGGGATATTTATATTATTTTGTGAAATAAATGAATAGATTTTCATTTTAAGAATGATTTAAAGGCTATTCAAGGTTGTGGGGTGTGTTAATGGATTTTTGATTGTACATTAAGTGTAGCGAATTCAGGAGTACAATTTCTTTTCACAACGAATAATGGAAAAATTGTATGCACAGATATTTAAATTACTTGGAAAAACAATTATTTGTGTCAAAAGAATATGTATTACACGTGAAATAATATGATTGGAAATATTTCCTATATTCATGAGATTCGTAAATATATGGTACTACCTCCAAGTGATATCCAATTGAAGCAGAATCATTCGTGCTGCACACAGGTTCAGATGAATATGTTAAATTTGGAAACCTACGAATTCATTGTTATTAAAGTTTATCGAAATCATTTCTGAAAGTGAGTGATTCATTTTATGAAGATTAAAAACAACATTTGATTGATTTCTTTAATCATATTACAAAATGAATAAATGATTCTGAAATTTTTTATAGTCTTTATTTGTGTTCAAGTGGTTTTAAAATGGAAATTATACACATTTTTCATCACACACTATTAACATAACAATCAAATATAGATAGAATATATGAAAAAGATTTAATGGACATAACCCTCTGAAACTATAATGAACCGTTTACAGCTGTTTTGGGCTTTCGGCCCTCATCAGTACGGTGAGAATTTTTAATTCGAAAACGCATAACGGAGTCAACACAAGGGAGCCAGCCCCACATTTCCCAGGTTATGTCCATTAAAACTTTTCCATATATTTTACCGATCCCTCATTATTCATATCTTTTTCATATAGATAGAATGTTTGTTTACATCGGAAAATTTGCAGGAGATGATACTAAATAGTCAGGAGAGATGTATGTAACTGCAAAGTCAAAGTGAAACAACTAAAACAAAATGCTGACATAAATATACAATAACCCTTCAAAAATTTATACAATATTTAAAAAATTTAACTCGTTCGAAAACTTATTTATAGCCAAACCAGTGCACGAGTTCAATTCTTTCTCATTTTTAATGGCGTAAGCAAAATTTCACATCAAATCACCAGTGTTCACTTAAATCCCGTTTCTCTGCATTTTCAAATCTCACAGATTGCATGTTGAATAGAATAGCAGCAGATTGTTCCTCTTCACTCAAAACAGACATTACTGCAACATTTTTTTTCTTGATTTTCTCATCACTTTCAAAATCATGGAAATGATTACACTGAGTGAGGAATTATATGTTTATCCCTGAGAGTATTATTCCTGGATTCTCTCCTCAATTTACATTGGGCCATACAAGCCTTAGTCCTTTCTTCTGAATATTAACGTGGCAAATTTTGAGAAGTAAAAGCCGTAGCTTTAAGCTAGAAGCTTTCATTTGCTAAAATTTTGAGAAAGCCTTAAAGGATATATGTATAAACCACTATGAAATATTCACAAAGTTCTTTACAACAGACCTATTGCAAGATTATCACTCTCATGAAAATGAAAGGAGAAAACAAACATTTTTTCCATCTCCAATTTTCTCACCCAAGCTTCTCTTTTTTCAATTTTTTCTAATATATCAAGGGCATCAATAATTGATTCACTCATAATGAAAATATTATTCCACTAGCCAATATTATTCAAATAAATTTTTTTATTTCTGCTTAGCTTCAAGACAGCTTCTAACCTGAAATTTAACAGATGAATTTGAGAATAATCTTATGTTAACTATATAATTCCCGTATAAATACCTTTCTATAGTTTCTCAGCATCAATTCTACTATTCAAAAAACCTAATAATTTCACCAATCTTCGTATATTAAACGAAAATATCACTAATTTATATTACAAACCATGTATTTTGAACGCGATTACTCCAAAGTATACTTGTTTTCTTAGGGCGATATTTCGCCGCTAGAGGGAGTTTAGATTTTTGGATTCGCCAATAGAAGGCCGGTAAAACCGAAGATAGAACTCTATCGGCTATCTTCGGTTGTTTATTGAAAACGGCCGTAAGTAACGTTTTGGAGTTAGAATTTTAGTAGAGTCAAATAAAAAAAGATCCTTTTTTTCTTCGACTCCTTTAGCGGCACGTTCACCTCTTTTTGGGTGAACAAATTTCATGACATCATCGTGTCCGAAAACTTTGGATGATTTTTTTTTATTTATAAAATTCGCTTCAACCACATGGGTTATTAGCAATGGAGTAATAATGATACATAATATATTAACAATATGTCAAATGTACGCTGTTGAGAAAGTTCATAATATTTTTAACTTCACACTTTTCCATGAAAATGTCTTTCAAAGTCCCCGTTATGAGATGTCTTGTTCTTTCCTCTTGGTATGTTAGACATTCACACAGGATATGTTTGACAGTTTGTATAACGTTACAGTCTTCACAGGAGATTTCTTGAGTCTGGGTGTTGATTTTTGTTCAACCAGAAAGTGCTCAACGTGCCTCAGAAAGTTATCAATTCATAAAAAACCTCTGCCAATAATTAGATACTTTAATACAGTTTCTAGAACGTAATGAAGAAAAAAGAGTCAAACTGAAAGAATTTTTCGTTCATATTCCCTGTAGCTGCATCGCGGAATTTTATAACTTTTTTTCTCTTTTAGCTCGGCTTAGATACTTTTTGTTTCAACATTTATTGTATTATTTTAGCTTTCTTATTCAAAAGAATACAATGTGACACAGAATCATGGTACACCCCCATTTTCTTCTTTGTTTCTGTAGCTATTTTTTTGAAATTTGGAACATTGAATATACTCATTGTAGGGCATTTTTTTACATATTCAGAAAAAAAATTCAACTTCAAATTGTTGTTTGTGTTCGATAGCTAATTATTGTGATTGAACCGAGAAGATACTTGAACTTGTCTAAACTCCATCATGGTGTTCGTATTGGTTAAACAAAAAAAAAGTTGATATGGATGGATACCCCACCGATGGTACTTTCGAATGACGTCAGAGTATACCATTATTATACCATTTGACAAAACGGAGTTTCGAGTGAAAAAAGGTTTTGGTTTACTTTTTTGGTACGTATTTCGAACCACGATACTTTTTAAATCGAAATTACTATAGTGTAGCATTATTTTGATTATTTGAAATAATTTTAGGGAGTTCATGGCTCTCTAGATCGAAAAATAAAATGCGCGTTCTGACGAATGAAATATCAACTATGAGGTATCATTAGATGAAGAAAATTATGGAACTTTCAAAAATGTTATAATATACCGGGTTTCCCATTTGAAAATCCAAAGTTGATGTCATTTCCGGAAAAACCGGAAATTGGATTTTTTTCTTAAATATGTCAAAAAGTGCCCTATAGTGAGTATATTCAATGTTCCAAATTTCAGAAATATAGCTACAGAAACAAGGGAGAAAATGGGGGTGTACCATGAGTCTGTGTCACCCTGTATAATATAAATATTTTTGTAATGGGAATAGCTGCAACTGATATGGATACTCTTTTTTCTCACTCGAGATTTCGAGATTTATTTATCTCTTCTTCAGGAGAACTACAAAATATACAATATAATGAAAAATGTTCAGGTATAAAATGAATTCGTGAAAAACTTACGAAATTGAGATTGTACAGGAAGATGGAATTAAAATAACTGACATCAGTAAATACTGAAAATAATTATGGTAAAATATAAATTTTATTATTATTTTCATTTCCAAAAAATTTATATTTTGCCATAATTATTTTCAGTTGGAGCTTGGAGAGGGGGGGAGTTTGGAGCTTCCTCTTCTAGAGATGAATATAACCGAATAACTTCTCGATTGGTTCATTTCTCGGGTAGAATTCATAGATTGCATACCGCTGAATGACGTTTCGAATGAGGATAGTAGAGGTTGCAGTGTATCGCGGATATTTTTTCTTATTTATATTTGTTTGTGTAACTATTTTATTACGTGTTTTTGAGTGGTAGGTTTTGTAGTTTACAATGTAATTTATAATATTTTGTTATTCTTAACTTCATTACTGTATGTAACGTGTATTTGTTCGGAGCGGATAACAGACTGTTGACTTGTTTTATCTTTATCTATCTCTTCATTTGCACCACCCTTATCTTATCATATATCTGTGGCTATGGAATGACCACAGTTTCACAAATATCGATCTACCTATATCTTTCCCTATCCCGAATATTATTATTTTTATCTTACCAATTTTGCATTTCAAGACCCTTCTCTTTATCTTTATCTTGTTGTTTGTCACTATCTCTGTATCTATATTGCTCATTTATCTTCGAGGAGGGACGAATTTAATTGAGTCTGACTGAATGCCTATCGATCTGCTGGGGTTCATCACTGTTATGCATACCTTAAATAAATTTGAGCGTAACCTTTTGATTCATATTGCAAGTAACTCTTGCTGGCGCCCGTTATCTATCCTTTTCCACTTTCCTCGATCAATCTGTAGACGTGCAAGGTGGTACACCTTACTTCGCTAACTAACACTTAGTGCTCGACTTAGTGTCACTATATCTCTTCTCTTCGTATCTTGGGCAGGTGCCGGTAGAATATGTGGAGGATATTTCTTTCGAGTGTGTCTTTTCACAGATTCTTAGGCGTCGTGGTGTTGCTTCATCTCTTTACCTTGTTTTTTAACAACTATCTTTGAAAAGTACACCATGCTTGGTTGGGAGCGTCACTTGTCACCTGTGACGATACGATAGGTCTATAACATCTAGACAAAAAAAGAATATAGTACCGATTTTGACTATGTACGGATTTAGACTTTTTCTGATTTTTGACTTATATGAACTTGTAATGAGTTTCTCTAATATTTACCGATTTTGATAAATTTACCGATTTTAACTTATCTTTATATCGTTTATCCTATTAGCGTGCGAGGACACGTCTTATCTTGATGAATTTACTAATTATGAGTTATCTCTATATCGTTTATCTTACTAACGTGCGAAGACTTCCTTTTCTACCGATTTTGATTTCCTTTTTCTCGATTTTTGACTTTTTCTATATTACAGGTGCCTTTGCATTTCTGGCGGATGAGCGTGTGTGGTGACAGTGCCCAACATCCTCTCTAGCTCTCCAGTCGTGATCATGATCCGTGGGGTCGTGAGCTTCATCAGGTTGCGAAAGGCAGACTTGTATTGGTCATGAATTACCGAGTTAGCATCGTTCTGTGTGAAAAACACAGGGTGATGGAGTCAGTAGAGTCCTCTTTTCATTTAAGTTGGGACGAGTTTTATTTTTAACTTTCTTATTCCCACCAGAAATTTTTTCTGTGTGTGGGAATAACTTTTTCGACTCATACGTTTGTATGCAAATGTCTTGGCATGTCGGCATGTCGGAGACTTAGCTCCCTCCAAAGAAATGCCAGAGACTTAGCTCCCTGCAAAAAATCTATTTAAAAACACTTGTATCAGTATTTTGTATCGTCAAACTTCCACAATTCCCCGAGATCTCTGATAATCTCAGTTTACATAAAGAAAGGAGAAAATGTCCACGTGTTCACTGGCGCAGATAAATCGAGAAATTGAAAATCAGAGGGTCACGGAACTGTGAAATGTTCGAATCCAAATAATCAATTATAACACAGATAAACTGATCTAGAAGGAAAGTTGATTCATCAGATGGTTGAGGAAATCTGATGAAAAGTCGTAGGATCCTCAAAATGGCGGAACCAAGCGTGTCTCACCTCACATGAAACATAGGTATATGGTTATCGGATCAACTTCGTACTCACCGATACTTAACAATCGCCTAGGTTAAACTAGTTCACTCGAGAATAAGATGACAAACCACGGCCTCTCCAGGTGCAGTGCAAGGATAGCCGGATATCAGAGAGAGAATTTTTCATCAGTGGCTCGCCGAGGCACTCATATCACTGTCCCCGCTGCCAGCGAGTAGTCCCGGAAATCGTGTTTCCCGGCCGATTCTCGATCCGAGACGATCCGGAAACTCCCGAAATTTAAAATCGGCCAATCATACCGTTACAATTTCATTTAGCACGTATGTATTGTCAGATCACTGTCGATGAGGCATGTCCTAGGTGGCAAGAATACAAGGTTCGATCGAAAAACAATGAAAAATATAAAAACTTCATTTATGATGTTAAAGTAAGTTTTTAGTTCAAGAATAATTTTCTGTATATTTTGTTCGCAGCAGAAGTGTTTTAATACGTTGGACGTGTTCCGAGACTTCGAAAAAAAAAAAAAATTTGGAAGATAGGTAACTTCGAAAGATATTTTCTGACTACAAAGTTTCGTGGTGGCCTCTTTTAAGTAACATAAAAAAAAAATATCATTATTTCAAATCTTCTCTCAAAAATGGGATTTTTAACTTGGATTCATAATGAAATGGTTTTTTTATCTCCTCTACGACTGAAAACGATGACATGAATCAACACAATCAATTTTGAATTTTAGTTAAAAAAAATTATATGTAATTGAGAAAACATTTTTTTTCTGAAAACCGTTCGAGGTAAACCACTGATAATCGTGAATTATTTTTATTCGATGAAAAATCAATCCATCAAGTTCAAATCGAAAACGCCGTAGAGGCAGATTTTCCATATTTTATAAACCTGACTATACCCTTTGTAGGTACTTTTCTAGTGATGGCTTCCATATCGAATTTGGAAAATGTCCGCTTATAAGATATTGCGGTTTTGCAATACCAGTTATATTAGGTGTATCTATCTATGAGAAAGTTTCCATCAACTTATTGAAATCATTTGAATATAGCCAGACCAAGTTGCAAAAGTTACCAACCGGCAAAAAAGACAGCCAGTCGAAATGTTCATGAAATGTTGATCTTGGCAAAGAAACAAGCCCTCTTTAATTTCCAGTGAACGCAAAGTTATTCTGTTATCCCAGAATGAGCGTAGAGGGAGCTACTGAAGTCTTGGATGTGTCATTCCTCATAATTGCATCCTTGGATTGTTTCATTAGCGACGTCGTTAAAACTAACGACCGGGGCGTCGAGCGCGTCGTTATATTCCCTACGACTTGCGTCTTCCATTTCCAACAAAATTAGATCAACGAAGAGGTTTAGATTCGGAGAGCGTCCATTTTGTATAACGGAGAAATGACAGTTGTACTTCGTTTGGGTTCCATCCAGGTTTTTGAGTTCTTGCTTCCAGGAGAAAGAGAGTAAACAAATTCAAAAGTCTGTAATCTATCAACACAGTAACTTTGAAAAAAAAGGATCCTGGGTTTCAGTGGCGCAGCCAGTCAGTCAGGATTCAGTTTTGGGGGAGCTGAACACCGCAAGGGCGCACCCAGGATTAGTTTGTATTTATCTAATAGCAACAACGCCGGAGCCAACTCTGCACTAACTGTATTCTCAATAACCATTCTTTGAGAATCATTTGCTGTTCATGAAATGATACGAAGAGCTTCGTTCATCTTCTTCTTTCCGGATCGAAGTTAACATGCCCGCGGCTTTCGTTGATTGGTAATTGTCTCCAGTACGAGGGAGCGCCAATCAAGAACCGAATCGGTGATTCGAGAGGAACAAGGTCCCTCGCGACTAGCAGCACACCCCCGAGAAATGACAATGAAACGGCGCTTGCAGACATGATCCCCAGGAATGTTTTCGCACGACCGAGCGATCGAGTGCCATAAATTGCAATATCGGTGGGTTGGCACCTGGCGGGGAAGGTAAAGGGCCGTATCTCGCAACAAGGGAGGCGGGAAATGCGAAAATGGTATATTATAAACTTAGGGACTAAAGTGGCACTTTTAATCCCGAGGCGAAAACTTTGTAGCTCGACCGGAGGGATGGCTATAATTCGCTGAGGGATTGAGGAACTTCAATCACTTGAATCATACATCATTTAATGCACTTTAGGTCTAGGAAAATTCAAATTGTTTTTGACATCGAAAAATTATGTTCGGAAAGTCATTTATTTAAAAACTTGGAAAATGTAGTGGAACACAATATGTGGTTAAGTATCTGTCAAATTTCATCCGTTCTGAAAATATCGAGAGTGGGAAAAATTAGAGGGGGAAATATTCGATAAAACTTTCTTTTCTTCTTTTTTTATTGTGGGCCGCTTTAACGAACAAAAAAGAGACAAAATCGAAAAATCTGTCTTAATTTTTTTAAATTAATTTGTAGGTGTGTGATGTTAACCATTTTCTCGTTGAGCGTATTCAGCGAACAGTCCTTTAAATAAATAGTTTCAGGCTTTCACGACCGGATATACTGACTTCTATCCAAGGATGAACATGGAAGCCATTGATATATATAAACATAAGAACAACAGAATATACCGACGTTTCGGCAAGCATTCGCCTGCCGTCATCAGGGTATTGTTGTCCTGAGAAGGACCGGTCTTTGCCAACTTGTTCCGTCATTTTATGACATTTATATCCAAGTGTCAAAACAACTCGAATTAAATGAGAATTCTCTACTTCAGTGGACTGGTAGTCAGGGTGGATTGAGTTTCGGAGTTTACACCTCTGACAGCTCGCGTTTGAATTCCCACAACACAATTAGATAGTATGGAGAGCACAAGTCCTGCCGGAACAAGTTTGGCAAAGACCGGTCTTTCTCAGGACCAACAACACCCTGATGACGGCAGGCGAATGCTTGCCGAAACGTCGGTAAATACTAACAATATAGATAATGGAAATAGCCCAAATAATGTCCCAACAAATATTCCATTATCAAGAATATCTCGTTCACAACATGAACAGAAGGGAAGAAACTCCTTTGGTACATAGCGCATGGTTGCCGGGGTTGGAAAAGACCAAAATCAAGCCAATACGAAGTGGGAGCGATGGACCAATCAACATCGTGCGCGTAAAGCCACTACCTTCTAACGCCAATGATCAGGGTATAAGTTGGGTCAACGGATCGAATCCAATCCACCATCACTTTCGGAAATTCAACGGTTGAGTTACAACTTCAGACCAAAAATCCTCTGAAGATGCCTACCGCAGTTGAGGGCGAAACGTTAGGTGAAATAATTCCTTATAGACCACGGCCAATAAACCCGGAACACTCTCTTAATGTCTGTCCTTCCTTTAAATGCCTATAAATTTCCAACTCTTCAATGTCCTCCTGTTTGAAACCGAAGCAGTTTAGCGTTGTTAGACACATCAAACACATGATTTTCAGTTTTTAGATATGTTCCAAAGATTGATTTATTGCTTTTAGTTATTCTTTGACTAGCTAAGTGTTTTTTGATCCTAGTTTCTAAAGGTCTTCTACCCACATATACCGAGTTACAACCTAGCGTTCCGCATTCTAATCTGTATACTCCAGACCTTTTCAGAGTTGGAATTTCATCCTTATTATTTATTATACAGGATGGCCATTTGAAAACGAAACAGACGAGATTACAGACGAAATAAATTTTTTCGATAGAAATGCTCGGACAGGTCGATTTCTGTTTCGAGGGGGACAACTTAAGATGTAGGTTACGGACGCATAGCGCTTAAACCCTTGCTACTACAACCCTCACCCCCAATTTTTGAATAGGGAAGATGGGGTGAGTTTTATGCATTAGTTCTCGAAATATTCATGCGTTAGTTAATTTTGTCACTTAAATTAATTTTTTGCGAATAATTGACATTTCGTGCTTCCGAAACACCAAAATTTCCGTACTTGTATTTGAAATTGCAAAACATCTACCACTGGGCAAATGAAGTCATACCGTACGTGTTAATGCTATACTAGGGTCAGATGTTCGACTAGCTGTTTCATTCACTGAAATAATTCTCCAACTGTACGGTATCAGAACGATTTGAAATATTGATCCAAGAAATAAGATTTTTCAAAGTAAAGTAAATAATTTATCAAAAACTCACATCAATTAATTAAATATTCAAATTGTTCACTATTAGCTTCCATACAATGAAATAAGTTTTGTTCGAAACGATGGCGCACATTTTGCAGCATTTCTGGAGTGATTTGACGACATTCGTTCACTATACGTCTTCTTAAATCTTCTATGGAATCGGGCTGTGAAGAGTAAATTTTACTCTTCAAGTGGCCCCAAAGAAAGAAATCTAGTGGTGACAGATCTGGCGATCTGGCTGGTCATTCAGTGTGACCCCTTCTCCAATCCACCGATTTGAAAATCTTTGATCCAGATATTCTCGAACTGGTAAGGCGTAGTGTGGAGGAGCTCCATCCTGCTGAAACACAATCTGATCTTCCACATAATTTCCAGCATTGTTTTCAATAATTTCCGTCAAAATTGGATCAATGCGATTTTCCAATAAGTCCAAATACATATCTCCAGTAAGATTACCAGGTAAAGAGAACGGGCCGACAATGTTGTCACCAAATGTTCCAGCCCGAACATTGAGTTTTTGTGGTTGTTGAGTATGAACTTCGTGGAACAATCTCGGATTAGCATCGGCCCAATAACGACAATTATTGTGTCGATTTACTGTGCCGTTTAGAAAGAACAAACACTCATCGGAGAAACAAACATTGTACAGATATTTGGGATTAGCAGTTACTCGTTCACTCATTGTATCACAAAATTCAACACGACGGTCAAAATCATCTTCGTTTAGTGCGTGTGAGAGATGGATTTTGTAAGGATGGAATTTATGATGCTTCAAAATATTTGCAATTCGAGTTCGTGTAAAACCAGATTCATGTGCTAGCTGCCTCGTACTCGTCATTGGATTCAGAGCAATCTGTCCAAGAACAGCTACTTCAGCTGCTTCAATTCTTTCCATGTTTCGTTTTTTATTAGCCACGGACCCGGTTTCTTGAAACTTTGACACTAATTCCAAAACATAATCCTATTAACATGTTTATCTAAATGTCGTTGATTGAAGAATTCTGCGGTTCTATTCGCACATTGATTTTTTGCAAAAAAAAAGTGAAATTATTTCCACCCGCTCTGCAATTGAATGAACCATGTCGAACAATGAATTAGAACACATACAAGTCTCGATTCAAAACTAAGAATAATTCACATGTCAAAGAACCAGTAAGCCAACTTAATGATCTGTTCGTAATAAATAAAAAATTATCGATTCTCATTTTTTTGAAAAAGATATGAATTCAATAATCAACAAAATGGAAACATTATTGAAGCCAACTGAGAAAACACTTCATAATTAAGTCGGAAATCGTTTCACGAATTGGGACTGGAATATTTCTGTGGCATCATTAATGATTTGATTTTCTTACCTGGTAATCTGATTAGAGATATGTACGTATTTGGACTTTTTGGAGATTTCTATCGATCAAGTGTTACCGCATGTTATTGGAAATACTGCAAATTATATCCAAGATAATTTAGATTGAGTTTCAGCAAGATTGAGCTCCTTCGCAATACGCTTTGTTTGTTCGACATCTTGATTAAAGATTTCTATGTCAGTTGATTGGAGGAAGGAAGCCACAGTCATGGTTGTTTGGCTAGTCGAAGAATAACTGATAAAAATAAATGAAATTGAATTAAAACTATTGCCCGAAAGTGAGCTTTCGTCAGTGCCCTCGAATATAATGTCAAGACCAAAGCGTGCAAACAATTCTGGATCCTCCCAAGAGCCAAATACTGTGGATTTCACTGTAGAACTCCAAAGGCTGGAAGAAAATATGAAACGCGTGAATTGAAACATCTTATCATGTCCAACACAAATAATGAAAAATCTAATCGAAATGGCGAATCTCTCAAAAGTACACTGGAGAAAATCACAACGTTCGAGACGAACACCCAAAATTCCATAGATAACTTACGGTCGGAAATCGCTAAGTTACAACACCAATTTGAAATGTGTGAGAAGAAGGTGGATGATCAAAGGCAGGTCGAACTCTTGAATGGTCTTGTTATCAGTGGCATCGAAGAAAAACCCGAAACATACAATTTATGCGACGTCGTGGCTGATGTCATCAATTCCAATATGCCAAATATTTCAATAACTGCGAATGATATTAATTATTGTTTTCGGTTGGGAAAGAAAGAAAACCGCCAGTCAAGGAGACCACGGCCAATATCGATTATGTTTGTGAATAGATGGATGCGTAATGAAGTATTCGATTCGAAAAAAGTCTCAAGGGAACTCCTGTTGTTGCGAGCGAATGGTTAACTTCTAATAGAATGGAACTCTTCAAAAAAACCGGCTTCAAATCAACTTGGACAAGAAATAGCCAAGTTTATGCTGTTATATCTGACCAGAAACCCAAAATAATTTCTGAAAAGGATCTAAATATCTAGGGTCTTGTGAACTCATTGATATAAAGTTGATAGGGAGACAACTTGATCTACGGTCTATTTGTTTTTTTTTTCCTTTTTTATTCACAATTTTGAAGTAGTTCACCATTTAATTTTTTTTACTTGCATTTTTTTTCTTCAAGCACTGTTGAGTAAGTTTCCATTCTTTCAAATTCTTATTTTTTATTTTTATACCCTATAATATATTCACAAAACATTATCGTCAATAAAGAGATAGTTAGCCTTTGCAGGGATCTCAATTATAAGTTCATTGTAGGTTACTGAATTGACTGCATTGATTGTATGATTCTCCACTGAAATGTGCCCATCTCAATGTAAGATCTTTAATAGCTCATCTATATGATTTCAAAAACTTATTATCGGCTCATGATCATTGTGTGAGTCTGCGAAACTTGGTTGAGATCCAGTGTAACAGATGATGATCTTTCTGTTGCTGGATATAATTTCGTACGCCAAGATAGGTCGGATCGTGGAGGTGGAGTTGGTATATTCGTAAGGAATCAATTAAATTTTATAGTTATGCCAAGTGGTGCGGACATAGAGCAATTATGTATTGAATTAAAATTACCTGGGACTAATATCGCTATTTGTTCAGCTTATAAACCACCCAACTACGATTACAAACTTTTTTTCGATGTATTCGAGACCGAGTTATCACAGGTTATACCAGTGGTGGATAGTGTACTTTGTTTTGGTGATTTTAATATCGATCTGCTGAATATAAACAATGCTGACTTAATGTTCGTTATAGACTTTTTTGAGGGTCTTGGCCCGAAACAATTGATTAATGAGCCGACCAGAATAACAGATAAGTCTGCCTCACTAATAGATTATATACTTGTTGACTTCATTGATATGATTTCCTCTATAAAGGTAAAGCCTGTTGATTATTCCGATCACGAATTGATTTCTTGAAGTCTAAATCTGAAAGTGAACAAACCCAATCCTAAATTTGTTACATCACGGGATTTCCGGAATTTGAATTTGTCTCAATTTGATTGTGACTTGCGTTCTATTCCGTGGCGCAATATATATGACATCAGTAATATAGATGATAAACTTGATTTTTTCTGTAGCAACATCACCACCCTTTTAGAAATACATGCACCGTTGAAAACTTATCGAACAACTAAAACATATGCTCCCTGGTTCACAGAGACTCATCGCGCCTTGAAAAAGGAAAGAGATGAAGCTTTGTCGAAATTAGAAAAATACAGAGCTGAACAAAACTGGAAACTTTATAAGACGCTTCGAAATCTTTTCACTGCCACTGTAAGAAGGGAAAAGTTGAAGAACAAGAACGGAAAAGAATTGTGGTGGAATCTGAATTCTTTGAATATAAAAATTAATAAAAAATATGCCCTTGACCTACCGGAACACTTATCTGATGTGAATATGATTAATTCCCACTTCGTGAACTCAATACCGAAATTACAAACGAATAAAGATCAGACATCATTTTATGAGCGCAATCGACTCCCAGAAGCAAATTTCAATTTCCATGTTGTAACTCAACAGGTTTAGACGGTATTAATATGTTAACTTTGAATCTGTGTCTTCCATACTTGTTGCCTTACATAACCGATATAATTAATTATTGTATTACGAATCCAGCATTTCCGGCCAAATGGAAGATAGCCCGTGTTATCCCGCTTCCTAAAAAATCGAATCCGTCAAGTCTCAATGATTTGAGACCGATAAGCATCTAACCAACTCTTTCAAAGGTGCTAGAGAAAATACTTGAGGGTCAATTTCGGAAATATGTGGAAGATAATAATATCGGAGGTGGCACTGCATATAATAACAGCTTTTTTAATGGGTAGGTTTCAGACCGTTGTCTTGAACGAGAAACAGTCGTCATTTCTGAGTGTGCTCACTGGTGTACCACAAGGCTTAGTGTTGTCCCCTCTACTTTTCACCGTTTATATTTCCAGGTTTCCGACTGCCTTTCTATCATGTACGCAGCACTACTACGCCGATGATGTTCAGTTGTACTTTTCTTTTTTCTTGGAGGAGTGCATGCATGCTATATCGGCGTTGAATTATGATTCGAGCAATTTGAAACAGATCTCCATCAATCACTCGCTCAAACTGAACCCTCAGAAAACAAATGCCATCATTTTTGGAAAGCGAAAGGATAAGGATGTTTTCATGCAAAGGTACAGTCAACTGTTGAAGATGGACAACTGCAATATAAATTTTCAGCATGATAGCTACTTGCGATTCTCACATCTTGTCACTCATATTCTGAAAAAATCCTATACCAGCCTGAAACGAATTTTTTACAATAAGCATTTTCTTGATGTGGGAACGAAAGCACTGCTCTGCAATAGTTTGGTCCTTTCACGTCCTAACTACTGTGACACAGTATGTGGGCCCTGCATTACAACCATGGATGCCAATAGACTCCAAAAATTGCAGAACAAGTTGAAGGAGATTTCTTGGCTGAGCATGATCGAGAGCTTTTTAAGCGCTCATTTTCGTATAACATCTCAAAATGTTTGAACGAGTTCCCCTTAGATTACATGAGCATTGACTCATCATACTCAACAGCCAAATTCAGAAAGATGGTGCAGGATACTCTGAGTGGATACGTAGGTTGATATCTTAATACAACTTACATGGGTTAATGAAGTACTGAGATATGGATATGACTATTTTTTTTGTCCTTAGATTCATTTTTTGTTTTTGTTTTTGATGAGGATATTGGTATTACTTTATTAAATCATTGAATTCAAGGAGGGTTAGTTGAACAGACGTTCAGGGTATGAATACTCAGAACGAACTGAACCTCGCCCTCTATCAGTGTTGTAATCAATGTTAATACATGGTTGTTCAATAAAAGTCCTTTATTATTATATTATTATTATTATTATTATTATTATTCATTTGAAGGACCAATAAAAAATAATTTTTGATACCTATTTCCATTAATTTCTCATGTAAAATACATTTGAGACGTAAAGGGCAGAAACTACCTAATGTCAAATCATGGGCGGTCCTAGGGTTTATTTCTGGGGGGGGGGGTAACTTTTTCCAACAAATACATACCTACACAGAGTGTCCCACCGTGAGTGCCCATTAGAAGATTATGTAGAAATAATCATTCGATCACTTTAAATTTTGTGTGAACGAGTGTGTGAAGATAAAAGAGTTTTCATTCATGATATATTTTCAAATATCAATGACTGCTTCCACCGAAAATGGTATCAACTTTTTTATTTGTGATGGAACACCCTGTATATTATGACTTTTTCGGATATATCTTTGAATGCCACATTCATTTTATGTTTCATTTCCTATGGCCATCTAGAGCCGTTTTAGAGTTATCCACTGTTTTTTGAAAAAAAAAATACGAATTGAGGTTTGTGAAAGACTGGGGATTCAACGAAGGCGCAAAGCATTTTCTCAGATATGTTTTTGGAATCGGTTACCGTAAGTGGAGTCGTTTAAGGGTTCCCTTTGTCTAAAATGTACCATTTTCGAGATATTTAGTAATAACTGTTAGCTTCGAGCATAATATTGTATTAGGTATTGAATATAATCAATGTTCGCCCTTTCATAACAATCTAGGGAACTCTTGAAAAAATTCTGTTTTCATTTGAAAAAAAATCGAGTTTTTGGCTATTTTCGAATTCCAACTTTGAGACTCTCATTTTACTTTTCAGTATACCTATCAAAAATTTGTGTTCTTTACACAAAGAAAAAAAAAGTCATAATATAAAGGATGTATATATAGAAATAAGAAAGTTGATAACATTTCCGGTTCTTGTAAGATAAAGAAAGTTAAAAAAATTGCCACTAAAAATACCTTTTGCCCCCAGAAAGATATGCTTAAGTTTGACATGAAAAAAAGCACTCAAACCATTCGGTCAGTATTCTTGATATTAGCCAATGTGTAAAGTTTTCAACATTTTGGCGACATGTGACAAAAAGTCACTTGTTGAAAATGTTTAATTTATTTTATTGATTTTTATTAAATTTTTTTGTTAATCCTTGAAAGCATTATAATAGAGCCCTTTTATATGAGCATTGTCCTTTTCGTATAAAAAGTGACTTTGTTCATAAGGGATTTTCTAGATGTTAAGGGGGCTGACGTATGAGAGCGGCTTCAAGTCAACCCAATAAACAAAATATGAGTGGGTACGGCCTTCTGCAGAAATGAGAAGGTCTTTATTCTGTCTGTTATTTTTCTTTCAGAGAGTTCTCAGTTTTAGGGATAATTGAAACTATTGAAATAACTTAACAAAAAAAATCTATTTTTTCAAAATACCTACAAAATATACTGAGGTAACAAAGTAATCCTTACGTCTGTACCTCAGATTGTATAAGAAAATTTAATGAAGAAAATGTAAGTTTCCCTGTTCCCTGGGTTACTTAATTACAAAAAATCCAAAATAACCTAACACTAAGGAAATGTAAGTTGTGAGCAGATAGGAGATGAGAGATGACAAGACTTTTGGACTTGACTATTCTCATCGAATAAAATTGGAAAATTCTGATCTTGATCTCTTTCTAATAATTCGGCTTTACTCCACTGTTATCCACGAAACGATCCTTCCTCTTTGATCAACTTCCGTGCACCGTCTTCCCTACACGCACTTCCGTTTCGGTTTCGTGATTTACCGACGAGTACGTGACTTTACAATACAAAATCTACAAGTCTCCGCTTGAGACTTAAAACTGAAGCCGAACTCCGCGAGTACGTCGATGAATCCCTTTTTGGTCCTTTTCCCGAACGGTACTGATTATCCCTTGACGATAAAAATTAACTATTCCTCTACTTGTGGGTGTTTCTTTTCCCCTTCAAAAGTTGGCATTACCAATAAGATTCCTTTTTTAAAGGTTCTTCCTCTTCGTGGGAGGATCAAAAAAATGATGCCAGTTGGCCGTTTTCAAGTCCCACGGTTCTAGATACCCTTTTTGACCCACAATCATAAATAATACCTTCTTATGTTTTTCTCAAGTGTGGAAGTGTAAGTTTTCATGAGTTTGAAGATCATGAACTCTAATAAATCCACAAATTTTATTTATAATAAACTATTCGAAAACGACCGTTTTCGAATATTTATTGTGATGGGGTGAACAGTTTATATTTGTCACGGTTTGATTTCTTTGCGTCTCGTATTTAGACAGCGCTGACCGGATTTATTTTAATGCGTGCTGACTGATTGATGATAACGTAGCTGTGGCACCGATATGCATTCCTCGGATACAGTGCCGTATTAAGAGGTTTTAGTATTGAATTGTTAATACTCCCATGAAAAGACACATTCAACTTTAAATCAACAAACAATACATCACCAAATCTCAAATTCAAACATTCCTTCAGTTTTCCATGAGAGGCAAATGGTAAGGCTTTAGTGCATATGTCTGCTATCTGTAGTCTGCTGGGTACATATTCAATTAATACTACATTAGAAACGACAATTTCACGGATAAAGTGGTACTTAATATCTATATGATTTGAACGGTGATGATATACCGGATTCTGAATTAATTTTATAGCACTTTGATTGTCAATCCTTAATATAGTCTTCAATACCTCACTTTCCATCACTTCACTAAACAGTTGTTTCAGCCATATTGCTTCTTTGCAGGCTTCAGAAGCGGTCACATATTCAGCTTCTGTCGTCGATGTTAGGTCTCTAAACGGCACGTTCTCCAATTCGGGAACCTGGTCTTTTGCAGTTAGGCAAATGTTTGGGTCGGCTGGTATTTTCATCTCTTGTGCGCCTGTTAGACCAAACTTCTCACAAATCTTTGTTATGTATCTTGATATACTTATAGAAATAGACGAGTAATCCTTACTTGGTTTTATTTCTAATCCAACAAAAATGCAGGGTTCGTCGCTCTTGCATTGATTCGAATCCATTTCACTAGCATACTCATTAAACTTCGTGTTCCAGCATCGTGGGGATTTTTTCAACTCATACAGTGATTTTTTCAACTCACAGACATATCCTTTTTTCATCTGGACGCCTGGCGGTGGATCCATGTAGATTTCTTCATCAATTTCTCCATATAAGAAAGCTGTTTTTACATCAAATTGTATGCTTTCCATCTGGTTTTGAGCTGCAATAGCTAAAATTGTTCGAATGCTATCATAACGAATAGTAGGGGCAAATGTCTCTTTGTAATCTAAACCCTTCACCTGTGAGTATCCTTTAGCGCATAGTCTTGCCTTGAATTTGATAGATCGATCAGGAAGAGTTTTCAAATTGAACACCCATCTACATCCAATTTTTCCTTTTCCTTTCGGTAATCTTGTACTCTCCCATGTATTGTTGGAATTTAAAGAATCTAATTCTTCGTTCATTGCTACTTAACAATATTCCCTCTCTGCACTTTTGAGGGCTTCTTCGTATGTGAGCGGCTCGATAACTTCCGTAAGATTGGCTTCATTTGGGATTTCGTAATTTTGGAATTTTCTTGGCTTTTGAATAGATGTTCTGTTTCTCAGATCGTATTTACACCTGCTATCCCAGTTAAATCTTCTTCTTCATCTTCATATGAGTGACCCTGATCTCGAACTGGTAAGTCTGGTATACCATCCTGAGAATATTCCTGTTCCGCGGCATCAATATTCAATAACACCGTATTTTTTCTTACAGTAACAGAGTTGTTTTCATTAAAAATTACATTACCAGAAATCTTAATCTGTTTGTTTACAGGACTGAATAGTCTATAATTTGTCGAATTCCCGTCATATCCCACCAGAATGTATTTTTCACTTTTCTTTTCTAGCTTCTTTCTAAGGGTTTTATCTGTTAGAAGGAAAGCTTCGCAACCAAAAACTCTTAAATGATTTAACGTTTGAGTTTTTCCACTCCATAGTTCGAAGGGGGATTTTCCTTCAATATTTCTTGTCCGGTTCATGATGTAGACTGCTGTATTTACAGCTTCAGCCCATAACTCTTTTGGTAGATCTTTGTTATAAAGCATGGCTCTAGCATGTTCTACCAAGGTTCGGCGTTCCCTCTCACTGCTTCCATTTTGTTCTGGGGAATAAATACCCGTATGCTCCAAAACAATACCATTAGTGTGACAAAGTTCCATCATACGTTTGTTCACAAACTCGGTACCATTATAATAATAATAATAAAGGCCTTTATTGAAGAAGAAAATAATAAAAGTTATTACAGTAATATTAATGGGCGAGGTTCAGTTCGCCCGGGGTATATCACTGATACACCCCGAACGTCTGTTCAACTAACCCAAAAAATGAAAAAAAAAACAGTTGAATGTAGAAAAAAAATATTAATGATATTGAAGAAGGTATACCCATAAAATAATATAAAAGACAACCACCTCATCCTCACGTGGACGAGCCAGTGACCCACCATAACGCTATCTTTCTAATCTTCTCTTTTGTGAAGTGTTGGTCAATATTCGCGAAATTAATGGGGATCTCGTTCAAACACCTTGCAATGTTGTATGAAAATGATCGTTTGAAGAGTTGTAACGAATGCGAAGGTATCGTGAGTCTTCCCCTAAAGCGAACATTGATGTTGTGCACGTCACATCGAAATCTTATTTTATTGTATAGATATGCCGGCGTCCCTCCAACAACAATACGCAAAAACTGGCAGGCAAGATGGAGGCCACGTCTCTGCTTCATGTTCAACCAATCGATTTCCTTCAATTTATGACTGATGTGCTGAAATTTTCGAATACCAAAAATCAACCTCAAACATGAATTCTGCAGTCTTTGAATTCTATGCGAGTCGTATTCCGTTATACAGGGGCCATATATGGTGTCACAATAGTTTATATGTGAAAGAACTAGGCTGTCACAGAGCATCGATTTTAGTTCTCTGTTGAGAAAGTGCCTGTTTTGAAATAGAAGTCTAAGATTCATATATGATCTTTTCAGAACTTGTGAAGCATGGTGAGAAAATCTCAATTGCTTATCAATATAGAGACCAAGATTTTTAATTACGTCCTGAAATGTAATTTTAGTGTTTTGTATTTGTATATTTCGACTATAGTTGTTTAAGAAATATTCTCTGGTACTTTCTTTACCAAACAGGATGGCAGTAGTCTTCTGGGGGTTTAACTTGAGAGAGTGACTGGCAGAAAACTGCAATAGATTGTTAAGATCATAATTTATGGCGGAAACAACTTGAGAACACTCTTCAGGGTAAAATGATAGATATAGCTGTACATCGTCGGCATAATAGTGCTGATGGCATGATATAAAAGCGTTTGGAAACGTTAGCGTGTAGATACAGAAAAGCAGTGGCGAGATTATAGACCCCTGTGGTACTCCAGCAAAGACATTAAGAAATTCCGACCTTACACCCCCATAGACCACCGCCTGAGATCTACCCTCCAAGAAGGCCGACATCCAACCAACCGCAGAGTCGGATAGGCCGATATGTCGAAGAACTGCTTTTAAAAGACGATGATTTACTGTATCGAAAGCTCTAGAGTAATCGAATAGAATTAGTACGGTTAATTTACCAGTGTCTGTAGCCCTAAGAATATCGTCGGTGATTGAGAGAAGAGCTGTGCTACAGCTATGACCCCGTCTGAAACCCGACTGATGTGTAGGTAGAATATTATTTGATTCCACATATTCGCGGAGTTGAATTTCAATAACTTTTTCCAGTATCTTTGACAGTGTTGTCAGAATGCTTATCGGCCTCATCTCGTCAAGACATGTAGGATTGGATTTCTTCGGAAGGGGAAACACCCGTGCCCTCCTCCATTCCTTCGGAAAAACAGACTCTGATATGGAATAATTAATGATATGAGTGAGAAAAGGCAACAAGAAGGGAAGACATAGATTTAAGGTGAAGACATTTATCCCGTCTAAACCAGTAGCATTGCTTTTGATATTAGAGATAATCTTTAGAACATCTATCTCTGAAACATTTTGGAAATTGAAATCCATAGAAAAACGGCGATTATTTTCGTAGAATGCTATCTGTTCTAGATCTGGTTTCAAAGTTGGTATTATCACATCTAACGCGTTGTATATAGCGACCGAATTTGGAACGAGTCATGTTTACATATTCCCGAAAACATTCATAGGCGTCAGATTTGTTTTTGATAAACCTAACTTCACAATATTTGGAACTGTCATCCTTGAACCGAACGTAGAATCGTGCACCACCTACGGATTCTGTGTTCATTGGACCACAAACGTCAGTGTGACATAATTCTCTTGGTTTTGTGTTCCGTTGTTGCACTGGTGTAAATTTCAATTTTTGTTGTTTGCCGTAAGCACAAGCTTCACAGAAAAAGTCTTCAGTTCCACTCAATGCGACACCATGAGGATTGTTAGCGAATATTTCTCGAAGTGATTTAATGTTTACATGTCCTAGTCTTTCATGCCACTCTTTCAATGTTCCTGATGTCACTGAATTTACTTGGGAACTATTGGTTTTTGTACGGCACAGCAACTTGTAGAGATTATTGTTGTCACGAATCGCGATTCCTACCGTTTCACCAAATTTGATTATTATTGCCTTGCGTTCACTTTTATTTATAGCAAAACCTTTCTTCGTTACAGCTCCTTCAGAGAAAAGGTTTCTTCTAAGGCCAGGGACATACATTTTCAATTAATCCAGGATACCATCTTCCATTAATCCATTTTTCTATTTCAATTGTTCAGATTCCTCTGACGTTGAGCTGATCATTGTTTCCTAGTTTCACAGAGTCTTCGATTTCTTCAAATGTTTTGAAGAAGCTTCTATTTGAAGTCATGTGTTGTGAAGCTCCACTGTATAAAATCCATGTTGAATCAATGTCAACTAGTAAAGCTTCCAAAGTTTCTTCCATTTTATCCTTCTCAATATTGAAAGCACTACCACTTTGTCTTGCTGAGTTTTCATTGTTACCTTTCTCTCTGTTTCTTTTAGGCATTCGACATTCTCTGGCAAAGTGTTCAGTTTTGTTACAGTTGTAACACCGCACTTTGAAATTCCTTGGATTTCTAGCCTTCGTACTCAAGAGAGCAGTTTTTTGAATCTCGCATTTCGAAGTATTTAATTCCTCATCTATCAATCTCGCAGTAAGGTGTCTCACCGTCTGCTTTGACTCATCCAAGGAGAGCCATGCCTGTCTGAAAGTTCCGAACTTTGTAAGTAGTGAACTTAAGATTTTCGTGATTACAGCTGTATCACTGATAGTATCTCCGGGGTCCTTGATTTGTTGAGCTAGACTCTCCACTCTTGCAATAAACTGTGCAACTGATTCTGCTGGATTCATTGTACACTGATTTTTCATGTACTAACATTTTGTTCGTTTCAGATTTTCTATCAAAGATTGAATCTAAATTGTCCAGTAGATTTTTGGATGTTGTGCAGTTTTCTATTAAGCAAAACTGCGATAATTCCATTGCACTTGTCATCAAGCACATTGCGGTGGCGTCCTTCTGGTTCGATTTCTCGATTTTGTTATCATCATTGGTAGGTATTTTCTGCTTACCAGTAGCAATATCGAGAATACCTTTCGCTCGAAGTGCACACTTCACTTGAAATTTCCATTGAAGGAAGTTCTCACCGTTGAATTTGCTGATTTGTTGAACAAAACTGTTTCCGGCATCCATTTTGATTCTTTTGTTTCACCTCTCTGAGTCCTTTTGTCGACTTGAACGGCAAACTCATCCTTTATTTCTCTGCTTCACTGTGTTGCGCATTGATCTGGGCCCATAACCTGATAAGATACGTGGATTAACACAGAAAAACAGACGATTAAAAGAACAAGTTTGAATTATTCAATTAATAGAACTTTTGGTGATTCCACAACTGACAAAACTGAATAACTGTTCTATGTTACAGCTCAACTCATAGACATAGAGAGATGTTATAGAACAAAGTTGATTTGTCTTTTTCGTACAGTTATCTCAATACATACGTTCGAAATTATGGTCGTCCTGATTTATTCATTACATTTACCTGCAATCCAAAATGGGAAGAAATCACTCAACTGCTTCTTCCCGAACAAACATCAGTTGATCTACATGACATCATTGCACGAGTATTCAAACAAGTTAGCTGAAGGACCGTAGGTCGATGGCTTTTGTTGTATTTTGTATGACAATAAATGACAGTTCTCTCTCTCTCTCAAACAAGAAGTGAAGTCACTAATGAATTTTATTACAAAACATCATGTCTTCGGGGATACTCGATGCTGGATGTATTCAATTGAATGTCAAAAACGAGACCTGCCACATGCACACATTCTCATCTGGTTAGTAGAAAGAATTCCACCAGAACAGATAGTTGCACATTGCACAATACTCAAAGGAAAATATAAAGGTGAGGAAGTTCTCATTCCCAGAATTCCGATGATCCCAACAGATATGCCATTTGAGTTTGAGAGAATTCAATTTCCAAGTCATCTAGCGTTTGCTGTGACAATTAACAAATCCCAAGCCCAGTCCTTGAGTGTGTGTGGCATAAATCTAGAAAAATAGTCTCATGGCCAGTTGTATGTTGCGTGTTCACGAGTCGGCAAACCTTCCGCTCTTATTATTCTCGGACCCGGGAAAAAAAGGTACTACAATGAGACATTTTTCAAATAAGAATAAGGTACCGCTTAAATAAAGTGAAGTCTTTTCATGAAAATAACAATGTACAAACCTACCTATTTCAATGTAATTGAATTTTTGTACTTTAAATTTGCCTAATATACCTCCCACTTGACTAAATACCAATGTTTTGTTGATACAACTTTATGTATCTTTGGGGCGAAACAAAGTTCGCTGGGCCAGCCAGTATGTTAATATAAATAGAATTATTAAAAAGAAATACGTGATAATCGACAACACACAGAGATTTTGAATTCTGGAATTTCTTATATTCAGCGACCAAAAAGAAAACAAAACATTACCCTTTTTAGTGTGCGAATAATTTTTAGCTTGTTATTTGTTTGGGTCTATCAATTCCCTACCAGCATCATTAATTTTCTTACAATTGTTAATAATTAACGATTTAAATGAGACTCCAAAAAACTGAAATGCTCCAGTCATATACTCCATTTCAAAATTATGTGATCAGAGCAAGCCAGTCAGTGCTTTATTTATAGTTACAAAAAGTTACTATGAAATGATTGACTATAATTTTCAAGGCAAATAAATTTGAAAAATTTTTTGTGAAATGGCATTATTTTCATCATTGTTCTATTGTCAAATTTTAAAACTTAGCTTCAATTTCAAAAGAGAAAGAAGCTAAGATGATGGCTAAAATATACACACCCACACTATTTTGCTATAGATCAAGCATGGGATATGGAAATTTAAGATTGATAATAAAAATAGCGTGGAATGCTTCAACATGAAATCATGCAGACTTTCGAGGAACCCCAATGTGGAGATATCATTCATTTAATAATTGAGACTTCATAAAAGCTAATTGAAAGTTCCTTCTCTACAGGGCCGTCTTTAACCTCTTGGAGGCCCTGGGCATATTAGGATAATGGGGCCCCTACCCACAATACCACATACAAAATACAAATAAAGGGGAATTCCCTACCGCCGAGTAGGTTTATTCACGATACACATAGACACGGTATTCTAATGCCGTGATGTAATTACTAACGAGTCATCAATGTGGTAAAAACTTGAAAAATTATTCAACAAAAATGCATTAATTTTTTTGTGCAAACATATCTATCAACTTGTCGATGTCCAAGCTTCTGGACATCTTCTTGGACTTCTTGTCCAAAGCTGAGTGAGCTCAAAAGTCTGATGAGAGACGTGTTTGCGACACGTTTAAGGAGAGTTCCGAAAAGCTTAACGGTTTATTAAAAAACCCTTGAAAACAGGGTAGCACATGGAGTAATTGAGTGATAATTCAAATTTCGAATGGAATAACTGGAAAACTCATGTTTTTTTTTTATAATTTAGAAGTATATCTTATTTTTTCAGGAATGATCATTGTAGATTCTATGTATAAGTTTTGTTCGTTATATAAAGGGAAAGATGTCGCGAATCGGCAAGTTCAATAGAATGATATTATTGGGGCACCATTTGATGCTGTTAGCTTGGCTTGGGGCCCCTTTGGGCGAGTTCTGCGGGGCCCTCTGATAGGCCACTGATTTCTTGTCTTGTAGCGCTGTCTGAAATTATGTAGTTGAATGGGGTTTTCCTTGAAAGATTCCCAATGAAAACAATAATGTGATCAACAACACGATTCGAACAGATGTTTTATGGCGAACCACCCTAACAAATATCACAAGCTAATAATGGCTCTTATCTAGTGTATGCCGGTATGGGCACGAGTCATAAAACTTGCAGCCTTCGAAAACTTGTTGACGAGAAAGTGGGAATTCCAATTCATTTGGAGTTATTTTTAATGAAAACTACCGCCATTTTACCTGAAGGGAATTTTAGTACGCGAAAGGGAATTTTGAAAGGAAGAAGCGTCTTTTCGAAAGAATCTGTTCAATAATAATATATTGAGGAATTGAGGAAATTTTACATCCTTTCGGTTCAGAACAATTGATCTGAGCGGGGCCCCTATCGATCGCGGGGCCCTGGGCACTTGCCCATAGTGCCCTAGGGGAAAGAGGGGCCTGCTTCTCTATGAAGACTTCAGCAATCTTTGAATTCTTGATGACTGATGATTATCGAAAATTTTGCCAAGTTCTGGCTCTGTGTTAGTTGTTCTGAGTTTCGAGGAACAAAAAGTATAAAGTTGACATAACTTCACAATTTCATAGCCAAGTTGTTGAAACAAATAGAAAATATTTGGTGACAAATTTGGAATAATTTGAAGTGTGAAATGCTATAAAATAGATCACTTAGGTATTGGTATTGAAAGAATCTTCATGGCTTATTGGCCGTGGTCCATTAGGAATAGTTTCACGTTTCGAGTACAACTTCGGGCCATCTTCAGAAGATTCTCGGTCTGAGGATATACCTCGAACGCTGAATTTCTGACACTGCTAGACCTGCTACCTGCTTAGACCGAAAATCCTCTGAAGATGCCTACCGAAGTTAGGTGGAACGTTAGGTGAAATTATCCCTAATGGACCACGGCCAATAAGCCCGGAATACTCTTTTAATACCAGTATATCCGGTCGTGAAAGCCTTAAACTATTCACTAAGGTATTATTTTTATTTATTAATACGGCCCATTTCATGACTCATTGAAGAATATACCCAATGTTGATTTTGATAAAAATTCAGTTACTTTTCAGGCAGTTCAAAAAAGATGTTTTATTCAATGTTTTTGATAGAAGAAATAACGTCGTATGATGTCTCTTCGAAGGTATAATCATGTGAAATCGGTTTCCTTCCAGTGCTCACTCCTGGCTGTAATGACTTGGCTTGCCTTCTTTGCTCTTCAAAATTCCTCTGAAAGATGTGAAAACTGAAGTTTTGAGACTCATTATTATTTATCAGAAAACACCTCGAAACAATAAATTTACTTGAAGTATTAGCGAAACACGATACTAGCAGAAATATCTGCCGAATCCTTGAAAAACTCGCAGTAACATCGATAAACTGCTTCACGTTCCCTTGTAGTTAGGCGAGGCGAGAGGTATCTTGATGCATTCCAGCCATTCGGAAAGACTTGAGAAATATTCAAATCCAAAACAAATTTGTCGATTTAATCAAGAACATAAGCAAACAGAAAACAATTCGAAATATATTCAGGAGGTTAATTCAAACTCTGAAATGTCATAACTTAGTGTTTTTCATCAACACCAACCTAAATCCTGGAACTCAAAAGTTACTGATGGGGAATTACCAACATATTTTCGAGATTCCATAGCCGCCGGAGATGCCAATAATTCGGAAACGGACTATAGAGATCTCCATCTGGTACAGTCATATACCTATTAAACGTACCTATTATAAGTATATGGGTTCAGTAACCTGAGTTCTATGATGAATAAAATTGATGAACTAAAAGTCAGTGTTCAAAAAGTTCAGGCCACTATTGTACTCATAACGGAAACATGGTTAAATGACGAAGTATCTGACAGTGTATTAAATATCCCGGGTTATACATTGTTCCGGAAGAATCGGGGAACAGCTGGTGGAGGTGTTTATGCTTTCCAGGGATAACATTGCGGGATACAGTATGCATTCAGCAATATCTAGGGAGGACAGTACCACTGCTTCCGTTGAATCAATGTGGTTAGAAATAACGATATGTGAGATTAAGTCTCTTGTGCAGAACATGCAACTTACAGAGACCATAGAGGATGTGATGTCACTAACATTGCTAGTCTACATAGCGAGGGACTTCAACTATCCGGATATAGAGTGGAGTATTTTCGAGCTTCAGTCAGGCAACCAGTGCAGCATGGATTTTCTTGAAAGCTACAAGGGTCACAGGGGACATCAGCACATCACCTTCCCAACTACATTTCGAAATAAACATACAGTTGATTGACCTCCTCAAGAACAAAGAGAGAAATTTAGTTTTCGACATTAAATAACATGCACCTTTGGGTAAGAGTGATCATGTTGTGATCTCGGCTAGATCAGAAATCAGCACAACTAAGTAAATCACCAAGATAATCTACAAAAGGCAATTCTGGAAGGCAGATTATTCAGTTATAAATGAGGCCCTTTCACATGAGCTGGTAAAACCAGTGGATTATATAGAAAGTTTTACCAGGCAATCATAGACAGAGACCTCAAAAAGTAAACCAGAAGAAGCCATCGCCCACCGGGAAGGTGTTCAGGGAGACTCAGCGGAAACGAGATCTTTGGCACAATTACCGAGGTCACGTTACAGAAGAAAATTACCAACGATGCCAAAGGCAGAACAATACGACAAAGGCATGTATAATAGCTGCTCGACGAAACTATGAACATATCCTGCTGTCAAATACCAAACAATTTTATTCGTATATAAACTGCTCGTTGAAGGCAAGTCACTATGGTTTCAACCTGCTAGATAAATATACGCAAATGCCTATTAGGTCTGATCAGGAAATTGCAGAGTGTTTCGCGGAGCAGTTTGAGAGTTTTTTTACTGTCCTGGGGGCGAACGACATTGAGCTCATAATGCCGCCAGATAGCTATTCAATAACAGAAATAAGGAACATTGTCTTTGCACCAGAAAATGTAGAGGATGCCATCTATTCATTGAAAATTAGCTCTGCTCCTGGAATGGATGAGATTCCCTCGTTATTCCTCGTGAAGTGTGTACAGGTTTTGAAGGGACCTTTGGCAGATGTGTTTAATGAAATGATAAGCACTGGTGAGTTCCTCGAAGTTTGAAGACGGCATTTGTCACCCCAATATATAAAAGGGCAATAAACAATTAGCAGAGAACTACAGACCAATTAGCCTAACTAGCATAATGTGGAAATGAATGGAAAAAAGCATTGCCAAGGAGCTACAAATTTTTTTTCTGGAGACATCCGTCATTTCACCACAGCAACATGGATTTCTACCTGGAAGGTCCACTTTCACCAACCTTTTCGCTAGACTCAATGACTGGACATTGGTTGATGACATTCGGGAACCTGAGGACGTTATCTATCTTGACTTTGAGAAAGCCTTCCATAAAATATCAATTTAATATATCAGGTATAAGATTGAACATCTTGGAGTTAGAGGTGATCTCTTGAGGTTGATCGGCTTTGGCTTCTTGTCTGAGCGTACCGGGTGCGAGTTAGCACAGCTCTTTCAGCAGTCTGCTATTAATTACATACATAAGTGACTTATACCATGAAATTAAAACTAAAGGTGTGTCGTTTGTGGATGATGGTAACTTGTACTGCAACCCATTTTCACACCACAGAAATCTGCAAGAGGAGTTGAACAGAATAAAGGAGTACAGTATAAAGTGGAAGATACCACTGAACGATTCCCTGATGTATATTGGTCAGAATAACCCTAAACATGAGTACCCACTTCCCACGGGATACATCATCGCAAACAGTTTTAAAGCAGAAATCCTTGGAATCACGCTCACTTCGGATCTGAAGTGGCTGACATCACAAATAAAGCCAATACATTGATATACCTCATTCGGATTAGTTTCAAAGATTACTCAAAAAAATTATGCTTAAATTGCATAAATCATACATACGACCTGATCTTGAGTACGTATAGTCTATCTGGAATCCTTTTTATGCGAAAAATATCGAACAAATCGAACGAGTCCAGCGCGAATAACCAAACTACCACCAGAACTCAATAATTTACCTTATCAAACATGGGCGCCTGCGGGGGGGGCAGGGGGGCCCCCTGAGATTCTGATCCTCTTCTTGTTTTTGAGCAAAACCGAATACTGATTTCGCCTGCGCTTCATCAAATCATTATTTGGCCCCCCCTGAGAAAAAATTCTGCGGGCGCCCATGTTATCAAACCAGATTATCGCATTTCGGCCTCACCACGCTGAAAGGCCGCAGAATAAGAGAGGACTTGATGGAGACCTTCAAAATTTTGAGTGGACATTACACCTGCAATCTGGGCACTATATACGATATCAGTGACAACATAAAAACACGAGGGCATAATGAGAAACTTTCTGAGGAAAGGTGCAATAAACTGCTGAGGGGGAACTTCTTAACTAACAGGGTATTATATAATTGAAACTCATTGTCTGATGGTACTGTGAACTATGTATCAACAAATCAGTTCAGGAATCGTCTTGATATAGAGAGAAGGAACTGGAATAATAATAAAGGTTCAATACTCCATGTGAATTTAACAACTGAGGATGCAATCTGTCTGTGATGGCTGCTGTGATATTGATTTTGTGATAACTAGTGTGTATTACTGGTTTATACTTGTGACACATCGGCCTTAAAATCCGCCTAATGTTAAATTCAGTAATAATAATAAAAAACATAATAATGAAGTGTGCAACAGCTGGATTTGTATTTCTCAACCTATGAAAGTGAATGTGGTGGCAGAATTCTTCAGAAAATCTTGATTAAAAGCCCCAGTCATAATGTAGCTAGAATTCTTTTGATTCGGAAGTTTTCATCGCAAATATATGAATGTTAACCTCATATCTATCAAATTTCGTATGATAGTAACTTATATACGGCAAGTATTTTTTCGACTAAGGAGAATCTTTCTGAGTTTAATGCTCTCTTCGATTTCTTAATCAGCATTTCAGAAAATTGTAGGTCGCAAAAGTCACATACTTTTGAAATTTTCGGAATTCACTCGAACAAATCCCGTTTGAATTCAGGAATCATCTAAAGTACTTTTTTTACATTTGAATTGCTTCAGCAGAAAGAAGAGACAATTATTTTCCTTCCAAAATATTTCGGGAATCAACAGATATTGTAGTGTAAGGTTCATACTTATTGTGCTCCTGTATATGTTCTATTGAATTAATATGTATTCAATGTTATTATTGGCGCAGGTCAATCGTTTGTGATAAGATCTGAGACAGATTTAAGACGAGCGATTGTAAGAATTTAATTTTTCCGAGAAAACTGAAACGTTACATGGTGTCAGGTGTGAACAAAATAATATTAGTTAATGAAAAATTTGTATTAACTATAATACGATGGATGTGCTCATATAACCACCAGTTATGGATTTCACCGGAAACATTGCAAAAAACTGGACGGGATGGAAGCAGAAGTACGAGATGTTTTTGATATCAACTGAAGGTGGCAACCCTTCTGAAGTTAATAGGGGATGAAGGAATCGAGATTTTCAACACCTTCAATTTAAAGCCAGAAAAGGCGGAGTTGAATCAAGTGATAACGGCCTTTGACAAATTCTGCAACCCGAAGAAGAACGTGGTATACGAAAGGTACAAATTTTTCACTTATTATCAGTGGCGGCTTTAGGGGTGGCGAGCGGGGCAATCGCCCGGGGCCTCGCTCTTGGTGGGGCCTCGCGCGCAACAACCCGAGCAAATTTTGATATTAACCGATTTCAAGCGAATAACCAGTAATGATCGCGGTTATCTACGGTCCTGCCTGCGGTTATCTACGGTTATAGTCTTCAGGGATATTTCTTGTAAAATGATTATAACCTACAATGACCGAAGTCGCTTGAATGCAGTTGGTCCTAGTTGGTTATTACCAATGAGGACCAGGTTATTCGCTTGAAATCGGTTATTGACTTAGATCCCTTATAATTTATGAAGGTTTGAAAATAAGGTAAATTCGAAAAAAGTAAGTTAACTAATACATTAATTCAGAACAAAATTGAAGAAACCATTTTGTAGTATTTGAATATTGCTCTTTGTTGGAACGTCCGAATGGGTACTTGAGTCACCAGATCTCCGATCCAGTAGGTAGAAAAGAATGCACACAACACAATTAGGGTGAAAATTATCTAAGTATTTAGGTACAATGTTTACTTATCCCAGATGTTGGAACCTCATAAAATATTTATAGCCCTGTTGACCGTTCTTTGGCGGTCCCTTCGAACTATTCGTTGAATTATCGCCTTATGAATGAATTCATTCCATTGTAGAGAATTACGGACGAGGAGAGCGAAATCTGTTTTTTTTTTCAAACCTAGTGATTAGAGATAAGAATATTGGGTTCAGTTTTGTTATATTCAATTTTTTGTGATGGAAAACTTCCATTGTTTTCGGTTCTTACATTTAGAGGTCATATTCACATTTTTCGAATAACTCAAAATTTTTCTTGTCATTGAACTGAGGAATTAATTCGATTCGTTGGTTTCTCAAGACGTTCTTTTCAGTGTGGCTCTTGTAAGTATAAATTTGGATACCAACTATCCAATGAATTTATCCAATACATAATTCTTCATTCAGTATATCGTAAACTCAAAAGTATCCAAGTTGCACAACACTACCAAGCTCTGAGCTTTAGGACTTGATACAGCTGGGACTTCACGTTCACACCCTCAATCAAACTCATAATTAGTGGCTCCTCTATCGCTCGGTCATAAATGGTGGATTTTGCAGAGAAATTTTCGATAAAAATATCGTGAAAAACCACTGTTTCCAATAGAAATATGCATACAAGATGGCGCTATTTCTCAAGAAACTTTCTATTCTGTTCATCTGGATCATAAAAATAAACAGTTTATTTTTATGGTCTTCTTTTCGAAACCGAGAATTTCTTTTCAAAATATCTAATAGTACTTTCATCATTTATTATCACCATCTGTGGGAATTCCACTACCCGTCTCTTTTTCAACACCTGCTGTAGATCCAAAGTCTAAGACTTGTGGTTCAATTGGTTTAGTTCATTAGAACGGAATGAACAAGCGATTCAGTTTCATAGTGAAGAACAGAAAAAGTGTGAAAGAACTGTGTGTTATTTGAAAATTATTTCTGCCACTCTGCGAAATTCAACAAGATTTTCGAAATGAGTTCGCGTGATCGAAATGCCGGTAGAAAATTCGTTCGGGTAGTTCAAAAAGGGAACGAGCAATCAAAAGAAAGCTTGACATGCGCTGGATGATTTATTCACAAAGTTTTTCTAGACTTCAAATCATAAAAACATATTCAAGGAATTCGATGACACAAGATCGGCTTTCAGCCCTTGCTATTCTATCAATAGAAAATGACGTAGCTCATTCGATCGATTATGATACTTCAATTAAAGATTTCAGTGCTAGGAAAAGCCGCAAACATGAATTTCAAATTTATCATTTCTGTATTTGTTAATTTTTGTAAATCTTCCAAATTCATATTATATTTAGATGTTATATTATATTATTATATTTTAATTAAAACTCAAATTTCATGTCTTTATAAAATATGACAATAACCTATACAGAAAAACCGGACTTTCTTTCGCATCACTTACTTTTCACGAAGGAAAAAGGGCCTCGCGAAGACTTCCCGCCCGGGGCCTCGCAATGGCTAAGGCCGCCCCTGCTTATTATCAAGTAGAAGACATTATAGAATTCATGTGAATACGGCACCGCAGATGACATGCTACGTGACAAAAAATTATGAGTATCCGAGATTCCAATCTCAGAGAACGACTGCTGGAAAATTTGAATCTACAGAGAACGATCGATATTTGTCAAATATCAGAAGTGAGCAGGAAGCAGACGGACGAAATGGCGGGAGCGGCGGATTCGATCAAATCGTTGGTGCGGTGCGGACAGTGTTCAACAACATTCTACAAGAAAGATGAGTATGAGTAAAACTTCATTTTCGAAATCTCATAATGATTATTCGAACTGATTCATCAAATGAAATATCACAATTAACAGAAACTGTTATTATAAATTCTAATGCAATTGATTTTAAAATTGACACAGGTGCTGAATGCAATGTATTATCAAGTCAAGATCTATGGAAGATTACTCCTGATGCCGAATTCATCTCGTAGGATTCGAGGGTACTAGAGTAATGGCGGAAGGTTCCATCCTTAGATAAGGGAAGTCTAAGGTTCCATCCATCTGGGGAACATTTTCAGATTCCCTTTTCTGAAGAAATACTCAGTAATTCAAATGGAATGAAATATTTTTCTATTTCGGATTTGAAAGATTCATTTTAGCAGATAGAACTTGATCTGATATTTGCACTTTTTTACTCCTTTTGGAAGATAAAAATTTAATAGATTACTATCCTACTGAGATTTTTCAAAGGCGAAATACTGAAATTTTTGGTGATATTTTAGGTGATAACATTTATATTGATGATTTGGTTATTGCTAGTTCTTCTGAAGAAGAGCATGATAAAAAACTGATAAAAGTCTTAGAAGTTGCAGAGAAATGCGGAATTACCTTCAATAAAAATAAATTAAAATATAATAAAAAAGTATAAAAATATTAGGATTCATAGTTTCTGACGAAGGAATCACAATTGATAAGGACCGAATTGAATCAATTAATAAAATGCCAGAACCTTCAAATAAGAAAGAATTGATGAGATTTTTAGGTTTAGTGAAATACTTGGGTAGATTCATTCCAAACCTATCGCAATTAACTGCACCGCTCCGTGTGCTCACACATTCATGATAATATAGTATTGAATTGGAGTGAAAATCATTCGAAGTAGTTCGAACATTAAAAGATATCTTAACGAAATTTCCCGTTGTTCAACATTATAATCCTGAGATGCCTTTAAAGATTCAATGTGACAGTAGTTTGCATGGATATGGTGCTTGTTTGTTACAAGAAGATAAACCAGTAGCTTTTGCTTCAAGATCCTTAACTGACTGTGAAACTAGGTATGCTAACATCGAACGTGAATTGGCAGCTATAGTTTACGCACTTGAAAAATTTAATTATTAGAATAGAATAGAATAGAATAGAATAGTTTATTCGTCCTGAAAGACATTTAACAATGTATAGGACATGTCATTGATAACTAAGCTAAAGAATATCACAGATTTACGAAATTTTAATATCTTCAAAGGTTTCAAGTTATTTATTTATTTATTTATTTATTTATTTATTTAAATATATTACATCCAACAGGCACATGACCAATTACAGGTGTAAGTAATACAAAAAAAAAACTATCTAGTAAAGATAAACAGAGTAAAATCGCCGTCGGCAGAAAAAACAAAAAAAAAATTGAAATCAATTTTTGATCAGACAATACAATTGTCTTCTAAACTCTCCAATGGACAGAAAAAAAATATCAACCGAAGGGATACTGTTTAAACTTCTACACACCGACATAACAGGACTGTGGAAATGATGCTGCGAACTCGGGATACTAATTCTGAACGTTATGTTCGATCTTGAAGCAAATCGAGGCAAGTTGAACTCCAAGTGAGCAAGTAGCGATGCTGAGTCAATTAAGTTGTTGATCAATTTATATCCAGAAACAGCATCGGCAATTTCCCTTCTTTTCCTTAGACTCGAGAAGTTAAACTCGTTTAGCAAAGAGTGATGATCGGGATGAACAGGATAAACGTTGTACTTTTTGAAGTACAGAAACTTCAAAAATTTCCTCTGAACAGACTCTAATGCTGATATTTATGTTGATATGGATTTCATACCACACTACAGTACTCAAGTTTGCTACGCACTAAGCAGAAATACACTGATTGTAGAGCTTTAAAATTCGAGAATTCCTTGCAATTGCACAAGACAAAACCCAGGGACTTATTGGCACTGCAAATGATGTTTCCAATATGAGAACTAAACGAAAGTTTGCGGTCGAACAAAACACCCAAGTCTTTAGTTTCAATGACCCTTGTCAAAGTTTTACCCTCAATCTTATGGTCGAATTCAATAGGGGACAGTTTTCTCGAGTAACTCATAACTTTACATTTCTCAATATTCAAGGGTAATCTGTTAGAAAAACACCATTCAGACAAGCGCCGAATATCGTCCTGCAGGATATGACAATCAGCTATGTTATTGTACAATTTAATACATTGATACAAGGGTGACTTCTCAAATTTGCTTGTGTTATGGTTAGGAACCGATAAAGTATGCTGGTTTCTTGTACCATAAGTATGAAAGCCGGACAAGTTGGCAAACTTCTGTTAATTTTCTTTGGCAAAGAGAAGAATTTTATAAATATAAATACATGGAAGTGTCAATATTTCATGCTTTATAACCACAGACTTACAGGACGATCTGTTATTTATTGCAAATATCATTCTCAAAATACGTTTTTGTGCCACAAATATTCTTTGTAACTCACTAGAAGCACCCCAGATCTCAATATTGTAAGTTAGATGACTATAAACCATGCTGTAGTAGACTGATATTAAAGCACTGAGTGGAAGCGATCTCCTAAGTCTACTGATAGCATAGTAAGAAGAAGATATTCGATGTGGTCAGTCCCATGGGCGTACCGAGGTAGGGGCAGGGGGGGGCAGCTGCCCCCCCTAGAAGATAAAATTAACGTCAATTTTCCTGGCAAGTGGGAATTAAAAACGTGTTCCCTACTCTGCCCAAAGTGTTGAAAACAAAATATTTTCAGTCAGATATTTTGATTCAGTATTTTTCTATATATATTCTACAATATTCTACAACATTCGAAATAATATATTGTTAGCGACGCAATATAATTTAAATCTCCCGCGAAACCGTCCGATCTCGTAGTTTCCGCTCTTGACGAGACAATCAGAGCCATCTAGGATTAGAGCCGAATTTAATTTGGAGAAAACAACATCTAGCGCTATCTAGATACGGATGACAGTACTTTTACTGTGTTTAAATTCTTAGAGTACGTGAAATGTTGAAGTTACCGGCCAGCATGAATTCCGCCATTAGTATCTCATAGTTAAGTTGCGTCGATACGAGTTTTACGTTTTCTGCGCATCAACTGAAAATAATATAAGGATAATATGGATATAAGGAAATTCTTTGAAAGAGGTGAGTCAAGATAAAACACATATATGTACCTAATAAGATTATTTGATTTGTTTACGGGGGGCTCTCATGTAAGCGCATATCATTACCATATTATGTACTAAGGCAGACGGTAGACCGGTACGGCCATTTGTATTTTTATTTCAATAAATATCACTGTTATTATTATTTTTTATTACATTTGTTGTGACGGTACCTAGTTTTGACTATTTGGCGTTCAAACTACAGAATAACGAATTTTGAATATCGCAATTTCACTTTTACTGATACGAAGTAGAAGATATTTGAATGTGATTTCTTTGTAGGTATCCTTATCTTTATTTTCGTCATATGCCTAAACACCGTAAGATTAATTTTGGGTATAAATTTTTTAGCGACAACACGCGAAAAAAGAAAAAACGGTCGGGAAAGTAGCAGTGGAAGCGATGAAAATGAAAACCATGATGGCATTACTCATGTAATGCCAAGATCATTGCATGTTGCCGACTTTTCTTCACCATCGACATCCCAACAAACTGATGACGTCGATCCTAAAATTAAAGTTAACGATGGCTATCATGAAAATGATCTGGGTCGTTATGTTGGGTTGGCTACCCAGCTATCGACAGAAAAGAAGAGGGAGTTGTTACAAAATCCTTGGATCCCGCCCAGAAATTACGATTTTGAAAGTGATGCAAGCCATTTGAAAAGAAAATTTAATCATGCTTGGTTGGATCAATATGCACCATGGCTAGTATATTCCAAGCGACTAAAAGGCGCTCTTTGTAAGCATTGTGTTTTGTTCCCTCCGCCCATCAGCACTGTGAGAGGAGTTTTGGGATCATTTATGGTCAGGCCATATATAAAATTCAAAAATATGCATGAAGACTGCCGAAAGCATGCAACGACCAACCTTCACCTAACAGCGACAAATGATGCAAAAAATTTTCTTGAAAATGTTCCTGTAGACATCCAACTGCAAAGTGGACACCAAAAAGCAATCGATGAAAACAGACAAATATTGTCATCAATTATTTCGTGTATTGTATTTTGCGCTACACATGATATGCCTCTAAGGGGAAAACAATCAGATGAGGGTGTTTTATTAGATTTATTGAAGTTGAGAATAAATTCAGGGGACGACAAATTGAAGAGTCACCTGGAAAAGTGCCGTCGCAATGCAGTTTACACATCGCCAAAAATACAAAACGAATTGATTAATTTATGTGGCGATGTTATTAAGGAGAATATAATAGGTGAGGTTCAGAAGACCATGGCTTACGCAGTCTTAGCTGATGAAACAGCAGACGTAGCTGGGAAAGAGCAGCTATCAATAGGCTTGCGGTTCTACGACGAAAGCAAAAAGAAAATCAGAGAAGAATTTGTAGGGTTCGTTGAACTAAAAGCACAAAATGCTTCAGCAATTGCCGAAGCAATTGACAATTTCTTGATTAGTTCTAATCTACCAACTGAAGATTGCGTAGGTTTTGGATTCGATGGCTGTTCTACAATGGCAGGGAAAGAGGGTGGCGTACAAGCCATTCTGAGAAAAAAATATCCTCGTGCTTTATATTTTCATTGCTCAAGTCACAAACTTAACCTTGTTTTGAATGATGCGAACGCAGTGCCAGAAATTAGAAATACTGTCGCCACTGTTAAGGATGTTATAACGTTTTTCAGAGAATCGACTACACGTCGGAACTACGCTCCAAACCTATCACGATTGTGTGAGACGAGATGGTCCGAAAAATATAAATCAATCAGAAAGTTTTCTCAACATTTCCCAGAGCTTGTGAAATCTCTAGAAACGTTATCCGTAGAGGGAAATTATGCCACCAGAAAATCTGCATATCAGTTGCATTCAGCCGTTACAAAACCAGTGTTTATTGTTGCTCTACAAACAGTAGCCAAATATTCAGCAGTTTTAGAACCAGTAGTTAACGCACTGCAAGCTAAATCGATCGACATGATCTCGGTGGAAGAACATATCAAAAATATCAAAGAAATTCTGAGAAATGACCGCGAGTTTCCTGATAGAATAAGTAATGAAATGCTTCAAAAAGCGCGAGCTATTGCAATGGATATGAACATAGAAATTTCGGTTCCACGTCTTGCTCACAAGCAAACACATAGAAGTAATCCGCCATCAGACAATGATAACGAATATTGGCGGCGTTCCCTGATAATACCATACATTGATTCACTCATTTCATCGTTGGATCTTCGATTCTCCCAAGAAAATATTCCTGCGTTTGCTTTGAGTAAGCTACATCCCTTGTATATGACCAAAACCACCATTCCAGACTTACACAAGAACGCAGAATCATTCCAAGAATTTTATAACCTGGATATCACCGGAGAACTGAATCTTTGGCATAATTTGTGGGTGAAGAAGGCTTTATCAGATGATCAATTAAGGGACATGGAAGTAGTTGATCTATTCAACGAAGCCAACATTTTCTACCCTGCTGTCAGAAAGGCATTGATTATTTTAAGCACTATCCCATGTACCACAGCGACCGTTGAACGGTCCTTCAGTACGCTGCGAAGGGTTAAAACGTGGCTTAGAAGCACCATGGGCGAAGAAAGACTTACAGGATTATGTCTGATGAGCGTACATCGGAATTATTTGAAAGAAAATAGTGGGTTCATCGAAAAAACTGTCATAGACAAATTTTCGGCAAATCCGAGAAGATTACTCTTAAATTAATATATATTTATGTATCATGATTATTTTATATTCAATATTTTGCTTCGTGTCATAATTAAACTGATTGAAAAAAGTCAATATTCCTGATTTTTTGTTTCAATATACCCGACCGACCATCTTTTCGAAACAGGTATGAGCTGCCCCCCCCTAGCTGAAATCCTGGGTACGCCCTTGGTCAGTCCATCGCAATCTACTGTCAACCACTAGACCCAAGAATTTAGCTGAGTCCGTAGAGACAAGAACATCCAAACCACAACTAAGGGTTAGAGGAAGGCTTTGCCTCAATTCAAATTTTATTAACTCTGTTTTTTCAACGTTTAAAATGAGTCTGTTAGTGTGACACCACGTTTTGAATTGTTCTACAAGAATTTCACAGAGACTAACAAGCTCGCCCACACTCTTTGCTTTTACAAGAAATGATGTGTCGTCGACAAATATAATAATTTTCCCTGCTGCAATATAATAAGGTAGATCATTTATGAACAAAATAAAAATTAAAGGTCCCAAGACTGAACCTTGAGGAACTCCAAGTTTCTGTTCAAATTGAGAAGAGTGAGCACAGTGAACTTTAACAGATATTTTACGACTCGAAATATAGCTAACCATCCACCTCAAAAATATACCCCGGAAATCCAGATTATAGAGTTTACTCTCAATCAAACTTGGGGCAATAGTGTCAAAGGCTCGCGATAAATCGAAGAATATGCCAGCAACAACATATTCCTCGTCCAGTGAGGTATAAACAGACTGAATAAAATCTATGGTTGCCTTTTTGGTTGAACGTCCACGTCTGAAACCATGTCGACTTTCGCAAATTAAATTGAACTGGTCTAGAAATTCAATCATTCTATCAAGTACTATCCTTACAATAACACTAGAAAAAACATTTAAAATTGAAATTGGGCGGTAGTTAGAGATTTCCTCAATTTCGTTCTTTTTATGAATGCGTATCACCTCGGCAAGTTTGAGTGTATCTGGAAAAACTCCTTAGGAGATTGATTCATTCACAAGATGCGCAAGGTGTACACCTGCTGAACAGCTATATATTCAGAAATGAATTCAAAAACCCTAACGGGAACATATTGGAACCCAGAACTGTTATTGTTCTTCAATTTATTGAATGAGTATAATATTTCATTTCGGTCCACAGGATGAAAATAAAAACTACTGTGGTGAATAGGAGAAATTGTGCAGGAATTGCTCGATGAGTTAAAGCATCTTCGTTCAAGTTGCATCCCAGCCACATTTGAGAAGAAATACCCGAAAGCATCTGCCACCATTAATGGATCAGAGCATAGTGTGCCGTTAACGGAAAGAATCAATTTGCCAGAGTTTCTGTTTTTTCTATCAGTTTCCTGGTTCACAATATTCCACACAGATCTGTTCTTATTGTTGGAACTCATAATAATATTCTCATGATAACGCAATTTATGATCTCTCACGAAATTGTTGTAATTCGATTTGGCATTTTTATAAAGTAAAGCCAATATAAGTTTTTCAATTCATTACTTGCAGTCCTTATCATCGGTGATATCCAGCTTTTTGATCGGATATTATTTGTAGTCTTATGAACTGTTAATGGGCAGCAAAAATCAATACAATCCGTGATTATATTCATGAAATTTTGGAAAAGTGTATTTATATCAGAGGTCTGATAAATTCCATCAAAAGAGGTTTCGACAATCTTTTCGGCTAATTTGAGAAGATTTTCATTCGAAATATTTCTATATTTTATAATCTTAGGTATATTATTGTCCAACTTGTCAATATCGTTCGTGAAATAATCTAACAGAAAGGCACTATGGTCTCCAAAAGGAGGTGGGAATAATTCAGTCCGACATTTAGTCAGATCTACAGTTGTGACAATATAGTCAACTTTAGTACAGGATTTATGACCTACCATGTTCGTAAAAATGCGAGTTGGAGAGGGTGAAGTGGTCTTCAAAAGAAAACAATTGAATAGATCATCAAGCAAAAGTTTCTGTCTAGAATTAACCTGTAAATAGTCGACATTGAGGTCACCGTATAGGAAAATAGCTTCTTGTCGCCTGGAACAACGCTGAATAATAGATGACAACTTTGCCAGGAATTGGTCGAGTTCACTTGAAGGTGATCTATACACACTCAATACACAAATACTCTTTCGCTCAGTGGTTACTTTCACTGCACTGCACTCACACACTAGTTCCTCTGACATATTGGACACTTTCAAATCCTTTGCATCAATCCCATTCTTAGAAAATATTGCCGTACCTCCGTGCTCCCGTGTTGGACGACAGAAACTTGTGACTCGTTGATAGCCAGGAAATTGCACAATCTTAATAGAATCTTCGTTGCACCAATGTTCCACAATACAAACAATATCTGGACTTTTTTCTACCAACAGTATCAAAATTCTATCAATCTTATTCATAATTGACTGGACATTCAGATGAAGTATTCTCAATCTTAGAACACTTTCATCTAAGAGCTCAGATCTTTTGCTCTGCGCTGGTAAAAATTATGAACACAAGATCTATTGGGCCAGTGTTCTTGTACCTTCACTTTGTCAATTTCAGCCATAGGAATGAGAACTTTAAATGATGAGTAGCTCTCAGGAAAACGTGATTTCAGAGCTTCACATTTAACATCCGAAAACGCATTTGATAGAAATTTGTCGAGGTCTTCTGTTTTAGTGTCCGGCTTTAAAATCGGAACATGCAGGGCTTTGTATTTCATTATACCTTCTACATTTGCAGGACCTGAGTAATTGCCAACGACTAATGCTCGTTGTTTTCTTTCTTTTACTTTTTTGTGTGAAACCTGCTTCCAACCAGATTCATCATCACTTGTTGATAGAATGTTAAGTTTCGGTATTTTAATGTTTGTAGTTTTAAATTTTTCATTCTCAACAGAAATGTCGTTTGCGCGATAATGTAAATCTGCTGGGGGAACAGGAACTGTGAGGTCGTGAGCGGTTAAAGAGGATTCCACGTTCAGATTATGACCAACACTTGCATATGTTCCCATGGAGACGGGGAATTCCTTATTGTCTGGAGTCATGTGTTGACGACTTTTTTTGTTGCTGAGATTAGATATTATTTTATCTTTCTCGATGATTTTTTCATTCAAAACAGAGATGTTATACTCAAGTTGTTTTGAATTTTCGATTAATAATTTGTTCTTACTCTCAAGTTCGAAAATTATTTTCAACATCAGTTCTTGTGTTGAAGAATTAGTATTAACAACAGGTTCATCTAGCTTCGGCAATGGAAAGTTCGCGACACTTCAGATGTGTTTATGGTAGGCATGTTGAAGTTTAGTGTTGAAGTCAATCGTTTGTGATAAGACCTGAGACAGATGTAAGACGAGACCGGAAAGACAGTTTCAATAAAGATATGTTGAGCAATTGTAAGAATTTAATTTTCCTGAAAAAACTGAAACGTTACAGTAGAATGTTCAAGAAAATCAAGTTGTTAAACATTTTTCAACTATTCTCGAGTATCGAAGGAGTGATATATGTTGCTTTCGCAAACTCACTGGAAACAAAAAATGTTTGAATCGCATCAACTTTTAAATTTCTTGTGAATTCGGGCGTGATCCTAATCATCAGTTAAGTCTTCCTAATTGCTTGGCTTTACAATTTATTTTTATACATGATTGAATTGGCTTTGGGGAGAAGATGCACAGTTCATCATGACACCCAGGTAGATAACACTTCTTTACTTTTCCCATTTTTCACGATATATCAAAATTGAATAGCGAAACTATAGGTAAAGAAAGTAAACAGTTCTCAAAAACAAAAGTAAACAGGTCTCACACACAAAAGTCAACAAACTTCCAGGCAGCTTTCACGGTCAGATTTTGCGCCTGCAGCGCCAAGAGTGGACGTGATCCAGAAACAGGTGAACGTGGTGAGGGGAAGTCCCATCTTTTTCCAACAAATATATACCTACACACAGTGTCCCACCGAGAGTTCCCATTGTGACATTTCTGTCATGAAAATTCATAAACCTCCGAACATTATTTGGCCAAGAAATCTGCATGTTGATGTTTTTTAAAGTACCAAATGCATTTCTAAAATGCATTTGATTTATTCTGAATAATCGGTTTCTTTTCTGCTTTTGTCTTTTTTCATTTCAGATTAAGAATTGCGAGTCGTTTTGGGAAGAATCTGTCTATCCGAGCCCATCGACGGATAACATGAAGATGATCACACTGATGTCTTTCAAGATTTTCCTGATATTTAATATTTTATGTTATTTTTTTACGGGGAGACAGGTTTTTTCGGCTGAGGTTTTTTCCCCTGGCTTCTATAGTATGATACGAAGAATGTTATGGTACCCCGTTCTTTTTTTACCTCAGCTTAGGTACTTTTTGTTTCAACATTTATCGTATTTTAGCTCTCTTTTTCATAAGAATATCAATGACTTCCGCATTTACAGAAAATGGTATCAACTTCTTATTTCTGATGGAACACCCTCACCCTGTATATTATGACTTTTTCGGATATATCTCTGAATGCCACATTCATTTTATGTTTCATTTCCTATGGCCATCTAGAGTCGTTCTCAAGTTATCCACTGTTTTTTGAAAAAAATTACGAATTGAGGCTTATAGAAGTTTGAGAATTCAACGAAGGCGCAAAGCATTTTCTCAGATCTTTTTTTGAAATGGGTTACCGTAAGTTGCGTCGTTTAAGGGTTTTTTTTATCTAAAATGCACCATCTTCGAGATATTCAGTAACAACTGTTAGCAGCATAAAATTGTATGTGAGGTATTGAATATAATCAATGTTCGCCCTTTCATGAGAATCTCTCTGACTTTTTGCAAAAATATAAATAGGGATATAGGGAACTCCTGAAAAACTCCACTTATTTTTACCTTTCAAATTGATATTTGAGTGAAATAAATTCTGTTTTCATTTGAAAAAATCGAATTTTGGGCTATTTTCGAATTCCAACTTCGAGACTCTCATTTTATCTTCCAGTATATGTAAACTTCATGTTCTTTACAATGTGATTTTGAATATCTTTTCGGTAACCCATTTCAAAAATCAGATCTGAGATAATGCATTACGCCTTCATTGGATCTTAGTGATCTACAAGCCTCAATTTATAATTATTTTAAAAAAACAGTGAATAACTCGAAAACGGCTCTAGATGACCATAGGAAACAACATAAAATTAATGTGGCATTCGGAGATATATCCAAAAAAGTCAAAATAAATAGGTTGTATCATTAGAAATAAAAAAAGTTGATACCATTTCCGGTGAAGGCAGAAACAAAATATATCAAAATATATCATAAATGAATGTCAACTTGTCTTATAACAAAATTTGGAGGTGATCGAAATATTTCTCTCCTTAGTAAACTTCTAATGGACACTCCCAATGGGACACCCTGTAATTTCAATATTATCGTGCCAATTTGATGTATAACTTGTAAAATAAAGAAAGGTAAAAGAATTACCATAAAAATACCCGTTGCCCCCCAAAATGATATGCTTATGTTTGACATGAACTCAAACCATTCGGTCAGTATTCTTGATATTAGTAAAATTTTCAAAATTTTGGAGATATGTGACTAAAAGTCACTTGTTGAAAATGTTTAATTTATTTTCTTGTTTTTCATTAACTTTTTTTGTTAATCATAATAAGTGTTATATATTTGTTAGTTTCATTTAATAAATGGATCAAAAAATTTGAAGTGGTTGAGGTGTTCTGGGGGGGGGTACCTGCTGGTGTACCTCAAGGCTCAATCTTGTCCTCAACTCTTTTTCTAATACATATTAATGACCTTTTCAACTCAACCAAAAATCAAATTTTAAGCTCTGCAGATGACAGCACTCTTATAGCTTCCACGACAAACGAGAAGCCTGTATCAGCGGCAACATCCAGTTCCCGAAGAATCGCCTAAAGCGTGACAATCAACAAAGAACTAGAAATTATTCTACAATGAGGTTTTGATAATCTGGTTGAATTCAATGCCTCTAAGACCCAGGCTATGTTCTCACAAGGAAAACATCCGCAGTCACACCCCAACTCAAAATGGACAATAAAGTAATAAAACCAACAAATGAACTTAAGCTTCTAGGGGTCAATATCAGTTCGAATGCAACCTGGCATGAGAACTCAATTGCCAAGTCAGCTGCACAGAAGCTAAGCTATCTATTTCGTGCGAAAAAGTTGCTCACCCCAGAGCAGCCATTATTGCTCTACAAGGCCCAAGTGCATCCAGTATTGCTCCCATGCTTGGAGTTCTGATCCTAAGCACTCGTAACACCTACTTGACTCCATTCTTTTTGAACTTTTAGAGCACTTCGCCTAAAGTGCCGTTTACATTGGTAGAGTAAATGGTCGAGTTCACTAGCATAATTTTTTACAGAAATACCCTACTCTACTCATTTCGGTAGAGTAACTGATGAGCCATATCACTTGGAAGACTAGGAAGTTGTACAATCCTCTCCTAAAACCGGGCAAGTGACTGTTCACATTGGTATAGTAAAGTAATAAACCAGTAGAGTAGAGTGAGAATTTGGAAGTGGGGATGGGATAGTCGAGTGTACTACTCCACATAATTTATACAATCTACTCTACCGTTTACTATCTTTAGTACTCTACCGTTACTTGTTGAAGGACATCTACCATCTACGTGATTTAGAGAAACATCTTCATGTAATTCTTCTACGTACAGGGAAAAACAGAGTCTTCACCAATCTACTCGAAATTCTTAATCTGAAATAATGAAAGACGAAAGCAGAAAAAAAACAATTATTCATAATAAATTGAATGGTTTTCAAATTAACCACCCATCTCTGAAATGCATTCGTTACCTCATGTATAGCCTCGAAACCACCTTGAAATTTATAAATGGAACAACTATCCGACCTTATGATGAAAGGACATAAGTATGTAAGCGGTATAGTCGTTGACACCCCGATAGTGATTGTCACACTACACACTTAATCCGTCGTAATAACATATTGGTATTTACCAGCGACTTTGTTTTTCTACCCACGTATGCTAGAAGGTCCAACACTCATTCAATGAATGTTTTAGTTCAGTAATTTGGCCCCCTGCTTCGATCGCAAAGAGATATTTGTCGCGAAGTTGTGTAGTACTGACAATCGGTGCAATCGTTGACGTTTTGTTAAGGAAAGTGACTGCACATATGCGTGAATTTCTTTAGATTGGGGTATCTGAGATATATGGAAGAAATTTTTCAGTGTTTGAAAGATTACAAAAATTGGATATTGCTATAAACGTACCCTTGATTGATGTTTTCTTTCAGAATAAATCGCATGTCAATGACTGTCTTGTTTATGTCACGTCGGAACAATGATTGACATAGGGTGTCTATCACCGTCTGAAAGTATCACATTTTGATATTCGAGTTCATCGCGTATTTGAGAAGTTGGAATTTAACTGATTAGCTTGTGTTCTCTTTCTTCCGGAATGGATAAACATTGGTTGACACCATGTCAATAACTATTTTCTAGGAGGGTGTCAATCACTAAATATCCTTAGTAAACTACCTTACAGAGTGTTCCTGATGGAGGCTATTTGTTCCTAAAGGCCCTACTTGGTTCTCTGATGACTTTGTGGAATCAACGGGACTTGTTTCAAACTGACCATCTCTCTAGAGAAGAACTATTCTGTAGTACAGGTTGAACTGTATATTGTTCTTGTCTTCACGCTGGAGAATATCCAAATATCAGTAGATGGTACTCCGAGAAACTCATGTTGTGACAGTCAGTGAACACTAAAATCCCTCGCTATGACAGAGGTCAAATACTACTTATTAGGAGAATGCAGGAAATCTCTTTGTGAGCTGGGCTCCTGAAACTTTCTGAAAGTTATTTAGTCCCCGGCTCACGCTGAGATATGGCTATGAGAGGGCAGATGTATGGATGAGCAGGGACACAATCAGCTTTCATTGGTTGGGAATCGACGCTTCACATCCACCGTACAACTTTCAGGAGTTCATCGGGAGATGACTAGACAGAAAATTTTTCTCTGAATGGAGCACAGAAGTGATCTTAGGCAGTCAAGGCTTCTCATTGGGAGTTATCAATAATGTCTTTATTATTCTTTTATAATTGTTGAAAATGAAATATATTATTATTATTATTTTTCCTCTGGGTCTGAGGTCGAACAACTCCTGAACCTTGAGGGGAAACACCTGTGACTGGTGAGTGGTGTTTTGAGTGATCACCTGTTTAATAAACATTAAAATCGGTTGGCCTCTGTACCGTTGGTGGATGAACACAGATGTTGCTGTTGAACATACCCTGTTTACCTGTGGAAACCTTTATTACTTCAAGACAACACATCTGGAAAACCCAATACCCACTTCCTCCCATTCCTATGGCGAGAGGGACTTCCTTGTCTACTCGCGACATTTTTGACAGCATGTCTTGAAGTTTGACTTTCTTATTCTGTATACGGTTGAACACTACACCACTAGGCCTCCAATCAGCCTGTAGAAGGCACCTCACCAAGAAGAAGAAGTGAATAATTTTGTTGTTTTCGTCATCCAAAAAAGTGAGAATATCATAAATTCTCATAACTTCATATATTATTACCGAAGTTGGGCACATTGTGTCGTTTGATCTTTTTTACCTGTTTCTTCGGCCAACAACAATGATAGTAGATATATCCTATATCATCAACATGATTCCAATTTTCTCCACAATATATTACAATAGCCGGAGACTCCAGAGAGAAAAACAAGTTCGAGGAAACTGCTATTCATGAAAATGTCTTTCACCTGGGAAGAAATGACAGAAAAATATAGAAAAGAAGGAAAAATATCCAGCTGTAGAGGGGAAGAAAAGATCAATTCTCAAAGCCAAAACTGACGCCGAAGAGAAGAAAAAACTGAAAAAATTTAACCTGAAAATAAGTCGATTTGTAAAGTCAACATTACTTCATCAGTGATTTATCAAACCGAGCACATCCACAGATACTGCAAGTGTAAAAAAATTATGAAAATGCCGGAGTTGAATTGGAAGAAAATACAGAATAACCGGTTGCTGCAAATTTGTTTCGTGAGTAATATGCTTTTATAGAAAACATTTCTGTATTTTCCTGATGAAGCTTCATCCGCTGCAACAAGTTTACCAAAATTATAGTTGCAAACGATGTTTATCATCATGTTAAAGAGAATACCATATCGTTGGTCCAATGCCGAAGTCACGATGTGCTTTTTTGACGTTCCGGGAAAAACGTGTTTCAAAAATTGAAGACAGTGATACATAGATTTCTTTTCGTTCTATTAGGGCAGAAGTATGAGAGGGGGATTAGCAAACTCTTTCGCGATTTTGGCATTGACACCATGACCATAATCGCGATATAGTGAACATATGCAAAAAGCACATTCGTGACTTTGGCATTGTACCGACGATAAAACATACCTTCTGGAAACTTGACCAGATGAAAAAATTTTTACTTGTTCTACATGGGAAAATGAACATGAAAATACACAGCCCCTGCGAATGTGCATCTATGTTTCTATCTTTATTATTGAATATAGTGAATAACATTATCAACATTTTCATTAATCATTCGTTCTACTCCATATACAAGAGTGTAAGTGAATGATATGAAGGATGTCAATGACTATCATTTTGTATGTCAATGATTGTCGAAGTCTGTCAATCACTATCAATTCTGACGCTTCGAAAAAAAATCATTCTCATTCAGTTTTCAAACAACACATACCGAAAGTTCTGAGTGTTTACCGAAGAAGCATAATTGAACTGTAATATTGTAAGGGTCTCCACCTTGTTGTGAGAAAATTACAAGCTGAAATCATTAATTGAAAGTTTCTATGCGCTTAAGGTGTCGATCACTATACCTGTTACCCTACTCAATTTAGTTTCGACTTATCATATGATATCAATAAAAATGTTATCAAATCACCTCAGAGTGAACGAAAGTAAGTCAACAGTATAGATAGTTTTGAACGACCATCCAATATCATTTTCAACAAATTCAAACTTCAGAGGAAGAATATTGTAATAAAAAAAATTCTGTAAATTAATTTCAGTTTCTGTGCCAACAGAAATTACACACTTCCCATTTTATTCACAGATGAAGCTACATTTCATTGAGATAGATTCTTCAATAAAAAAATAATATTTTATGGCAAAAAATGGATAGATTTATTATCAGATCTTGTATTCTCCTTGAATCATTAACTGAAAATGACTTTCAACAATTTTTGCCAGAGACTCTACCCCACCTTATGGGAAAAATTTCTTTGAGGCATTTTCACGAAATTTGTTACCAGCTTGATACTTGCTCTGCCCCTACAGCACCTGCCTATATTTTTTCCCACTTGGATGCCAATTCGTTTCGATGAAATCATGAAATGAAACAATTGTGTTCTACAAGGTTCAGTTTAAGCACCTCTTATTTTTAATTTATATTTGTGTGATATTCTACTTCTTCCAAAAATTCATTCATGCTGATGATGTTGCTCTGATTTTTCATCATTGTAATTTCAGAGCATAAAAAGTACCATTTCCCAGATTTGAAAATCATGAACAATTATTTTTTAGAATGGCGTTTATGCCTTACAGTTGATAAAACCGAGGTTTTATGTTCACATTGAAACAATCTTCAGAAATATAGACAATTGAGTGTTACTTTCAGTTTTTGAAACATATTTTCAATCCTAAATTTCTCGAAATCAAACATGAGTCCTCCTGAATTTCAATGCCCAGTTGAATGATTTGTGTTTGAAGCTCAAAATTCGAAATAACATTCTTCATAAACTTGCTGGTACCAAGGTAAAAAGATAGGTCCTTTTTCTTTTTTTATCCAATGCTGATACTTCATGGGGCACTGATGTAGTAACATTTCGTACAACAGCGCTAGCCTTGGTTTTTGGTGCATCTGAATATGGTTGCCCTGTTTGAGTAGTGATCGTGTAAAAAAAAATTGATGCTCAACTGAATTTTTATATGAAAATTATAACTGGCACTATCCCCACTAAGTCAGCACCTTGAACGAGAGTTTAAAGTTGTACTCCACACCCAAATACCTGAATTCCACAACTCTAACTAACTTTCTGCCATTCATGCATTCTCCAAATTTGAGTATTGTGTTTTTTCTGGAGCAATACAGGGTGAGTCTTTGACTTATACATATATTTGAACCATAGATTCTTCAGGTCAAAAGGAATACTTTTTTCGTATACCATTTTTTCTGATTCAGCCTATATAAAAAGATATGGCCATTTCAAACTTTCATTATGAGCTATGCCTCCCCTGGAAACATGACACTAAAGGTTTTCTGAGCGTTAGATCTTCCAGCTAAACCTTCGAGAAAATGTATCAGAAATTTAATCCTCTGAATCTTTTGATCAAAGTTGCATCCAGGCAAAGAAACCAATTTTTTCAATTTCGCTGATATATATTTTTTGAAATCATCAATTACTCGAAAAATGTGCATTTCACGAGATTTCATGATGAATACTTTTATTTTCTAAAACGGCCAAATATTTATTAAATAGCATTAAATAGCAACTTACTCTCAAAAGTTGGGATCATAGAATTTTTGGTATAATTATGGAATGTATTGGTATTTATTGCACATAAAGAAACAAATATAACATGTGAGTAGAATTTTGAGTTCGTAAAAGATTTGCCACATTAATGAAAATCTATATTCTGAAAATCATTTCATTCGATGAAATCATTCTCGAGATATATTCGAATATTAAATTTTTCATGCATTTTCAACAGCCTGTATCTTTCCAACCGAGCCGAATCGGAAAAAATGGTAGAGACAAAATATGGTTCTTTTGACCCCAGGAATCTCCCGTTAAAATATATGTACAAGTCGAAGACTCACCCTGTATAATACAACGCATTTGCCCGAATTTGCCGTTATTGAACGGTAAATCATTCTTTATATTCCACTCTTGAATGACATTCATATCAACTTGAACTTTGGCATAATCACGAACATCTTTAATCCTATGGTAAAACTTCAGATCGTCCGCAAATAGCAGACATTTAGAATACTTAAGACACTGTGGCAAATCATTCAAAAAGATCAAAAATAATGAATGACCTAAGTTTGAACCTCACGGTAGTCCCGAATTTGCATGAAATTTCCCTGAACAATTACCTCCGTATTTCACCTTGAAAGTTTTGCTTCTCATATATAAGATGCGAAAAATCTAATAATTCCAACACCTGCTCCATATTTAGCCATTTTTTTCATCTTATATCATGAAAAAAATTTAAATAATATCTTATTCCCAGTGAAAAAATGCTTATTGAAAGTTTGAATCTTTTTCAGATATTTCGAAAATGGAAAAATTTTGTCACATCTTCTAAATCGGAAAAATTTCAAAATTGTGTTATATAGGTATCTTCAAAATAAACGAAAATATCGTGAAACGGTTTTCACTACTGGTGTTTTCACGGAAATCGAGCCCAGGACTCCTTTCAACGTTTGTACCAAAAAATGCTTTAGTATTCAAAATAAAAAAATGTTTTTTTTCTACGAGAAAAAAAATTGAATATCGTTTCTTATTTCAGGTGAAAGGCGCTTCTAGAAAGTTCAAATCGTTTTCAGATATTTTCGTAAATGAAAAAGTAATGACACATTTTCGAAATCGATAATTTTTCAAAATTAAAAAAAAATTAAGACATCTGTTTTCACTGATGGTGTTCTCAATGATAATCTTTTTAGTTTCTGCAGACAATTTTTCATTTTAATTGATTCAATCATTTCTCTGGTGTACCAAATAGGAATTATAATATGCTTACCCTAGGGACTCGAAGAACTTCCCAATCTCGAAAGTTGAAAATCCTCTGGTCCGGTTCTGTGGTGCCAGCGCCGAGGCCTGGGTCGGCAATTTGTTCGCGTTTCCCGCTCGTTCGTTCGCCTGAATCAATTGTATGTATTACAAGTCCATATCGCTCGCTCTCGATTCAATTTGCTAAAAGGTTTTGTCCAAAGTGGAGTTTTCGCTTAACTTAACAACTGATTCGATATCATACATATTGGATGAGATCAAATCGACGAACTCCGGCTCGGTACAATCCCAGATGGAAGAGTTTCTTCATCGTTTCCGATATTCGTTGAAGATATTCAACGACAAGTTATCTTGTCTATTTCGAGTAGGCGGTAAATTTATCTGAGAGTGGAGTGGCGAGAAATAAAAAATCTGATATATTCTGTCGGTTTCTGATAACAGTACATCAAAACGAGGATGTTTCTCGTACTATTAATCAAAACAAAATTATTTCTAAAGAAACCGAAAAGCTCACTACTTAATTGTTACATATTCAAATAAATATTCAATGTTCGGAAAGTATAAATATTCTGAGGGGCTAAATTAAAAAAAATTATTCTTTCTCCGATTTGATCCGATTCGATTCTGAACACATCGCGATTAAATTATGTAGAGAATTTGTATTTCGTTTTTTTTGTTGGTCGCTATGTACAAGAAAAGGGTGCGATATCCTCTCCCCTTTCTTGCACATTTTCCAGGATTACGTAAAATGACTTTGTTAACCAGAGTATGGGTGACACTAGGGCTTACACGCACGTCCCCATCCAATTCCGTCCAATATTCAAACCAATTCAAACACCAAATGAATGGGAACTCTAAATCGGAATTAGAAGGTCGAGAAGATTTGAAAAATGTATTAAATCCTTAATATTCATTTATTGATTTAATATGTTTCATTGTGAGAAACTTGGAAAAAATATCCTTTCTAATTCTTCGAAAAATCCCATAAGAAATAGTTATCGAATGAATTTTATGAAGGGTTTGAAACCTTGATCGAAATATGAAACAAAAACTAACACTGTCGATTTTGTTGAATAATGAGAAATGTTCATAGGTATGCAAAATCGATTGAAACTCCGTTGTTTCAGTCGAAAAGTATTCACTGTCGTGAATATTACGGGATGTCACACCTCCTTCTACTGGACGCGTTTGATGAAATAGGTCGCGTTAGTCCGTTAGTGGGTTTATTTTTATTTGTCATGAATATCTTGTTTTGTTTCGTATTTGTTTTTCTCTACTGTTACTCTAATATTTCATATTCGAAACCCATGGATGAAGATTTAGAAAAGGAGAATCAAATAACCTACTTCAGTATTTGTTGATGTATTAAAACTTATTTGGTTGTTTTCTGCACTGAGTTATGTTTTTTCGGAAATTCCGAATATTGAACTTTGTAGCCCTGAAGAAGTAGAAATGTTGTACCTTCGAAGCTTAGGCAAATGTATAAATTTGAGAAGAGAAGTCCAAATTCCTGCTAACTCGTTTTATTTAATGATACTCATGGTTGAGGCTTTCGCGGCCATCGTTCAATGTAAGCAGTTCTTTCGAGCATTTCGGCCGTCGTCGTGGATTAGTTCTCGACGTTTCGCCTGTTCGAGTGTCTGGCATCTTCAGGAGTTCTATTTCAAGAGATGTTCTCACTGGACTGAACTGCCTGAGTGTCAGTCCAGTGAGAACATCTCCTGAAATAGAACTCCTGAAGATGCCAGACACTCAGGCAGTTCAGTCCAGTGAGAACATCTCCTGAAATATAACTCCTGAAGATTCCAGACACTCGAACTGGCGAAACCACGAGAACTAATCCACGTCGACGGCCGAAATGCTCGAAAGAACAGGTTACATCAAATTGATTCTTTTACTTCTTTTTTTTTACAGCAAGCAACAAACGTTCCTTTAAAGTTTTTTATTTTCTACGGAGAATAGGAATATCTTAAAATTGAAATGTGTAAACATTCTTCAATGGCTCATTTGTATACTCACTCACCGTCAAAACCAATCGATACTTCCCATAGGCATTTTTTAATTATGACATGCCATTCTGTTTTTCAAAAATAAATCATAACCGAAAATACTATCGTCTGAAATAAAATTTTCCCAATTTTCAAGAATATTCTTTAGTCACATGAATATTCAGCCAGAAAGTTTTTATACGCTTTCCGGTTAATTTTTCAAAAATATAGAGACTGGCCTTATAACAGCAACTATTGAATATTTTCATGATTTGCCGTAAAGGTAACACTCTTTTGTCTCAAGTTTTATAGACAGTGAGATAATAAGTAAAGATCCCCCTAAAAAGCGAATGCGTCATTGTCATTCCCTATGCACAGAATTTTATTGTCTAGTTTTAGGAAACTTATAAGTATCTATACATGAAATCATTGCATAATTGAATTTGTTCGTCACCTTGTTACTCGAAACTATTGAACTATCCTCCATATTGCTCAGATTTCAATAGGTAATCAGTTTTTGGTAAGAAAAATTTCAATGATACGTTAAGAAAGAACATTCAAAAAGGTGTAATGATTCTCTTGAAATAAAAAGAAATATCATTTTGGTCATGGGGTATTCCAATAATTTGAAGTTTCAGGTGAAAATTTTTGATTGTTTGAGAGCTCAAATCCAGGGTATACATATTTGTTATATTATTTTCCTCTGTCTCAAGCGAGCGCGAAGGATCCACTCAAACGAAGAATTGGTGGAATATGTGCGAAAAGGTACACCTTCAAGAGAATTCATTAATTATGAAAACTTCTAAAAAGAATTCAAATCGTTCAGTCTGTAAGTGGGTTTGATTAGTCCATTCTTTCCGAATACCACATAGTCCTAGGTGAACCCTCGCTAAAAGGAAAACCTGCCGGTTTGTAAAATGGTTTTCACGTTGGTTTCAATAATGAAACAACAAAAATTATTTGAATTATTTTAAATCAAAAAAAGTTGAAGAAATCATGCTACCAATTATTAAATTTTTGTCACCTAAAAATATTTGCGGCAAGTAATAAGCTTTTATTTCGGCGTGAGATATTCCATCCTCATATAAAATGCACATGGAGACCTAATGGTTATTAGATTTGAAGAAAATATTATTTCAAATGTATCTGTTCAGTTTCATTTGTAGAGTTATAAACGTAGAATTTACCAATTCCTGCCCTGTATTCGCGGAAGATTCGAAGTAATTTGTAATTCCGATACTGTAGCCATCCCTTAAAATTCGTAATTGTAGTATTGTCACGAATATCGATCTCTTACGTTCCGTAACCCTAAAACGCTAACGAGCAACGGTGTTTTTCCTCCCGGCATGGAAAACGTAGAGCGAAATCGACTGATTAATCCAGATTATCCGGTCGGCTTGCCATCTCGTTCGTTTGTTCACTGCCCACTCGTGCGTACGCCAGTTCTTATTGATTAAAACAAAATCAGCCTCCGGATTTCCACCGAAAAACTTTTTTCTCAAACTGTACCAAAATAGGGAGTTCGGCAATAAATTGTAACTTGCTGGACCAAAATCGCCAAGATTAGTAGGCAATCTGAAAGTTTTCTACCAATTGCTGAAAGTCGATCGAAGTCTCCCAGTATATTTTTGCAATATAGGGGTTAGACATGTCTTTACGACCACTCGGTGCCGATTAGCTTTGTTGGGTTATGAGTTCTAGGAAACAGCTTTGCTATACCTTTTATAATTTGCAGAGATGCATGCAGTTTAGAAGATAAAAGTCTATGCACGTTTCATTCGTTGCAGAATGGCAGATTGTACGAGCATGGTATGACCACTTTGAGCATCGATAAATAAATCTTATCGGTCGTATTGAAATACACTCATCAAATGCATCCTATCCAGATACCAATATATCGTAAAATCAATCCCGCTATCACCGGTAAAGTGAATAACAAATAGCATACAGTTCCAAACCATCGACAAGCAAAATGGACAAGGCCTTCATATTATACCTAACGAGGGTCTAGAGGGTTGGTTAATTACAGTTTTCGTCTGCGGCAGCCGTGGCAAGGGGTGAAAGACGGTCTTAACGACCGTTAGGGGACATCAAATTTTTAATCTGGGGCGAATTTAGCTCTAACGAAGAGGAAGAGAGGTGGCGCCGCACTTTTGGCCGTGGACATTCGGGAACGCCCAATTTCTGGATATTTTTCGTTTATCTAAGAACATTCATAAATATCTTTTGAGTCTATTGATGAATTTCGAACAATACGTCCAGATAACATCAACTACAGAGCATTCGAATAGTTGAGCTTATAAAAATGAACGCTGCAAATCTACCTACACCTACCCCACGATCTAACCATGCCCAAATAAAATGAAAATGGTTTTCTCTATTTCAGTATCGTAATGAGTTCATTACAGTACTAAAAGTAGTGCTGTAATGAAACTCATTACAGCATTGTTTTCAGTTATATTATTCGTTTTATTTTTGTCAGTACTGACCTCCGGAATCAAGTTTCGAAACAAATCAATTCAAATTCCGTGATCTGTCAAATATCGTATGTCACACCAACTGTCAAGATAGGGTAAGGGCACCGGTTGTGGCAATCGTTCCAGTTGTGGCCACTCGAGATCATTTTCTTGAATAAAACGTAGTACATGCGAATTAGCCATTGAAATTTGCCTTCTTTGCCATCCTCCATTATTCCTGCACCAATTGGCAAGCACATTTCTTAAGAGAGATAACGAAATTCGTTGCTTTTTCATTTAGTTCTTGACATGACGGGGTAGTAGGCGAATGCTTAGAAGTGCGATTAAGAAACACAGGGTGTGTTTCCAATGTTTTTTTTATTTAAACATATGCGTTACAAATAGTAAATGTTTTATATCATTCTTATATCATGTTCTTCTATATTTTTTATAAAAAATTGAAAATTTCTGATTCTAACTAAATAATATAGTGCTGGCCACAACTGGATCAAAAAAAAAGTACGATTCGCTACTTGTAGCCACTTAGTGGCCAGAAACGGATCGTACACACCCAGTTGTGGCCACTAGATAGTAGAGGATAGATAGTACTGCATCGTATGTAACAAACAAAGATGAAAAACTTAACAATTTGTAATATCATTGTAAGGATGGGGCTATGAATATAACGAGCTGGAGTCGAGTAAGTCTGCTAACATTTTTCCGAAATTAATCTTTATGATAAAATACTTTGTACCCTACAAGAAAAAAATATCAATGATCACCAATCCTAATTTGAATGTGATTAATCTCAATTTGAAGTTGAAAGGGTATAATTCTGTGCAATCTCCAGAAGTGGAAAACTGAAAATAGCATGAATCTCCAGACCTTCTGTGGTATTAGAAAGAAGATCATCACGAAAATTGAAGAACATAGGGCTGCTGATGATCGCGGACCATGTTTTGTTTAAAAAAAATTTTTTTTAGAAACCTAAATATTTCGATGAATTTTTTTATTCAAGTATAAGAAAGATTATGATTTTTTTACTATTTGTATCTATACTTTCATACAATTCTAATATATTTTTTGTTATTTATGAGAAGGTTTGTTGAATTTCGATGAAAGTGGGTATCAAACTGTGCAAGTTTAACCAAAACCGTGACTGGCCACAAATGGAAAATTGTGTGGCCACAACTGGTGGAAAATGTGGCCACAACTGGATAAATTGCACTCGCTCTCCTTTTCATTTTTTAATTATTTTATTCGCCATAAAGACAATTATTGCTTGGCAACCCACTAATCACAATATTCATACGGAGCGTTTTCATATTTTTAATTGTCGAGTCGTTTTGGGAAGAATCTGTGTATCCGAGACCATCGACGGATATCATGAAGATGATCACACTGATGTCTTTCAAGATTTTCCTGATATTTTATGTTATTTTGTTTACGGGGAGGCAGGTTTTTTCGGCTGAGGTTTTTTCCCCTGGCTGTATAGTATCGTATGATACAAGTGTTGATAGTATCGTATGATTCTATAGTATCATACAAAGAATGTTATGATACCCCGTTCTTTTTTTACCTCAGCTTAGGTACTTTTTGTTTCAACATTTATTGTATTATTTTAGCTCTCTTTTTCATACGAATATATATATATATTGTGAAGCTGTGCATGACTAGTGAAATGATCACAATGTGAAGTTGGAAAATGTCTTAAAGTGGCCACAGCCGGTGGACCCTACGAAACAAAAGTCACTAATCTCAATTTTCGTTTGAATTTCGAGAGTATTTCACAAAAATTGACTGAAATAGAGAAAATACCGTCTAATACTCGTTGCAGGAGGCAATTCCAATAGTATCGACAACTTGACATTTTCTATAAAATTAAAAGTCACAGGGTATTGTCATCAACGTCGTTGATAATGTAGAAACAGCTTGGATATTAAGTTAGTTTATTTTTTGTTTTGTTCATTAATTTAAAAAAATGTTATTGTTTTCTTCCTTCTATTTCTTTCATTTATTTCAAGGTTACGTCCAGAAAAATTGACCAGTATCATAATACCTTCAAACATTTCTTTTGGTTTTCATCTAATGTTACGCACAAGATACATTGTATACCTACTTACCAGGGCCGTTCTTAGGGTGTATGCCGCCCGCGTTAGGTTGAGTTCCAGAAGCGGCAAATCAGATTTTTCAATCCAAAATTTTTCTTCTTTGAAAACCAAAAGTCACCTGTTATTGGGGGTGAAATCCAAAAGACGCCTCTTGACTTGGCTTTTCAATCTCGACCACGTTTATAGTCAAACAACTGAATAAAAATCAAATTAAAATTATAAAGTAATACCGGCAGAAGGAGAACGTATAGTTTTTTGAAATTCTGATATGATTTTCATTTTGCCAGTATGCCAATCAGAATTCAAAAATTTTAATTTCTAAGAGGGGTTTAAAAAACTTGAAAAAAAAAAGAGTCTCAACACTATGAACTCGTCAGTGAAATACCTAAATTGAAGGTAAAGTCTATAGTTCCAAAATTTTTCAATTTCAAACGAAGATCCATATAATGCTCTATTCTCTAATTTATACGAAAGTAGGTGATTCTTTCTGTTTTTTTTTCGAACGTCGTTCGAACCATTCGAAAATGCGCCTTTGAATGAGTTTGAAGGATGATGAATGAAATTTGATAATAGTCATAGTTGAACCCGGTTCTCAAAAGTCTGCAATCCTTCAATTCATTTCGCGCACAGGTGAAAAATCGAAATTCTGACTCGAAAGGCCCTCATGTGAGATATCAGGCCAAACTTTGAAATTTCAAATGCAAATCCATCTTTTCATTGCAGATTAGGACTAAGAAGAAAATTTTTCATCCGAATTGGTTAAACCAAAAATTTTTTTGTATATATTTGGGCCCTATGCAACGTTATTTGTTCAAAAATCCGGAGGCATTCAATCAGATCAGGATACAAATATTCATATTCTGATACTGAGGTTCCTACTAATTTTTCTCGATGAATCGATCAAACCCATCGGATTTTGGGTCTTGAAGGGTTTATATGAGATGAGAGGTCCAAGATTGAAATATCGAATGCAAAAATTCCTATTTAATTTCAGATTTGGATTCAGCAGGAGATTTTACATCCTAATTGGTTGAAACAAAATTTTTCATCCATTTTTGGGCCCTATTTGCAGCGCTTTTCGTTAAAAATTCGAAGTTGGTCCTCATATCTCTCATGAATCCCATAGAACCCAAAAACTGATGTCCCAATCGTTTTCTCGAGAAAAATTATCTAGGACTTCACTATGAGAATATGAATTTTCGCATCCTGGTCTGAATTAACGCTGCGGATTCTTGAACAAAAAACGCTGTATGGGATCCAAATATGGTCGAGAAAATTTTTGGTTTCAACCAATTCCATTCAAAAATTTGACCATTTAAAAAAGACGGGTTTGCATATGATATTTAAAATTTGGGCCTCATTTCTCGTATAAGGACCCTATGGGCCCGAAATCGGATGAGCCCATTCGATTCAATATTTATATTTAAATCTTACATTAGCTTGTTTGAATGTTCAAGTCAAGAATACGGCCACCGCACTAGAAAAAAATTGTTTTAGGTCAAATATCGAATCGAAAAACGAGAACAGTGAAAAATTTACATGTAATCCGGATGTTTTGAATTTTTCTTACATACGAGAGCAGGAATCAGCAAAAATTAAAAAACAGGGGCGGCAAAAAGTCTGGCGGCGGCTCTGGCTGCCGCCCCTGCTGACTGCCGCCTGCGTGCGGGGCCCGCGCTGCACCCCCGGTAGGAACGGCCCTGCTTCTTACCACTTTTCAAGAAAATTTCATCGAAGCATCCAACTTGATTTCCATGGACGTCCACGTCCAAAGTAAGTTTGACATAATTTTAAATCGCCTTTGCAGCACCAGGCTACTTCTTCTACTCGTACGATTGGTCATCACCTTGTCGTGGTGTGCGAGCTTGAGTAGTAATGATCAATCCTGAGAACCATATTCTTAGGACGAGCAACGAAACTGAAAATGACCAGATCACCTTTCCCTATGATCCGCTCACAACAGAGGTTGACTGCGTTTCAGAAAAATCCCAAGGTACCAAGATGCAATGAAGAAAAAAAGGAAGGCATGCCGATTATAAACGAAGCACCAATCTGACTACACGAACCCGAATACTTTCTAGTTCTAATTCCAAGTTAGAAATCCATCCAGAGCACTAGGACTTTTTTTGAATATTGAATCTTTGGATGGTATGACCCAATGAGTAAAAATCAGTACTCTGCCTATACCGAACTCTCTTATTTCATCGAACTTGAACTTAAATAGAAACCAGGCCATTGTTAAGAAAAAGCTAGGATTTGAAAGCTTTAATATCAAATGATTCAAATACAATCGTACAACAAACACTACTGCTGACACAGTCTACAAGACTTATTATTATAACGATATAAGTAATCCAAGATAAAATTCGAATGCCTGAAATGTCAACACGTTAACCCTAGTCAGCATTTAAAAGGATACTGGAAAAAAAGTAATTCTCCCAGTGGAAAGATATTGATCTCCTAGTTAAATGTCTTGAAAAATGGCTCGTTCAATGCAGAAAATTGAAAGCGAAATTCGGCGGCGGCCTAACCCATTGCGAGTCTCCGCTCGGCAGGTCCTTGCGAGGCCCTTTGTCTTTCGGGAAAAGTATGAGATGCGAAAGTAGGTAGGGTTTTACTTTTTTGTAAGCAACATAATTTATTGGTCATTCCGTTGTTTAATTGATGTCGCATACATAAACGAAATTTTTGATGTTTTCCTGTCTGTAGTTCTTTCTCTCATTTTTTGAACGCATTATTAGGCTTTGCTTTGGTAAGTGAGCTTCTGTGCGGATCGTGGCTGTGTAATAGACCATTTTATGGTATTTGTAGGGTTGTCTGTTTTCTAATGATTTGTATTATTGTGTTGTGTTTCATATAAATTGTACATGATCTGTATTTTCAACTCTGAAGAAGCAACAATATATGGTTGCGAAACGTTGGCATTAGCTGAGATTTGCTGATTTATTTTACACAGTCTACAGTAGTGTAGACTGCCGTAGATATTTGCAATTCACTGCAATGCTTCATATTTCCTTTAAATTTTTCATACGGGATACCAAATATGTTTTCATGATGTTTAAGTGCCACAAACATAGAATGACAGCTCGAGTGCACATTGTCGACAATCATATGAAAATAGCTCATTCTGGAAATTCCTTCCGCGTTCAATTCATGAGCTTCATCTCCCAGCGTCTTATGAATTCCTTAAACTGTATGTCATCAAAACTTTTCTCGGCCATTTCTCTTGATGTTATGCAAGTGATTACTGAACACCATTTTCTCGATACTTATCGAGCAGATATGTGAAAAAGGTGTTGTAGGTATAGCCACATCTAAGTGCATGATTCACTTTGCAACAGTTTACTTATAACATTAGTCTATGTAAGAATGTCATACCATATGATGAGTGAAACTACAATTTCGTAGGTACTAGTTATTTTCTCTTCCATGGAATGGCATTCAATGACGAACTGACAATATGAATAGGTTAAGGATTTCACTACGGGATATAAGATAAAAAGACATTAATTGAGTCTTCCAGGATTAATGAACGTATTAAGAATTATTCCACCTGATATTTCGCCTACAACGGCGTTATACATCTTCTGAGGATTTTTGGCCTAAGATGGTAACTCGACTTCTGAGTTACTGACCGCTCTGTTGCAGGCTTCAATCCTGATCCCATATTTATAGCTCCGATAACGGAGGGAAAAGGGCAAGTGTTGATTTGTTCGAAGTTTCCTGGCCTATCGCTTCCACTTCGTTTCGTATTGATTCGGATCTTGTCCAGATACAACCATGCGTCATGTACCAAGGGCGTTTACTTTTTTCTGTTCATATTGCTTTTATGTTTATGACTCTCAATTGCTCTAGATTGTTTCATGTTTCTGCCGTCTAAGTGGGAGCGCCCACTAAAGTAGCGTGGTAGATAGCGCACACCAAAGTATCGTAGCACTGACATGTTGCATTCACTTCCTTCATAATTTCTTCCCACAACAAGTCTTGGTTTGTGTCTGTTGGCATAATCGTTTGATGTGTAGTCGTATAAACATGGTTCAGCCTATATTATTGAAAATATATCTATAGTGAAATTTGAATCTTCACTTATTTTCATAAAATTCCCGAAGCGTTTAAAATTTCAATTTTGAACCATCTTGCTGCGCTATTTCAGTGTGCGCTAATTCATTGTTTGTCATTGGTTCTAATCGAAGTATCATGCATCTTGGATGTTGTTCGTCAGATCACGCGCTACGCCAGAGCTTTGGAGGGGCAAAATAAAAATTATAAAAAAAACGATTAGGCGTAGGCGACATCAGTATTCCGTTGTGCTTAGAAACAGTGGGGTAATGTCGACATATTCAGCTCTAGTTTTCCGTTACAAATTTATTGTCCAGAAAATAAAACGAAAGGCAAACCATGGATTACTAAACAAATTTCCGATAATGGTGACCTACTTCGAGATCTTCATAAGATTAGTGAATACTGAAATGATCCTGATATTTCGGTAAGGTACAATATTTTAAAAAAACCTCATAAAAAATCTATTGACGAGGCTAAGAGAGACTAATATAGCAATCTATTCGCCATATCAAAAAATAAGTCGCGTACAGCTAGGGACATTATCAAGAGTGAGACAAATCGCGTTGGTAGACACGATCTTCTAGTCTAGAGTATTTTACATGTAAGAGCGGAGATGATAAGATGTACGATCTTAACTTGGCAGCGGATACCTTCAGTAAATAATTTGTCCATTCGGTACAGGAATTGACTGGTATGAAGTCGACTATAAGCGAAACCAATTTTTTTGCGGGGTATGAAATCATCTGACAACAACTTGTTTTTATTCCCATATTATAATAATAATAATAATAATAATAATAGTTCTTTATTTACCCAACAGGAATATCCCAATTACAGGGTAATATAATTGAATTAGCGAAGTGTTACACATGTATACATCTGAAATAACATAAAATTACATACTAAGAAATCCCATAAAACATTGGTTCACAAAGGAAAAAAATATATTTAGACATTCTTAATTTAATTGAAAACATTTATGTCCAGTCTATTAGCACTCTTAGATATGCGATAAACCGGTGACTTCTCAAGCATGTTCGTATTTGGTGTTGGCAAATGAAAAGTAAACGCTCTTCTTGCAGCCAACCGCGGGACACTTAAACTCATCCTAGATAATAAATAAGGTGAACTTATTTTCCCAATCAAGAGCCTCTGAGCAAATCTGGCGCACTGCACCTCGTGTCTCACTGGTAATGACGATATCTTCATATCATGCATGATGTTGGATAAATCGGCTCCACGTTCAGGATACCTTCCAGTTTGCTTAAACAATATATATTTGAAAAACTTTCTATGGATCTGTTCTAGTGGTTTAAGATGACACTGATATATGGGAAACCAAATCAAACTAGCATATTCTATTTTACTCATTACAAGAGCGAAATATAAACTTCTGAGAACTGAAAGATCACTGAACTCTCTTGTGGTTCTGAACACAAATCCCAAAGTTCTGCCAGCTGATGCGCACAAATTCTCTATATGAGGAACGAAGCTGAAGGCTGAGTCAAACAAAACTCCAAGGTCACTAATTTGGTCTCTACTGACGATGAATTGACGTGAAATGTGATAACTATGGTTCAACGGTTGTAACCTTCTAGAGTAAGTTACCTTGAAGCACTTCTCCATATTCAGTCTCAATTTATTAACCGAACACCAATGACTAATGAGCTGCAATTCCGACTGAAGCAGCATAATGTCCGAAGTATCACGTATCCGCAGGTATATCTTTAAATCATCGGCATATGCTAAGGCCGGACAACCCAGGGAGTCCAGGAGATCATTAATATAAATGATGAACAGTAACGGTCCCAAATTTGATCCCTGTGGTACGCCACTTGAAAGTACATATTCATCTGATCTAAATCCATTATAAAACACAAAATTAATTCTCTCCTGCAAATAAGATTTCATAAGCATCACATATGCCGGACTGAAACCAAAACCAGAGAGCTTATCCAGAAGGATACCATGATCGACACTGTCAAACGCACGAGATAAATCCGTATAAACCACGTCCACCTGTCCACCATCATCCAAACACTCCACAATGTACTGTGAAATTGTGGCCAGGTTAGTAACTGTAGATCTTCCTTCAACAAATCCATGCTGTCGGGTTGACAAGTGGGAATGAACGTTGAAATAAATATTCCCGTACAGGACCGCTTCATAGACCTTTGCGAAGTTGGACAAAACAGATATGGGTCTATAATTATGAATTTGTGATTTATCTCCCTTCTTGAAAATGGGGACAACCCGTGCTCGTTTCCACTTTTTAGGAAAGGTACATGTTCTAAGACTCAAATCTATGATGAGATATAAAGGCCGAGCGAATGCCGAACTGTAATCTCTTATTATAGACGACGGAATACCATCATCCCCTGCAGTAGACCGATTCGGAAATCGGGACATGATTAAACGAACCTCCTCCTCGGAAACTGACGGCACCGAAATCAACGGAAGTCCACCATCCGAAGTCGGGTTCTCGTACCCCCCAAGATCACGAACCTCCGCCGCATCAGCAAAATGATCCGCAAACATATTAACAACATCCTGCGGACTCACACATTGAACCTCACCTCTGTACATCACACCCGGAATTCTTGTAGATCCCTGTCTCTGATGAACGAACTTCCAGAACTCAGCTGGATCTGATCTAATATTGTCCTGCACAGTTGAAATATAATCGCTATATGCCGAAGATATGTCTCGCTTCACAATTGCACGTAATCTTTTGAATTCCTCATTGTATTTGACATCATGAGTCAAGAGCCACTTAGATCGATAAAAGTTCTTCAAAAGGATATTACGCTTGACCTCAACAGTAAACCATGGAGGAAAAATACGTTCGCCAGCAGTGTAAGTTCTACATGGTACATTTCTCTTCAGTATTTCATATAACTTCTCATAGAAATACTCCAGTGCATCATCAACGCGAACAAAAGACCGTAACTGATCCCAGTTGAAATCATCAATTGATGAAAACAATTCGTCGAAGTTGACCCTCTTGAAATTAAAAAACATGTAGCTTGCTCTAGGAAAACTAATATATTGCCTCCCAGATGATGGTCTCAACTCAATATTCAATGCAGGATGATGCGCATCCTCAGGGACGAAGGGACAGTCACAACCTGTAACATCAACATCAGATATCCCGCCAACCAGTACCAAGTCAAGCAATCTGTTATTAGAGTTATACACTGCATTATGTTGTCGCAACTTGAGAACATTACAAAATTGTTCTAAAAGCATTGCCCTGGGACAACCAGGCTCTCCCTCCCTGAAACTGGGTACATTGAAGTCACCCACAATGACTACAGTCTCATTCAAAGATTTGAGCTCCAGGGCAGATGTGAACAACTCAAGCTCAAGGTTGGATACGTCAGGCGGTACATAGACCACACAAATAACGAACTGAGTGGGCGCAGAACATTTACACAAAACAACATCAATCAAAGGAACGAGATCCCTCAGAAACGCATTATCAAGAATCCTGAAACGCACACACTCAGAAAAAGCAATCAAAACACCACCACCACGTGATCTGTTAACCTCTATGAAACTTCTGTCGCAACGCACAATACTATAACCAGCCGGTCCAATCTCGGCATCAAGAACAGACTCACCGAGCCAGGTCTCACTTATGCAGACTATATCAAAGTTATGCTCACACATTGACTTGAAAAATAGCGGTAGTTTAGTATTGAGTCCTCTAGTATTCTGATAATACACTGATACACACACACATTTATCTTCAACAGAAACACCCGACGGAATAGACCTGTTGGTACGATTTAGTTTTCCGATGTATTATCAACTATTGTGGGGACCCCATTGATGTGTCTTATTCTCAGATTATGCTCACCAGCAGCTAACCGTCGATCCAGCTCAGTTCTTACATACTTGTAAAGAGCCCTCTGTTGTGGAGTTCTATCAGGGGAAACAGAGACAGTCAGAAATTTTCCTTGGGATTTGATTTTTTTGAACCTACGCAGCACGAGAGGAATATGATCAGATGATGACAAACACACCTTAATAGGACGCGGACGTCCTTTTGTAGGGTCGAATTTTCCCAACCTACTTGGCTTCATGTCCGTATTAGGGAAATCACATTCCTCCAAAATATCCTTTACCAAGACTGTGTCTTGCTCAATTTGATCTCGCTTACTTATCCCAGCTTCAGCACTGCCGTGAATGATAATATTCTGATATTATAATGTCATTGTCAAATAAGCAATCTTCAGGCTTTGATGAGGTGCCATGTTCGCTTATGAGGCACGTAGCTGATTCAATCACAAAATCTCTCACTGATTTAGTTAATATTTCGTTTAGAGAAGGAGTTTTTCCATCAATTTTAAAACTCAGTATCATACGCCTCTAACTAGAGAGGAGTAGCATTATCTTCGGTATTCTCGAAGATTTTTGATAATGCTTTTTACATTAGATTATTATACTTCTTTGACAAACAAAAATTTTTCAACAAAAAGCAATTCGGTTTTTTATTCGGGTTTTAATGTATGTTAAGCAGAGTATGCATGCAATATCTGAGATAATTGAATTGAGTGAAACGAGTTTATTGCACTGTACTATGAAAGTGAATGATTTTTCAATTGGTGTAATGGGTGTGTATAGATCACCTTCTTCCAACTTAAACCTATGCTTGGAAGAACTGGAAAGTGGGGGGTTTCTTTACACTGAAAATATGTGCGAAATATTTGTTGGGGATATTAATATTGATATTTTAGAAGAATCTGATATCAACGAGAACAGATATTTGAATGTAATGACGCAAAAAGGTTATGTATCCCGCATTAACAAACCAACACGAATAACACAATGCACTTCAACATTACTGGATCATTTGTTTCTCAAATTTAAACACACGAACTTCGGCGAGGATGATATTATACCTATAGTATTCAGAGCGTGCATAACTGATCACCATCCAATAGGGTTGTCTTTTCAAAATATAATGAAACCTTTTATTGTCCCTGATCGCTCACGGCAAAGGACGGAAATGAACTATTCAAATTTAATAGATGAGATGTCGAGAGAATCATAGAATGAGGTATCGTCGGTTGTGGATATAGAAAAATCTTATGATATTTTCAAAAATAAAATGTTGTGTATATTAAAGGGGCATACTAAGATTGTTGATTTGAATAATAAAATTAGAAAGCGTAAAGCATGGGTGACACAGGGAATTGTTAAATCTATAATGCAAAGGGATCATATGGAAAAAATGTTGCATAAAAATCATGGCATTGAGAATGAAATAAGATACAAAACCTATAGAAATGAATTAATAGTATATTCTAAAACAAGTTGCAGAATGAGCTCCTATTCCAACACGAATGCTATCGAAAACTCGCTCCTTCGTCGCTCGTTTTCGATAGCATGAGTGTTGGAATTGCTTTCTGCAACGAGTATTAGACGATATTTTCTCTATTTCAGTCAAGTTTTGTGAAATACTCTCGAAATTCAAATAAAAATTCAGGTTAGTGACTTTTATATTTCATCTTGGCAGTTGGTGTGACGTACGAAATTTGACAGATTACGAAATTTGAATTGATTTGATTCGAAACTTGATTCGATCGGGGGTCAGTAGGTACTGACAACTACAAAACGAAAAATATAACTTAAAACAATGCTGTAATGAGTTTCATTACAGCACTACTTTTAGTACTGTAATGAACTCATTACGATACTGAAATAGAGAAATAAAATTATAAAACTGGCAAAAATTAATTATTATAAACTTAAATTTGGGGAATCCAAAAATGACTATAAAAAAACATGGAAATTTATAAATGAAGTTACGAATACGCAAGGAAAGGCTCATCGAGCGCAATTTAAGTTGAGGGTCAGGATAAGATAACTTCAGATTTCATAAAAAAAATTCATTCCTATATATTGAGACCATTATTACATCTAATAAACTTATCTTTCACATCATTTATGATGCCCTCGGACTGGAAAATTTCTGTTCTTACTCCTGTATATAAATCTGATAACCGAGAAAAAACAACTAATTATAGACCAATATCTGTCATTGGACCATTTCGCAAAAATCTTTGAAAAATGCTAAAAATCTAGAATAATAAGGTTTTTCGAACAGAATAAGAATAAGAATGAGAATGATAATGAGAATGCGAATGGGAATGGGAATGGGAATGGGAATGAGAATGAGAATGCGAATGGGAATGGGAATGGGAATGGGAATGAGAATGAGAATGAGAATGAGAATGAGAATGAGAATGAGAATGAGAATGAGAATGAGAATGAGAATGAGAATGAGAATGAGAATGAGAATGAGAATGAGAATGAGAATGAGAATGAGAATGAGAATGAGAATGAGAATGAGAATGAGAATGAGAATGAGAATGAGAATGAGAATGAGAATGAGAATGAGAATGAGAATGAGAATGAGAATGAGAATGAGAATGAGAATGTGAATGAGAATGAGAATGAGAATGAGAATAAGAATAAGAATAAGAAGTTTCGTGTGAAAAAAGGTTTTGGTTTACTTTTTTGGTACGTAGTTCGAACCACGATACTTTTTAAATCGAATTTACTATAGTGTAGCATTATTTTGATTATTTGGAATAATTTTAGGGAGTTCATGGCTCTCTAGATCGAAAAATAAAATGGGCGTTCTGACGAATCAAATATCATCTATGAGGTATCATTAGATGAAGAAAATTATGGAGATTTTAAAAATGTAATAATATACCGAGTTTCCCATTTGAAAATCCAAAGTTGATATCATTTCCGGAAAAACTGGAAATTGGATTTTTTTCTTGAATACGTCAAAAAGTGCCCTATAGTGAGTATATTCAATGTTCCAAATTTCAAAAATATAACAACAGACATAAAGGAGAAAATGGGGGTGTACCATGAGTCTGTGTCACACTGTATATGTAGTTGAATGAGAATACAAAGGGTTGAGAAAATTAAGTACCTTGGTGTTATGTTGGATCAACATCTGAAATGGGTTCATATTGCATTCTTAAATAAAAAAATTAGAAATATTTTTTATAAATTTTTCCAGCTACGTGAAATCCTAAATTATGGATTATTGAAGGCACACTGTAATTCACTCTTGTTGAATCCAATTTAAGGTATTGCATTATGATATGGGGATGTGCCTATAATAACACGTTGAACAAGTAAGCTATAACCCAGAATGCTGCCTTAAAGATTATTTTCATGAAACCATATAGGTACTCAACGGATTCATTATACGAAGGTCTTGGTATATTGAGGGTTAGAAATCTCTATGTTCACGCAGCTATCAATTATATTCATAAATTTGTTGGCCCAGATGATAATAAACTAAGGAACTATATCTCTAGATCAACAAAGCAAATGAATATCTTAGTTCCATTCAAGCCTACAAACGTAAAACAGAGATTCTTAACTTATTATGGACCACTTCTTTTCATAAGTTGCCTGCTGATGTTAAAGTTTACTTCGGAAATTCAAAAAAATTCAAAATAGAAACGAAAGAGTTTATATTGATGAATCAAAATTATTTTCTCTCTTCATTTTAGAACATTTATAATATACAGTTACTAAAAAACTTAATTCCATGCTCTAGATTTTTGACGGCTTCTGCCGGTTTCCGCCCGCCTCATATTCGAACTCATCCTCCTATCAACGCCTTTAGATTTCGGTATAGTTAGAATGATATTTTTTGGAAGGGGTAATTTGCATACAGGGCGCGCATTCTATGTGCGACCTAGGCCGATTTCTCTTCTGGAAATTCTACCTACTTGGGAACTATTATTATCTATTTTCGATCTGTTATGTATACAGGGTGACACAGACTCATGGTACACCCCCATTTTCTCCCTTGTTTCTGTAGCTATATTTCTGAAATTTGGAACATTGAATATACTCACTATAGGGCACTTTTTGACGTATTCAAGAAAAAAATCCAATTTCCAGTTTTTCCGGAAATGATATCAACTTTGGATTTTCAAATGGGAAACTCGGTATATTATTACATTTTTAAAATCTCCATAATTTTCTTCATCTAATGATGATATTTGATTCATAGATGATATTTGATTCGTCAGAACGCCCATTTTATTTTTCGATCTAGAGCGCCATGAACTCTCTAAAATTATTGCAAATAATCAAAATAATGCTACACTATAGTAATTTCGATTTAAAAAGTATCGTGGTTCGAAATACGTACCAAAAAAGTAAACTAAAACCTTTTTTCACTCGAAACTCCGTTTTGTCAAATGGTAGTATAATGGTACTCTGAAGTCATTCGAAAGTTCCATCGGTGGGGTATTCATCCATATTAACTTTTTTTCTGTATATCCAATACGAACACGATAATGGAGTTTAGACAAGTTTAAGTATCTTCTCGATTCAATCACAAGGTAGCTATCGAACACAAACAACAATTTGGAGTTAGATTTTTTTTTTATAGATATGTCAAAAAGTGCCTTATAGTGAGTATATTAAATGTTCCAAATTTCAAAAAAATAGCTACTGAAACAAAGGAGAAAATGGGGTGTACCATGAGTCTGTGTCACACTGTATATGATTCTTCCTAAGTAGATGAAACTTTGTATGTACGTAACTTCTGAATAAAATTGATTGATTGATTGATTGGTTTCCGACAGGGAGTTTCCACTGAACATGCCATCATTGATTCTTATCTGAATATATTGGCCCCACTCGATAAAGGTGGTCAGGTTTCGTGTGTTCTTTTCGATCAGAGGAGAGCATTCGAACTGTTGAATATAGGGTAAATTCTCTGCAAAGTTGAAAGCCATGGTGTTCGAGGTAATGCTCTGGATTGGCTCAGGAGCTTCTTGGTTGGTCGGTCTCAAAAAGTGAAGCTGACTAGGAGGGATCCCAATTTGTTTCTGGTATTGAGGAGGTGAGCAGCGGTGTCCCACAAGGCAGCATACTAGGGCCACTGTTGTTCATTATATTCAAAAATGATATATTTTTATGCTATTCTGACCAAAATAGATTTTCACTCTTTTCTGATGATGCTGCGGAAGTAACAACTTCAGACACTATTGATGGTCTCATCGTTAATGCGAGCCTAGCTGTAGATAGTATTAGTGAATATTATAAGGTAAACAGTCTCGTTTTGAACCATGAGAAGACTGGTATGGTTTTTTTTTTTCACTGGGGGATTTGAATAAGAGCCTACTTGCTAGAATCGGAAATCGAACGATACCTCAGAAGGAAGCAGAGCGTTACCTCGGTGTAATTCTGCATTCTAATTTGAGTTGGTCGGGACAGATGGATCACATTCTTTCGAAGCTTGCGACCCATTGTTATATCTTGTGGCAGTTAAGGGACCGTGTTGATTTGCCCTTGCTGTTACAATATTATTATGCGTATGTTCACTCGTGTCTGAGTTACGCTACTTTGGCATTGTTCCAGAGCTGGTAAGGTCTTCATTCAACAGGAAAAATACTTTGTTCTATGTTGAAGAAACCTAGAACATTTTCCTGCCGTGGTATATTCAGAGAACTGCGGATTCTAACGTTCCCATCTTTGAATATACTCAAATGCTCGATTTTTGTTAGTGATCCCACACTTCTCGGCACGTCTCGAAAAATAAATAACTTTTACAATTTTGAGTGTACTGGTAACGTGAATATTTCACAGCACAAACACGCTTTAACTGAGAAGAGTCCTATGGTAATGATAGTCAAATTGTTTAATAAACTTCCACACTGTTTGAAGTCACTAACACGCTCACCTAAGTTTGATAGTAAAATTTAAAGAAATTCAATAGATGGCTCATTTTATCCATAGATGAGTATTTATTGTACCAGTTCAAATAGTTTTTAAGGCGAATTATTTTATTTGTGGTTTGTTTTTGAATGATTCTCTACTGGTGGCGGCTTCTAGTATATCGGATGTTGTTCGTGTTGCTGAGAGGGGTTTTCTTGATGTTCTCATTTGGTGTCATTCAAATAAAATAGCGATTAATTCAAATAAAACACAATGTGTTGTTTTCGGTACGTCATATTCTAGAATAATTAAACCTGAGGGTATAATTTTTTCTGGGGAAAGTGTGAAAGTTTCCACCAGCACTAATTTCCTTGGTTTGCTCATAGATCATGAGCTGAGTTGGTCGGAACACATAAACTCTTTGCAGGGTGGATTAAACTCCGTTCTCTACACTCTCCGTGTTTTGGCGATTCAGTCAGACTCTGAATTACTAAGGACGGTTTATTTCGCCAATTTTCATTCACTCATGTCCTATGGAATCGTAGCATGGAGTAACAGTTCGGATGTTGGGAGAATTTTTGTAGTCCAAAAAAGAGCACTTAGAACCATGCTCGGTTTTTCTGGGAAGACATCCTGTCGCGGACATTTTAAGAACAATGGAATTCTCACTACAGCCGGTACTTACATTTTCAGATGTCTGCTTTTCTTCAGGGGAAATTATGATCTTTTCCAGGCATATGAGAATACCAATAGAACAAGACGCATCCACCCGTTTCACTTCCCCAAGTTTTCACTAACACTAACCCAGAAGAATATGGAATACATGTGCTTAAAACTATTCGATAAGCTTCCAAAAACCTACCAAACACTCAAGCAGAGTATATTCAAAACTAAAATCAGAAAACTTCTAATAGACCTTGAACCATACACAGTTAATGATTACTTAAATTTGAATTTTAAGATCTGAACGTTCTGCGCTTTAATGTTTTGCTGTGGTGACGTATTTCATTTTCAATGTATTTTTTTGATTATTGAAATAAATGATATTATTATTATTATTATTATTTGCGCTTTGTTCTGCTGACATATTCCTATACTTACTTTTTGTAAGTCTGATTATAATAATAAAATCTCAGGGCGTGCCGTGCCCCCCTGCCTTCCCCTGCGGGAACCTATGGATGCCCTGAATCAAAATCTGCCGTATACCCTTAGAAGACCGCGTGAATCTATAGAATGGATACTCTGGACGATGCAAACTGGTGAGACTATGGCTTCTTTTAACTCCTCCATAGTCAGACTCCTTTTCCTTAACGCGAAAGAGGCTTTCTTATAGCGGCAATCATGGATAAATCGTATTATCCACCTCATAACCCGCGACACAATGAAGATAATTAGGAAACTTGGACTCGAATAATGTGTAGATTTCAGTGGGCTCCTCTTTGTGAGTCGACAAAGATACTGAAATAGTTTTCATTTCAGGTAAAGTTTCGAAAGATTTAGAAACATGGTATGGTTAAGGCCAGTTAATCTTGTAATCACTCAGAATTCCAAAGAACATTCAGGAGAACAACTGAGGAAATCAACATCAGCTAGATTTTCGAGGCCGGGATCATGAGACCAAACTGCGAGCATTGTATCTTCTACGATTTAAGCCACTCTGTTAACAGCCAGGGTCTTTAGCTACTATTTTCGAGGTACAGGTTAATCTCATCTTTGGAATGCATAGCGTTACACATTCAGAAAAATGCTTTACCAAATTGGCCAACAAACACTCTCCAGAAAGTTCAAGTCGAGGAATCTTCTTCTTCAGCCCTCACACGTCCACTGCTGAACGAAGGCCTCTTCCATAAGTCTCCACTCGTGTTTGTCCTGGGCAACTCTCATCCAACCCGTCCCCACTGACTTTACGAAGTCATCTTTCCATCGTACAGGCGGACGTCCTCTTTCTCTATTACACGTCCAAGGTCTCCACTGTCACTGTTGAGTTCTTCTCATCCACCTACCGTCTTCTTTCCTGGCTATGTGTTCTGCCCACCTCCATTTTTGTCTTGCTATCCTTTCGGTAAGACTTTTGTTCTGGCTCTGATGGTAGAGTTGCGGATGCGATCTCGTGAGCTGACCCCCAGTATGGCCCTTTTCATTGCACGCTGGGTGGATTCAAGCCTCCGCCTACTCCGTAACGTCAGTGTCATCGTCTCCATGCCATATGTCATAAAAGGTAGGATGCACGCCTCATAAACTTTCTTCTCGAGGCACACAGGGATTTTCTTATTTTTCAATGTATGGCTCAGATTTTTGAAGCCGGCCCACGTAAGCCCAATCCTCCGATCGATTTCTGCTATTTGATTTTCCCTACCCAGCTTGATCTTGTGTCCGAGGTAAATGTAGTCTTCCACCGACTCCAAGGTCTCATTCTCTATGATCACATTCACTCGCTCGGGAGACATTACCTTGGTCTTATGAAGATTCATTTTGAGACCTACCTTTTTTGTCTCTTCATCGAGTTCTTTGATCATTTCTTCCAGTTCGCATGTACTATTACTGATCAAGATCAAGTCGTCAAAAATTTTTTCAAGATCGGAAAAAATTTTTTTTCGCAAGAAAAAATTTTGAAAAATTCCTTGAATTTGTGAAGGGCTTTTTTTACGATAGAAAAGAAACAGTAGAATTCTCTTCTGAAAATATCAGAAAAAAAATTTTTGTCAGTGAGAATTTCTATTTTTTTCTCGATAATTTTAGAACATAATTTTTTTAATAGTGAGATAAGGCATTTCCAAATATTCGAGATTTTCGAAAAAAATTTTTTAAATTTTTTCAGATCTCCAAAACATACAAAATTGAGTAAAAAGCATAAAAAAATTATAATTTATTCTTGAAACATCTGAAGTGCCGAAAAATCATCTCCTGGAAGATCGTACCCGGTTTGAAAAACCCTCACGACCAGAGAGCAAGAATTTGAGGATTTTGAATATCGAAGGAATTTCGAAAGATAAGTGTTATAACGTCTCCAACGCTGATGAACATGGTATCAAAGTGATTCTTCTGCAAGAAGCCCACACGGCAACAGAAAAAAATCTTCGTGAAAGAGGACAGTTGAAAGGTTATGTATTAATTGATTTTTTACTGAGTCCAATATACGGTTTAGCTTGATATATTTAAAAATAATCAGTTCGTAATGTTCAACAGTTTCAGAAAGGGGAAATTGATGGAGTTTTTTCATTTCTTTCAAATTTTGTGACATTTCTGTCATAAATATTTATAAACCTCCGAACATTATTTGACCAAAAATCTGAATGTTGATGTTTCTTAAAGTAACAAATGCATTTCTAAAATGCATTTGATTTATTCTAAATAATCGGTTTCTTTTCTGCTGTTGCCTTTTTTCATTTCAGATTAAGAATTGCGAGTCGTTTTGGGAAGAATCTGTCTATCCGAGCCCATCGACGGATAACATGAAGATGTTCACACTGATGTCTTTCAAGATTTTTCCTTTTCATAAGAATATATATATATATATATATATATATATATAATGGATAAATTATCTTTTATTGACCTAAACCTATTTTATATATATATATATATATATATATATATATATATATATATAAAAGGAACGAAAACATCCCTTAATTTTTCAGAATTTCATTCAATCGATCCAGGAAAACCGCTGAATCGACCGATCTACCGATATTGAAAAGCAAATTAGAGCTGAATAAACAGGCTATGCGGCCTTTGCATCGGTCTAGCTTGAAAAATGTTTCCCATGTGCGTAGAGCAAAAAAAAAATTTTTTTATTTTGAAAAATTTTTTCTTAGTGCTTCATCCGAGGATTTTATGACTACCGGTACTCTGAAAAATTGTCAACCAATATATTCAGAAACTAGAATCGTTGTCGGTTGATTTTTCTATTTCTCATACGACCATTTATAACTGAGATAAGTACAGCCTGTTCAAAAACACCAAGAAATTCGGAATTTTTTTCTGTTCCTTTAATTGTTGCGAGAAGTATATCATATGAAACTAGAGAAAAGCATTTACCTTCATCTTGAACCAATTGTCTTAGCACTCGTTGTGCTAAAAATGCAGAAGGGGTCAATCCGTAGGTAGGGTAAATGTATCAAAGAGTACGCATGTGTATAAGAGTACGCACCACTGTTATTTCAATAGACTGCCACCTTTTGTTGCTCTCGAAAAGCTTATTTCAATCGGATTGCTATCTACTGCTACCGACAAGATCGAAATCTGCAATTCTGAGCGTCGATTGGAAGAAAAATGGGTTAGAAATTTTAGTTTCCGCGCAGTGCAATATTCCCCGTTCAAAGTTTTGTGTTTGTACAGGTAAGAACTGGCACTTTGGATTCGTAGATATTAAATTATGTCACAATATGTTTCACTTCATTTCAATTCCTATGAAAACGGTAGCGAAATTTGTTTTTGTCATAATTACTGCCGAAAGTATCGAAATTCATGGATGTGTATAAGAGTACGCAGTGCGTACTTCTACATTCCTTATCTGAACCTGCAGAGAAAAACAAAGAAAAATGAACAAGAAATCAGAAGATGAGGATGTAATTTGTCCTAGGTGCAATGAGTTATATTCAAAATCATTAGAAGACTGGATTATGTGTTCCTATTGCGAAAAGTGGTGGCATGATTCCTGCACAAATTATGTTATAGGAGAATTCATATGCTCCAACTGTAAAGAGTAGTAGGTATTTTGTTTTACAGATTTATTAATAATACTTTGTTGAGTTAAATTAATTGAAAAGAGTTTTATTTTATTTCATATTCATGTTGTGATATTATCTTAATTAGTCACCGTTATGTTTGTAAAACAAAGTTGAATAAAGGGAAATGTTTTGGCTCGTTTCTAACTGTTTTTCATCCAAAAATGAGTTTTATAAAGAAATATTGTAATATGCCTACTCCTATGCACACCTGTGCATAAGAGGAGTACGCACTGGAAGTGGTCCAGGAAAAGTTGAATAATTTATTTATCAGTACCTTTATGGAGTAGAATGCTATTGAAACAATATTTAGTATTCATTTAAAGCGAAAAAACATAGAAAACCACCCTAGCATCGAAAATCGAAAAGATATTGAACTTAAATCACTAAGTGCGTACTCTTAGACACATTTACCCTGATGGTATTCAATTCGAATACAGAAATTGCATATGAACCAGGGGGGCGCAAATGTGTCAAATTTAGGACCTCCCAGGAGACGTTCATTTTCATTATGTCTTGAAATTTGAATTTTTCTGGTTGCTTTGAAAGTACCTTTCAAGACGATCGAATGGAGAGTATGATCTTGAAGAATTTGATTCGAGAAGAGCAGCGTTTAGTTTGAAAGGAAATGCCACGATGTAACGCCCCGCTTTATCACGAGGATGGGTACGAGGGAAATGGTCAATGGTCTCACGCCATATGCCATCATATCCAGAGGATCAAGCGGCGAATTCTTGTCATTTGATTTCCTATTCTGATATCGCGAATCTTGTACAAGAAATACAAACTTTCACCTAAGAGACACGTGAAAAGCTTACCATCAGATGAAGAGGGAGCTATAGAGTTTATCATAGGAGCGTTTGAATCGTTGGGCTTTGGTTTCGATTGATTAGTTTCTTTCGATCACTTCGAAGTGTTCGAGGAGTATAAGAATTTTTTGCGTTACAAACTCAATTTATTGTCTAGTCATAGGAATATTATTCTAAAAAGAACTTCTGATATTTGAATCTCAGTTATTCCAAGCGATATAAAACAACAGTAAATCTGCAAGATCTGGAATCTTCAAAGATTTAATCGAATTCAGGGCTCTTTAATGATTTTGTAAAAATTGTTTCAGCGATGACAGTGAAGAATAAGATAAAGCTTTGAATTGCAACAATTTTGAAAAATAAAGGGAATGCGTCTGAAATTCCGGTATGGCTGAAGTAATGCACCAAAAAAATGTCGTAGTTATGGGGAATCAATTGAAGACAGCTGATAACAGCGAGAGTTTCACCCTTTTTGAGAGTGTTTTTCAATTATTGGAATTTTTGTATTTTGTCTATCGTCGAATGATCATGCACCAACGAATTATATTCAAAGATTTAATCGAATTCAGGGCTCTTTAATGATTTTGTAAAAATTGTTTCAGCGATGACAGTGAAGAATAAGATAAAGCTTTGAATTGCAACAATTTTGAAAAATAAAGGAAAACAATGCGTCTGAAATTCCGGTATGGCTGAAGTAATGCACCAAAAAAATGTCGTAGTTATGGGGAATCAATTGAAGACAGCTGATAACAGCGAGAGTTTCACCCTTTTTGAGAGTGTTTTTCAATTATTGGAATTTTTGTATTTTGTCTATCGTCGAATGATCATGCACCAACGAATTATACAGGGTATTCTACAAGCTCTATGACAAACATTGACAGATGGTAGCTATGCTTATTCTGAACATTTTTTTTCCTATGAATATATATCCGATTCGTTTTCGTTTAGAAAATACAAGCATTTGAAATTATATTTTTATGATCAAATCATAATAATTAATGGAATTTTTGTGACTATAAAAATTGTTCAAAAGGACAACCTTCGGCTTGAATGCAAGCTTCACATCGATGAACTAATGATGCCGTTACTTGGCGGATCGCAATTGGGTCGTTTCATATTTGGGTCGCTGCATCTTGAATTTTATCAAGTAATTGTTGATGATATTAGATTTCGACATGACAAACAAGCTCCTCCACATGTCCTAATGAATAATAATCAATGGGATATAGATCAGGCGAACGAGGAGGCCTCCTTGACTTATGCATTTATTTCGGAAATGTTCATTCAGCCAACTGACTACTTGTCTTCTTCTATGTGTTGGTGCACCATCAAATGCTTGTAACTCCGAAACGAGAACGAAGCCTATGTTCATAGGAAAAAAATGTTCAGAAGAAGCACAGCTACCTCCTGTCAAAGTTTGTCATAGAGCTTGTAGAACACCCTGAATAAGGAAATGAATTATTTCCAATTATTTATTTTAAGGTCGAATGGAGGGAGTTAAACGCTCGGAAGCATCTGTGACACTTGACACTGAAGTAATGCTAGGCTAGTGGTGTGGTCAGAACTGCATCTTGTTTCGCTAAAGTATATCATGAGGCTAGAATCTCTTTAAGAGAAGCTTTAAATGCGCTGCAGCTGCGCTGTCCATACAACATATTACTTCACGTGTCCGATACTTGCTCTCGTGCAATATCTTAGAAGACATGATGCGATTGGGCAGATATAAATACCATCAGCAGATCGCCCTGAATCTTGGGCTGCTCCAAAATGGACAATACACTCACAGAGGAGTGGCGCACTTGGCAAGACCGTACTTAACTGTGGGAAAACCACAACGCTGACCTGCCTTTCCAACTACTTGAAATGTAGGTATATACCTACATATAAGCTGAAATCCCACCACTAAACGTGAACATTTTTGAAACATAGATGAATTCAAAATAGTAATCATCGAAATGAATACCATTTTCAATTCCCAGGCTCAGAGATCTTTTATCATGAGGTTGGAGAAATGATATTAGATTTTGTCACTGAGATGAGAGATATACCGGTTTCGGCCTTGTTGGGCCTCATCAGTATCCCGCACATCTCGATGTGCCTTCGTAAAGGCAAAGAATTTTCTTTTTCTTACTAAACGTGAAGTTAGTACCAAAATCTAGACTTTCGAATTTCTCAAAAACTACAATAATGCAATTAAAGTTTCATACGGCACTAATAAAGACAAATCAGGCACTAAATATTTATCATAGTTTCAGATTTAGTGCTTAACAATTGTTTGCGAACTTCACGGACCCATAGGAAGTTTAAGCTCTAACATAATTTTATTACTTAATAGTTTTGAGAACCCTGAGATAGTTTGGTACCAAGTCTATTTTTGTCATACTTTATTTCGTTTCTCTCAGAGCTATGCACGTTGTGATTCATCAAAAAAGTTATATTGTTCCGTAGTGATAACGAGTATTTATTATGATCAATTCATGATCTTTCATTCACGGTACGAAGTCATTTTGACTGTAAAAGAGACAAGTAAGAAATTTTCAAATTTCTCCCAGAACGCTGCTCTTCACGATCATCAAAAATTTTGTATCGTTTTATAGCGATGAAGAGTATATCACTCAATCAAATATTAAAGCAACCCTCCTCAATCTCTAAATGTGTCATTGTTTTGAAGAGATTTCTGAATGATGACCATACTCACAAAGATAATGGTTTCGAATAACTTGTTGGACCGAATACAAACTAGAAATCACTTTAGTTCAACATGGTGTCTCAGGAGGAACTTTACATCAAACTCCTACCATATAATATAGGGTAAACCATCAGCATCATGAAATGGCCAAGTGGCCACTTCTAAGTAGGAATGTCTTTTATATTTCCTTGCCAATAAAGAGGATGATTTATTCATTTGACTATATTTCTGGTGTTGTATATCAGAATTGAATGGTTTTTTCAGAATTTGTAACGCTTTTCAGCATCTGTTGGATTATGTATACCGAATATCATATTTTCAGTGCTGTCCCCAGAAAATCAATTTTGACTACTGATGTGAAAATTACCACCCTATTTGGCCATTCTCTGAACTTTTTTTACATTAATTCGAAACGCATAAACACAGGAATATAATTCAATCATTCAAAATTTTCACACTTCTGAAGGTGTTATAATGATCAAACGAAACAGGAACATTACCTACTCATTATTCCAACCTGAGAAGCACGAATCCAAAAAATTTCTTCATGAAACATTTTATAATGATCGATCAAATCAAAAATAAATGTTCGAAATTTTTTCATTTCCTATTTTTACATTTTGACTAGAATGACAATGATTCATTGTATGTTGTTGATTCTTATTGTATGCATTCAAGAAAACTCAAAAAATGAATGGACAAAATTAATATTCATGAAGTCAAACACATACATTAATAATTGTTTCCATATACCTACGATATTTCATATTTCATATTTATTCATTCATGTTACTACAGTGGAAATGACAAAAGTAAAAATAACGAAGTCAAACTGTTTACACAAGTCAAAAAAAATTTTAAAAAAAATAAAATAAAATCACTAAAGTGATATTGCAAAAAGAATATAAAATAATAGAGTCAACAAGCGGATCATAACGTATCGAGGTCACACTCTAAGAACTCTTCCACACTGTAGAAGGCATACTTACACAATTCATCTTTAAAACATTTTTTGAACTTATTCAGCGGGAGTTCCTGTAAATATTTGGGTATCTTATTCAGAAAACTCTTACCAAGGTACTGTGAGCTGGACTGTGATATTGCTAGTCGGCAAAAGTCATTTCTGAACAAACACCTATTTCTTATGAAGTGATCATGATAAAAACCGTTATTTCGGAATAAATTCCTCCTCTTATATGCAAATGAGGTGACTTCTAAGATATACAAACTGGGAAATGTTAGAATTCCCAATTCAATGAACTTCTGCCTACAATCATCACGATATCCGATACCTGCGACAACCCTGAGTGCCCTCCTCTGTAGCGCAAAAATTCTATGTCGAGAGGAGCTGTTACCCCATGCAATTACTCCATATCTCAGCATGGACTCAATTACTGCGAAATAAGCCACCCTCATAACATCCGCCGAGAGCCGATTGGACATACTTTTCAAAAGAAAGATACCTCTACAGAGTTTGGTGGCCAGTAGGCTAGCAAGGACCCCCCAACGAAGGGAAGAATCAAGCGTCACACCCAGAAACCTCACATCACCCAACAGAAGTTCCGACTCAACACGTCGCAGAGTAAAAAGCAGTCTGACCGTCTTACCCTCATTAAGCACTAGTCTATTCGAGGTGAACCACTCTCCAGCTTTCGCCAGCGCAGCATCCCCCTCCACAAATAACGATGAAAGGCAAGTCGATGACAAACTAATCGTCGTATCATCAGCGAAAAGTGTCAAATTATACATGTGAAGGTACCTAGGAAGGTCATTAATGAATATTAAAAATAAGAGGGGGCCAAGAACTGACCCCTGAGGTACCCCGAGAACAACATCCCCACACTCAGACCATTCATCACCAGAACATACAGATTGTTTTCTGTTCGACAGATATGAGCGCATCAATGCCAAACTGTTATCCGAGCACCCGTAGGCCCCCAGCTTCTGCACCAAAATCGAGTGATCCACGCAGTCGAACGCTCTGGCCAGGTCGAGAAACAACGATAAGGAATACTCACCCTCCTCGAAACACCTCAAGGTCCGACTCACAAAATCCATGACCGCATCAGAGGCCCCTCTTCCTCTTCTGAAGCCAAACTGCTCTCCGCAAAATAGACCATGCTGCTCAAAATACTTCAGCAATTGAGAGCAGAAGAGTCTCTCAAAAATCTTTGACATGACTGGCACCAACGAGATTGGTCGATAATTTCCCAACTGCTCCCTGTTGCCCTTCTTGAAAAGTGGTATAACCTTAGATATTTTCAGACAATCAGGAAAAGTACTACAGTCTATACATAAATTAAACAGTTTAGTCAGAGGGGTAACTAAGTTATTAATATTTTTCTTTATCAAAAAAGATGAAAAACCAAAAAAATCTGCAGATCTGCTGGGCTTCAAGGATGCCACAGCCGAGCGCACATCGTTATAAGTAACATTCGAAAATGCAAAAACACATCCACTCCTCACCGGAAGAACGCTCACAGGATCAAAAACCTGCTCTCCAAGACTCTCTACAGTTTCACGGCCAACGGATAAAAAAAAAATCATTGAACTCGTCACTGCTGAAAGGAAAAAGCTCTCTCCGGTTCCGTGTGTCCTCCGATTTAATCAAATTCCACATCGTCTTAGATACATTATTAGACCGTCTAATAATCTGATCGTTAGCCCTGATCTTTGCTTGCTTAATTTTGAACCTGTAAAAATTTTTGAGCCTGTTGTATTCTGATTTCGCTTTAAGGTCTCTCATCGAGTCAAGTTTATCCCGAATCATTCTGAGTTCTGGCGTGAACCAACTAACACCACGATCACGCTTACGAATCCTAACCTTCCTTACTGGAAAAGATGTTAAATATGCATTCATCAATCCTGAATTAAAAATTTCAAACCTTTGTCGAACATTAAGTTCACTATCATTGATGAAATCCCATGAAAATCGTTCCAACATGCAATGAAAATAATTCAAACCTCGGACGAAAAACCCTCGACTCCATGGCCCCAGAAGTACATCCAGCCGGGACCTCCACGCCAACCACCTGGGCACCGTGATCAGAATAATTTCAAAATTATTTGATTTATTCTGAATATTCGGTTTCTTTTCTGCTTTTTTCTTTTTTCATTTCAGATTGAGAATCGCAAGCCGTTTTTGGGAAGAATCTATCGACGGATAACATGCAGATGATGTCTTTCAAGATTTTTCCTGATATTTAATATTTTATGTTATTTTTTTTACGGGGTGGCAGGTTTTTTCGGCTGAGGTTTTTTCCCCTGGCTCTATAGTATCATATGATACTAGTGATGATAGTATCGTATGATTCTATAGTATCATACGAAGAATGTTATGATACCCCGTTCTTTTTTTACCTCAGCTTAGGTACTTTTTGTTTCAACATTTATTGTATTATTTTAGCTCTCTATTTTCATAAGAATATATATATATATATATACAAAATCAACGACTCTAGATGTGTAGTGATCTACTGAAAAATTAATAAAAATATTATCGATCGTGTTTAACCCCCTCGTTGGCTCAAGAACAGTGGAAATGAAACCATTACAAGCCATAACATCGCAAAATTCACTACAATTATTATTTGGACAATTAAATAACAAATTAAAATCACCCAAGATTGCTACGTAGCATCCAAAGCCGGTCAAAATTTCCAATAATTGAACTATTATGTCCATAAACACATTAAAATCACCACAAGGTGGTCTATATATTGCTACAGAAACAAGGTTATCATTTTAATTGACGATATTTCACAGTGCGATTCATGCGATAGTCGATTCAGTTCATCCACACAAACAAAAGTCAGTTCTGGACGACACAGTGTGATGACTCCTCCCCGAATCCTTTTCTTTCGGCAGAAACCATGAGCTACCACCCAGCCACACAAACTATACATGGAGAGCTCATGTTCCATCAACCAGTGCTCCGTCAAACAAATAAACTCAACGTTGAGAAGTTGATCCAGAAGCAACTCTAATGCTCCATTTTTGTTGTTTATACCTCTTATATTGAGATGAAATAAGGTTAATGGTCTTTTTTTTTAGTGCCTACAGTTTCTCCGGTTTCAGGCGGGGTACAAAAAAAATTTTTAAAATTATACCAGCGGGCCACTTGGTCTCGTCCATGATTTCGGTTTTGAATTTCGGCTCGAAACTTATCTTAAAACTGCTATTAGATCCCTTACTTGTTAGTTTAGAACAATGGATACTAATATTCGGCCACATTTCTGCAAGAAAAACTTGCATATCTTCCTGTTTAACATCACCCAGTATTTTTCCTACATATAGATTCATGAAAATAGGGGCACCTTGGATCTTATTTGAAACATTACTAGATTTACCAATAATTTTTCTGCCCTTAATTGAAGAATGTTGAGACGCGTTTTCCATTTTACTAGAGTTCAATGCATCTTTCTTACCGGATTCTCCGTTATTTACATTAGGTGACACATCCTTGTCACTTATGTTGTCATTCCCTGTTATCAATTTGCGCGATATGTCGCAGGTTTGATTAATCGATGTGTCGACGGAATGCTGATGTTGGACATGAGGACTACTACTTTTACCTCTGTGTTTCTGTGTAATCTCATCATTAGCGACCTTGATTCGATCTTCCTTGTAATGTTTATTATTCGATACAGAATTTTTTTCACGTTCAATTTTATATCATCCCTTTGGGTTTGACTGCTCTTTTGCAGAAGGTCAATGATAGTTGATTGATCTTTAATTCTCATTTTTAATTCCTCGTTTAACTGTTGCAGCAATTCATATTGCTTATTCAACATTTGAAGTTGGAAAACTGTACTCACTGCGGAGTGTGATGGCTCCAACTCATTGATTGGTGCACAATTGCATGCTTTACTGAAAAGACCAGTGAAGAATTCACGCACAGTTATGTTGACTACCTATGCTTTCAGGTAAATTCTGGTTCACCAACGTATCAATAAGCACACTTTTATTAACTTTATTCAATTCTAATGCGAGAGCTTCACTTTTATCAACTGATCCACTCGGCGACATCTTGATTATTCATATTCAAGTGATTTCTCACTTGGGCAGAATAAGAATGATAATTGAGAATTTTCTCATTGAAAAGTGTGAAGCTTCGAAAATACGCAGATTAGTCACAAATAATAGATTTGCTCACTATCATGAACTCAAAATTGTGTAATTTTATGAGAGCATTCAATAAACATTATCTCCCCAATGGAGATGAAAGTTATCATTCTCGATAAATTCACGATTTTTTTTAGATTTGTTGGCCCCTTATGAAACATTCAGGGGTGTGACAAAATTTTGAATGATTGAATTATATTCCTGTGCTTATCGCATTTCGAATTAATGAAAAAAACGAGTGACCTATAGGGTGGCCATTTTCACATCAGCAGTCAAAATTTATTTTTCTGAGTACGGCACTGGAAATGTGATATTCGGTATACATAATCCAACAGATGTTGATAATTTGTACAAATTCGGAGAAAATCATTCAATTCTGGTATAAGGTACCAGAAAGGCAGTATATTGAAAAGGAAAGTTGGGAGACATTTCGAAGTGACTATTTCGTGATGTTGATGGCGTAGGTGTAATGTAGACCCTGTATATATATATATATATATATATATATATATATATATACATATATATATATATATAATTAGAAAAGTGATAATTAATGAGGGATTTATAAGATACATGAAAAAAATCTAATGGATATAACCCTCAAGGATGAAAAATATATATATATATATATATATATATATATATATATATATATAGATATAAATATAGATATATATATATAGATATATATATATACATAAGGTCATCCTTCCATATGGTAGGAGTGTGTAAAGTTCACGTGGGACACCTGTAAATGAGAAATTGAGAGTGATCGACAGGTATTAACTGATAAGGTGGATAATTTGAACTTAATTATATGAACACAAAAACAATGCCACAAAAGAAGACCGGATCACGTACAAGAAAATAGTTAATGAGGAATCTTATTGAGACCTGAATTAGTGGGATACAAAATATCAAAATACGTTTTAGTATATCTGCATCAAGATAAGCCAGCAACTTGTGATAGGAAAACATCTCCGGAAATAGGACAATATGAAACTGAAGGAAAGAAAATGCTTCAAAGTTCCACCTTTAACTTTTGGTACTAATTAATATAGGTACACATTTCTATCTGACGGCTAGTAAATGATTCCTATTGAATTTCACGCTTCATCAATAAACCGGTTCATCATTGCGTTTACCACCCGCGTTTTCATGAAAGCGAATTTCGGAGAGAGGATAACGGGGCAAAATCCGCCCCCGTCGGCGGCCATTTATCTAAAGGCCGCCCCCTCCCGATCGCCCCGGCAGCAGGGTCCGTGCTACACTTTTAATTAACAGAGCTAAATCGTTTAATGTGTCCCCAGACATTACTTTAATCTGGTGCTAATTATAACAACCCTCCGTTCCACCCCCGACCCTCGAGCAGGAGGATCGCCGTCCTTGTCTGCGTCGGTATTCTAGGCCCGAGACGCTGCTCCCCCTCAGCTGGTTTTTGTCGTTTTCTCGTTACAGGCTATGTCTAATTCGAGCGGGAGGAATTTTTTCTGCTTTGATTTCTAATTAATCCATTATCATGAACTTCGACCGTTCAGTTTTTATTCCTTAAGTAGAGTAAGCAATCGAAAACTCCATATCAGTTGTGAAAAACTGCCATTAATTTTATCCCAATCTCTTCATGAGGGGGAAATATTATAATTACAGTTAAATTCGTTGTATGTAAATGATCAGTTAGAAATAAAGTCCAATTCCATAGCTTCAACTTTGATTCAGACTGAAAAAAATGAAACGTTCTTGATACCTGAAGTGTTTCAATCCACATCTTTTCACAAAGAAATATCTTCATCGAACAATTTTGCAGGAGTGAAAAATACTTCGGAGAAAAGATATCAAAGAAGAAGTGATTGGATTTCCTTAACAGAAATTATGAAGAAAGCATACTACAAGGATAATGGTAATATTATATTTCAAGATGAGTATTTGGGATAAAATAAAGGTAAATAATCCAAACGTTGATTCAATCAATGATGAGAATAATTCAATGTGAGAAAAATAGCAGAGAGGTTTGTACTTGAAAAATTTGATGGTAAGTCGAATGTCAATGCATGGGGGTGAATGCAATTTTTCGAAAAGGAATGACATGGAAAGATTCAACATTGATAAAGATGAAGATAAAGTGGAAATATTCAGAATGTTTCTTGATAAATGATAAACTATGCTTAGAATAGTCCAATTCTATGATATTCAAATTCACTCTACAGTCTGAGTGGTCAAAATAGAAACGAACGTTTTGTCACACTTTTGAAAGAAAAGGCTGGTCTGCTTGTAGATACGCATTGGCCTTTAAATACCAAACATGTTCTTAATTAGACTATACTATAAGAATAGAAGGATTAATGCTTGAAGTGAGTAGACCTATTGTTCAAGGCACTCTCATTCAAATCATTCCTGCAGGTCTACCAACTTTCATAACAGATAAGATAAATGAAGAAGATATATTTGAAACAATGGACCCTTTCAATGAAATTGGTGAGCTAGAGCATCTTGTCACCAAAAAAAAAGCCAATGAAGGAAAAAATGGTAGAAACCTGAAGAAGGATAGGAAACAGAAATGCAGTATCTGCGGAAAATTAAAAAAAAAGATCGGAATCATCCTCAATCGTTATGTTGGAATGTTGGTATAAAGTCAGGAAAAATTAAGTTGTAGGGCAAAAACAAATAAAACTAGTTAATAATTCGGGATTAGAATGTGAATACAAGTTGATACAAAAAACTGATTGTGCCGCCATTAATAAACATTAAGTTAGTATTGAATAAAAATTTTGTGACTCGGGTTCAAAACCCGAGATTACTAAAGATTAATACTGAGCACAGAAATAGGGACAGTAATACTAACTTGCAAATGATTTATGGAAGTAAAAATTTTCGATGTAGAAAACAAAATCAATGCATTCATAATAGATCAAACAAATTTTCATTAAAATTTTGTTATCAAACTAGATTGTATCAAACAATTTCACCTAAACCAAGTCGAAAATTTGAAAATAAACCAGGCAACTCCAAAAAGGGAAATCATTATCTGTAAGGAAATAATGAATGAAACTTCTCAAACCAATTCTAACCAATACGAGGAGAATAAAAAAACTTATCGATTCCTCAAAGAGGTGAAAATATAATGACTTGAAAATAATAGATGACAATTAATCAGCCAACTTCAATTAAGGCATCGAAGGAAAAAATTTCGAAATCGATGTGAATAATTTAACCTACAGCCAGAGATCAAAGATTGATGACTTGATAGCTGAAAACACATCCGTTTTTGCAGAAGATAAATATGATATCGCTGTAAGAGGTCCTATAGATGGACGATGGATGACAGAAATGAAATCGAAGAACAAATTTCGAAATTATTTGACAGAAAGCTGATAGAGAAATCATACAGCTCATTTGCAGCCGCAGTAACATTGACATTCAAAAGTGAAGAAATTAGGAAATCAAGATTGTGTATAGATTTCAGTGTTCATGTTTAGTTTTCTCACACAGGAATGTCATTTTCAGTGAACTTGCCTACCATTTGGCCTAAAAACATCACCAGCCATATTTCAAAAAATAATGTCTAAGATTATAAGTAAACATAAACTTTCAAATTTTACCGTGTGTTATATTGATGATTCTTGTTTTTTTCAAAAAGCTTCTCTGAACATATCGAACATCTGAGAAAATTATATCAAGCAATTAGACTTCAGGTTAAAATTTGTGGAATGCATTCGATAAAATATTAGGGACATATAATACAAAATAACTTGGTTAAACCATTGAAAGATAATTTAACTGCAAACATTTGTTTGCAAACATTTCCCAGTACCGAAAACACACAAAAATGTAAGTAAATTCAATTCCTGGGTAAGATAAACTGTTATCACAAATATGGTTCTAATATAATGTTGGATCCTCTCTACACAATCTTCTTAGAAAAGATCATGTATTCATTTGGACCAAAGAATGCCAAGAATCATTCGAAAAACTGAAATATATATTATATTATGCACTATACTATGCACACAATCAGTATTAACAATAAAAAGAGTTTAACGACGTTCATAATCCGCCGAAGAAAATATCTAATAATATGGACTAGTGAACATCTAGATCATGAAGTAAACTGCAGGAAACGTGCTGCCATCGAACCAACGTAGCAATAGACTGGTTGTCATCGACGAAGACGTTAAGCAGTACTGATGACGGGTAACAACCCAGAAACTAGTCTATTGCTACGTTGGTTCGATATTATTAAGTATCAACAAAACAAAACTCGCCTATAGATACATATCTATGCAGATGCTAGTTGGGTGTGGAAGGAGTACTAAAACAACCACAGCAAGATGGAGAAGAAAAACCAGTGTCATATTTCTCAAAGAAACTAAAGAACTTAGAGGGTTGTCATAATTTGGAATGAAATATTCTCCAGGTAAATTTGATACAGAAGCTGACTGTCTTAGCAGAAATCCAGTTCTAAATTCAGATGGAAACAAGGATGAACATTTAATAATAGTCAATATAATAAAACTAAAAGACACATTGAAAGATCTAGAAAAAAACTCCAGTATTAAAAAATTTGATGAAAAATTTTCAATTAAGAACAATGTTCACAACAAGCGAGTTCGAAAATAAGGAAAATCATATTATCAGGGCTTTCAGTATAAAATTTGTCGAATCTTTATCTAAAGACCTCACATATGTTTACAAGGTTAAGAATTTAAATAGCAATATAAAAAAGTATGCAAAAACTACACCACATGTATAAAAAATAAATCAGGATGTGAAAAGAAAATAAGGTTGATGTCTCATTGGGGCCAAGGACAAAACCTTTTGAAATTATGTCGATCGATATCATTGGTCAGAAATCTGAAGTAGTGATCCAAAAATTTTTCATTCTAAATAGGTTGGTGGTGTAAGGATCACAAATAATAAGTCTGTCGGCGTATCGTCATATCGATATTAGAAAAACTTTTGCTTAGCCGCTCTAATGTCCGGATACTTCGTTAATTAAGCTTTAATTTTTTTCGTTCTTGATACGTTCACTTATTATCATGGAGATATCGACCCTCACATAGAGAGGATCCTTTTGACTTCGACTATCGATATCTCAACAATCAATAATAACCAATGATTTCCCTTCAAAGGCTGTTCATTGCTATTTCGAAAAAAAAATTTTCTCCTTGTCACATTAATTTGAAAATGCCACGAAAAGCAGGTTTCTGGTTTCGGACAATCAAGAGCTGGATCAAACAAAAACTAAGAATGTAAAGTGTGCGATTTATAGTTCAATATCTCCACATAAATCCTACCAAAAGCCAGATCAATCCAGCCAACCTTTTTTTTTTGTTTCACTCCATCCAGTTTTTGAAATAATTAAAAGACCACGTTTGTCGCTCTGAGAAGCTCATTACCTTTCAAATATGAGAAAAAAAGTTTTTCCGAACTTTGGCACTATTTTATTGTAGATGTTGCTTAAATATTTTTCAATTTTCATTTTTAATGCATCAATTATTCAAAATTCGTCAATCAAATTTTAAACCTCTAACTTAATTTTGTCCTTTTCCACTCGCTGGTTCGGTGATTGCTTTTCTATACTTTTCGCGTATACATACATAGGAAATTATTTAATTAAACAGATTTTTTTTTCATTTTCATGATTTCAACAAAAACACACAAATACAAACAAAGAAGCGAAAATCCGACCGCCCAACCTCCACGTGGTAGGTTCGCTTTGGATAATGCCGGCGGTTTTTATATTCTTGAGGTTTTAAAATTTTTTATTTTTTTGAAAAGGAAAGTAATATTTTCGATCAAATTCTGGAAAAAAGTTGAAGTTTGAAGTTTCACCAACAATAATGATATATATATATATATATATATATACATATATATATTTCATTATATATATATATATATATATTATGACGAAACGAGTGAAATACTTGTTATAATTAATCCTGTTATAAGTAATCTTTCTTCAGAATGGGAATAAAAATTAATAGATTCTATACTTATCCCCTTCTGGAAAAAAATTCTTGTTGGAGAATAGATAATAATTATTGAAACATGAGAGTACCAGCACTTGACACATGAAGAAACCGAAATCAAAGAAGCCGCCTAAGAAACCGCCAATAAAACGATCATCTTGTAGTGATTGCATGGGCTATTTTATGAATTTATGACTTTTTTAAGGGCGCGTTGAGTACTATTTGGGTAAACAAAATTCATAGAATTCATCGTCACCGAAAAGTTTCCATAATTTTTGTTCAACCAGAAAGTGCTCAACGTGCCACAGAAAGTTATCAATTCATGAAAAAAAACCTCTGCCGATTACATAATAGCTAAACCGATTGGAAACCAGAAAATTGTTGCGAATTCAACTCTAAATCCTTTTTCCTCGCCTTTTGAATTACAAAAATTACATTGAGTGTTATGCTTAAAAACGACAGGGGGACTGAAATGTCAGGGGGCCATTAATTAATTTTTTGCATAGTGGTTGTTTATCATGTTCCGATTTTAGCACTAAGAAATAAATTTCTTCCGAGAAAATCAAAAATAAAAACATTTAACCGCTCATTGATTTTGGCGCCCCCTCAAGCTGGCGCCCGGGGCAAGCAACTCGCTTGTTCCCCCTAAATCCGGGCCTGCCTAACCGCCAAAACACAAAATTAAGGTGATTTCAGAAAACCAGTGGCAAACATTTCTGAAACCGAAGAAATTCGAACTATTCTCTTAGATCAGTATCCAGGCATCAATTCAAAAAATTTCTAGAACAGAAAAATATCAAATTAATTTTCACTGTCGTATATTCGCTTGAATGGTCTCTGACATTCTCACTAGACAACGAGTTTGGGACAGCAAATACGTGCTTCTTGAGAAATTTAAACTGTTAACATGTGAAGGACTGATGTGAAGGAAATTTAATCGAAGACTTATTTTGAAACTTTCAGCATTCTCATTTTGTACTCATTCAAAGACCACAGAAGAAAAATTTTCGAGCACTTTAGAGTGAATGGTTACTGAATAAATAATTGTAGACTTTTTTGGGTTGTTTGAAAGAAGGTCCAATCGACTTCTGAAGAGCTTTTGAAGATTCACTTCAATCCACCCAAAAATGATGAGCAATGATTTTTTTATTATATCAGAGCACTAAAAAAACTCGAGAGTAACATTTTTCGAATTAGTTTAAAATATTGCGAATACAAAATTTTATAGAAAATTGCATTTTTCAATAATGGATTGAACCTTTCATTCACATCTTTTCCTTCTCAAAGTCATCATTCGCATTAACATAGAAAAGAACACCTGATATTTTGAAGGACCTACAGAAAGTGCATCGACTTCTTCGCCCAAATTGTTTTTTGAAGCTCACGATTTTCAATACCACGCATATATCAAGAAAATCCCCACATCAATAGAAAAAGTCATAATTCATTGGATCTCATGGAAACAACCGAAGAATATGCGTGTAATATATTACCGGGAATGATTTGGGTAAACATCGATTGCCGGTTATTTGTTTGTTTTGTTATAATTCTGGGTTACAGCGAGCGATCAGCCCCATCGATAATGGACGGGTATATTAAAACGTAAGTGTTATTTAACAGACGCTTTATCAATTATCGATAGGGATAGTTGACCGAAGAATTAATTTGCACAAAGTGTGATAACAACCATACAGAACTCTTTTGGTATGCACATTTATGTGAACAGTAGCATATGATATGCATTGATGCTTGCTTGTTTGCTGCCTCTGTCCATCTGTCGTATCGATATTGTTTTAATTGACCAATTTTACGCCACTTTATCCACTCCTGTATTATTATCATTTTGTATACTTTTTTGTCCACTAGATTGATGGTGATAAAATGGTATATCCTTTTTTCTCTTCCTCTAAATTGAACAAATCTTTGGATTATGGATTGTTCTGATTATTGAACTTCTTGACGCATCCTGTTTGAGATAATGTAATGGGCCTTCTATTAGAATGGACAAGCATTCGAAGCAGTCGAATATGAAAGAGAGATGGAGCTAGTCACATTGATCACGTGAATTTTATCATTATTTCAATTGATTCAATTTCCAAGAGTGTCAAGCATTCTAGACAAATAAATTGTAGGATACTCCTGCATTAAGTCTTTCTTGAATTGGACCTTTTATACTTCGAGTCATTTGCTCTGATAAATGTCTGCGTCTTACAAATTTAAATTTTGTGAATAATACAACTCCAAAATTCGTTTTTGTAGATTTCTTCTTTTGACTCCATTGTTAAGCCTACAATGAAGATTTTATATCGAGTTTTTTTGGATTTCTTTAGTAATTCTTCACATATCTTCGGCTTTTAAGTTACCCTTGTTGGAGATGGAAATTCTTAACAAACTTCTTCTCATTGATTGGTTTGATTAAAGTTCTTTTCATTCGTAGCAAATGTTCCTATTCCAACACTTGTGTGTTTTGGTCGGTTGAACTTTTTCGGAGTACAACTTCTTTCAAATCACTCGCAATTGCATCGTTCTCAGTATCATGAATTGGTTGATCGTTTACTAAGTTGATTATAATGCTTCAAGAATATCGGGATGTCTGAGAGACATGATATGGAAGAACGAGCATATAACGGCAGAAAGCAAAGTCTACATTTACAAGACGGTGGTAAGACCAATTCTGACGTATGTAGCTGAGACCCGAGCCGAGACATCAAGAACAAACAGAGATGAGAACTACAGAGATGAGAATCTTACGCACAATTAAAGGGGTAACATTACGAGACCAAATAAGGAGCAGCGTCATGATGAAATTTCAGGATGTTGTTCGACTTGTACGATCAAGACGCCGAAACCGGAGGGATCATATAGAAAGAACGGGAAGTGATCCATTGGCAAAGCGGGCAAAAAACGAAAATCCCAATGCTCGGCGCCCTCCTATCCGACAACCAAAAAGATGGCATGAGAGCTGGACATCTATGTCACAGGACGCTGGATGAACAGAAAATAACAAGACATAGTCTTAAGCGAAAGAGGAAGAAGAAGTGTTCTTACAAGAAAACGCACCGTTCTTGAGATATGGGCGAAAGGCCGAAAAATGGGACGATATTTAGAATTAATCGAAATCATTATCGTCATGATAAATAGTTTCAGGCTTTCAAGACCAGATATATTGACATTAAGAGGGTTTTCCGGGCTTATTGGCCGTGGTCTATTAGGAATTATTTCACCTAACGTTTCGCCCACAACTGCGGTAGGCATCTTCAGAGGATTCTTGGTCTTAGATTGTAACTCGACCGCTGAATTTCCGAAAGTGATGCTGAATCCAGCATCACTTCTGAAATTTTCCGAAAGTGATGCTGAATCCAGCATCACTTTCGGAAATTCAGCGGTCGAGTTACAATCTAAGACCAAGAATCCTCTGAAGATGCCTACCGCAGTTGTGGGCGAAACGTTAGGTGAAATAATTCCTAATAGACCACGGCCAATAAGCCCGGAAGACTCTCTTAATGTCATTATCGTCATGATAGGTGAAATGAAATTTGTTTTACAATCATAAAGTCAGAATGATGAAAAAACTAAACAGGTAAGACAGGTTCTTTATTGTATAACTCTGTAAATATACAGGATGCAGCATTCAGAATATTATCTGAAAAACTTTTGAAATGTTTTGAATAAAAATCCAGGGCAGAAAAAAAAAATGAAAATAATTTGTCCTCTTGATAAACCAACCCTTTCAGATATGCATTAAATTGACAAGCAATGAATTTTCTTATAACTTGTAGAATTTTTTTGGGGTGTTCTGTATGTGGTATAATTTATAATTTTATAACAAACAGGAGGATCACAAGAATGAAAATTGTTGGTTAGTTGTTGAGGAATAATCACTGCCACGTAACTGAACCGAATTTTTTACTATGAAAAAATAAATTGATGCATTTTCATCAAGTGTCGACCTCCTCACGTAATTCAGATATTGGGATATCTGATGTTTCTCATCGATATTCCAATTTCATTGTAAAAAAGTCATTTTTTGTGCAAGAGAACACACATCTCACATTTACCTATTTACCCATGAATATAACAATAGCGATAACAGAAAGGAATTGAGGTTCCCTTGAAAGTCGTAAAAATGCTATCAGATTAAACAAAAATATTCGAATTCCGTGGAATCATTTGATATTCCGTCAACAACATATTATTTGATTTGTCCCTGTGAAAACTGCAAAACCTAAAAATGTAATCAGTGTCACCTTGAAAGTGTGTATTCAGTAGGTGCCTAATAACGAAAAACGTAGGGTGATAACAGTATTATTATTTGCAAATTATTTTTCTATTAAGTTCATATTCCTGATGACATGTGTCAATATAAATTATTATATCAGGTTACATTTTTGTAGTTGTTCAGGGGCGGAATAGGTTATACAACGGAATATTGTTGTCTCTGTCTCTCACATCGTAAGAATTCAATTTATTCAGCAAGATCTCGTGGGGGACACTATCGAAGGCCTTACTTAGATCATCAACACGGGACAGCCCCACGTCCTCACCACTGTTTTAGACATCGATATTTGTTTCTAGGACATCAATCATAGCTGTTACCTACAGTTGATTTTCCTTTTCTGAAGCCCAGGATGAAACATACAGCTTTTTTCAAGAAACCATCGTTCAACACTTTAAATAAAGGAATTATGCTTTTCAGTATTGAAACCGAAATGCTATAGACATGTGTACTGTTTTGTTTTGATAGTCTAAGACCTAAGAGATCACGGTATTTAAGGAAACTTCATTTTGAGTTCAGGTTAGTCAGGTATACCATCACACGTACCCTAGATGAAATGGGGATTCGGGATTCGCTATTTTCCCTATGTAATGGTCCCTTTGAGGGTGGCTGGAAGTTCAGAATGGTAAAAATTGACTTTTTTAACGTGATAGTAGCAAGTCTGCCTTTTTGATATAATGAAGTATACAATTTTGCTCCAATAAAAAATTCAATAGCAGACACTTATTCCGGTTCTGAGTGTGTTTTTAGGTTCCTAATCTGCAATCATTTTAAATAGTGGAGGGTTTTTGATTTTTGTAAATTTTTCAATGGAGTATGGAGAAGTAATTAAAATTGAAAAGTCGATCATGATTGTCGGCTGTTGTAAGGTAAGGTACTATCGCTAGATATGCAAGACTCTCGAAGATGTGCTATCAAATTACGCGTAATTAAGATGATTCGATATTTATAAAATATTTAACCAACTACCATTCTCATTCGCATTGGCAGTTCTTTTGAAAAGCAAAGTAAACATTGGTCACTGGGTACTTGAAATCTAAGTGATCTTTATTCTTGAATATAGGCTTCATTCAGTAAGGAGAAACGCTTTGCGGTTCTTTGTAATTGAAGTCGTTAATTTATTTGCTCAGGAGCATACATATTATGATGTATGTACTGCTGATTATATTTCAAACAGATCGTTTTAAGTATAATTTGTTTTTCCAAGTAATTACCAGTCATTGGCTCAAAGGTAAAGAAACCAAAGAATCCAATGTTCTGAATAACTAAAGAATAACAGTAATAAGTTCGAAACCCAGCGAATGATTGCAAATCAAAGTTATCGTCAGTTAGGCATTAGTTCTATCCTGAAATAAATATATACATATACGACCACTCAAGAAATTTCTATATTTTTCATTCAGATGTATATCTGAACATATACAGGGTGATTCACTGGTGAATCGTAGAAAGCTTGGTATATACAAAGGATACTGACGTGAGTCAGAATAACATATACAGGGTGTACCAAGTTCCACGTTCGACGGCCTGTTAGTCGTTTCTGGAGAACTTGACCTATTTGAAATCTGAAAATTGGGATTATGTTATTGTTTGACATTATCTACCGAGCTAAAATATTCTTGGAGCCTGACCTCTTTCAGTTATACATGGAGTGAAAATAAAATGTAAAAAAAAAATTTTTTTTCGAACTTGATAAAGTATGCAATTCGCAAAAATGTTTTTCAAAATATCGAGAAAAAACTGAAGAAAAAAGGGAGATAGAGTATTCATTATCATGTTTGTTGTTCTTATTCTGAATATCTTAAGTACTAACCATTTTCACATTTTTGAAGTTGGAGATTCTGAAAATATTGTACATCAATGCCGTCTTTATCATAAGGGCACACGGGGCCCGTGCCCATAGCCCTCCTTCTCGGGGGTCCCCGAAGGACCGACTATTTTTCTCACACGTTTACAGAATAGCACTATGACCATGGACATTGTAATGAAACTTGACGAATCTCTGATTAATTATGTCAATACCGCACGCAATAGTTTTGATCAATACGAAACGGCTGCTGAAAAAATCCATAGATATGGATATGAGATAGAATATATCGAAAGATACATTTGAAAAAAAATATTTCGAAGCGAAGCATCACTGTTTTTAAGGATCGTCAGTTGAGAGGCAAGGAAATGTTTTATGTAAATACTTTCATTCCCATAATCTTAATATATAAATCTAATTCGGCCATTTTGTTGGTTACACTATTCATAACTGAAGATTGGATGAACTGTTTGTTATGAATGATTTTTTTTTTATTCTTCTATGCGGGGTTAACATAAAATACATTAAAACTCTGAAAAATTTGATGAAATCGAAAAAAAATAGGAAATAATTTTTCTTCTTGCGAATAATATTAACGCATCTGAGTCCATATGTTATTACATCTACACTACGAAAAATTTTATGACGAAATGTTTTGAACAAATCTCCGCTATACCAATCCCAAGCCTGGGGTCTGCTTGAAAGAGAGGAGAAAGGAGCAGGGGGAGGAGTAACAACCTCGAAAAAAAACCAGGGTTCATCTGGCCCGGATGATAGCACCCTGTAAGGGCCCCTGCCAGTTTACGGCGAAGGTGCTGTCTTGTAGGCGGATGTTGGTTCATCAAAGACTAGAGGAAAATAACCTTGATTAAAAATTACCTGGTCCTCCAGGTTGGGGTTTCGACATTGGGCCAGCTACCCATTACGTGTAAAAAAAAATTTTTTGCTAAAAGTCCTAGTAAAGTAAGTAGTAAATTGGACGGATTCAAATGGAAAAGACCACGGAAACGGAAAAAGGAAATGATTTTTGGAACCTGGAACGTTCAGGGATTGAGAACAAAAGCAGAAGATGTGCTCAAGGGACTGCAGCAAGCAAAGATCGACATGGCAGTACTATCAGAAACTAAAAAAAAGGGAAACGGTATCGAATATAATGCAGGCTATATACACATTATTCGACGGAAGTCCATTGTGAGGTGTTCAATCAATGTAAGGGGTGAAATTAGTCTTATCCTCACTTATTCATTCGATTCATTTATTGTTAGGTCAAATACCTAACTACATGTTTCGGCGATATGCCATCTTCAGGTTATAAAATTGATCCGAGCGTTGAAGCTTAGTCATAACAAGAAAATCAGTCTAAGTTTTAAACGAATTTCTCACATTAATAGTTATGTTAAAACCAGAATGTCTATCTCATTGATGTCAATTTTACTTTCCAGTTTGTTTCCAATCGTACATCTGTCTAATGTAATTTTACTGTTCTGTTTTTAACATAACTATTAATGTGAGAACTTCGTGTAAAACTTAGACTGATTTTCTTGTTTGAAAATGTTGAAAAGTAAATTTGACATCAATGATGTCTATCTCATTGATGTCAATTTTACTTTTCAGTTTGTTTCCCATCGTAAATCTGTCTAATGTGATTTTACTGTTCTGTTTTTAACATAACTATTAATGTGAGAACTTCGTTTAAAACTTAGACTGATTTTCTTGTTATGACTAAGCTTCAACGCTCGGATCAATTTTATAACCTGAAGATGGCATACCGCCGGAACATGCAGTTAGGTATTTGACCGAACAATAAATGAAGCGAATGAATAAGTGAGGATAAGACTAATTTCACCCCTTATATTTATATACACATTTACAGCGGAGTACCAAAATCAAACAGAGCATGCAAAGGAGTCTCAATTATTATAAACCAGAGATACCAGAAATGACTCAGTAGTTGGAAGGCCATAAATGAAAGACTTGTTACAGCTAATCTTGAAATACGGGGGCATACACATAGGTGTGTATGCTCCGAACGAAGACGCATACCAAACCGAGAAAGATGAGTTCTATGGTTTGCTTGGGGACACAATCGCTGAAGTAGGAACTAAATGAGAGATCATACTACTCGGAGACTTTAATGCTCGAACGGGAAGCAGAGACAACGATTGCGTGGTAAGAAAATATGGCGAGGAAACATTGAACAATAATGGCCAGCGACTAATAGATGTGTGCAAAGAACATGAACTCAAAATACTGAACGGCTTCTTTCAACATAAGAACATACATAAATACACTTGGTATCAGGATACAAGAGACCTGAGATCCATCATAGATTATGTCATTATAATACAAAAAACAAAATGGTATGTTCAGGACACCAGAGTATACAGGGGTATAGAATGTGGATCAGACCACCACATCCTCACATCGAGAATACGAATTCCATTCAAAACCAGCAGTATGACAGCGAATCAACCACACGATCAGAAAATAGATCAAACCCAATACAATCTTTGGGGCCTGTATGACGAGAGCACAAGAAACCTTTACCAGTCTAGAATTGATGACAAACTGAAGGACGAGTATCTTACTCATGAGACGGATGACTTGTACGAGCATATAACCGGGTCGATGCACTGTGCGGCGTGTAAAGCGATTGGTCGCAAGAGAAAACACCCATACAATACAGAAAAGTATTATTACATGGAGTACAATTCTTGAAGAGCAGAGAAAGAAGAAACAAGAAGCTTATAAACAGTGGCTGAGCAGTAAGAACCTGAGCGATAAACTGGTATAAAAAAGTTTACAAGCAGACTTATAGTCTTGATTTCTTATAGAAATCAATTAGTCATAATAAAAACGAGACTTGGGAAAATAAATTGAGAGAACTGGAATACTTCATGGGTGGTACGAGATCCTCGGAGGCGTGGAAACTAATGAAAGCCCTGAGAACTAATGCATCCAATAAAACCAGGATATCGCCAATTCAAATGGAGGCTTGGCAGCAACACTACTCCAAAGAACTTATAGAAGATAGGCAAGAATACACAAGCATTTCTCCAACAAAATACACCATACAGGGCCAACATATTACTGTTACTGAGGATATGATAAAAAATATGATGAAAAATAAAAAAGCTGCAGGACCGGAGAGTCTACCTGCTGAGCTCTTGAAAAATGGAACAGAAAAACTAATTAAACACCTTCAAGAGCTTTTCACCCGATACATAAACGTGGACAGAATTCCACCATGTTGGAAGGAAGCATGGATAACACCCATCCATAAAAAAGGACCACGCAACAACTGTGATAATTATAGAGGTATATCCTTCACAAGTACCATGAGTCGCTTGTACGGAAAAATACTTAGAAATATTATCAAGAAAGAATATGGTCCTCAAGAAATAAGAGCAGCAGGCTGGATTTCGGGCTGGTAGATCCTGCATTGATCATATCTTCAGCTTGGTGCAGTTGAATGAGAAGAAAGTGGCGACAAATAGGGAAGTTCATCTACTCTTCGTGGACTTGACCAAAGCCTACGATACGGTACCGGTTCAGAAGCTCTGGAAAGTATTGGAACATTCTCCTATAGATAACACCATAATAAAAGCTGTTAAACAACTCTATGACGGCTCTGTGTCTCGGGTAAGGTGAGGGATAGGCAATCAGAGAGGTTCAGAACAACGAAAGGCCTTAGACAAGGATGTTGCCTTTCCCCAACATTGTTCAAAATATACCTGAAGAAGTGGAGGAGAGCATGCAGTGGAATGACCGAAGATACCACACTCTATACGTTGCACTTTGCAGATGACCAGGTGGTGGTGGCTCAGGACGCGAAGGATTTGGAGTTTATGGCCAGAAGACTATTCAGAGAATATGAGGACCTGGGTTTGTCGGTCAACAGAAAAAAGACTCAGTATCTGTGTATTGGTAGCAATAATGTAGAAGATCTCCAAGTAGACCAACACACTCGTATCAGCTCGTGTAGAGAATACACCTACCTGGGAGCGAAAATAGATAAACGGGGTAGAACGGAAAAAGAAATAGAAGATCGTATCCTGAAAGGAAGGCATTTTATCAGATGTCTGAATTCTATCCTGTGGGCTCAGCAGGTGTCTAGGGAGCGAAAGCACCAAATATACAATGCCTTATTCAAAAGTATAGTGCTCTATGGCTGAGAGACATGGCAATTAAATAAAAATCTAGAGCGGCGTCTGATGACCCTAGAAATGGATTTCTGGCGTAGATCAGCTGGTAAGTCGAGATTGGAACGAGTGAGAATCGAGGAAATAAGGGAGATTATGATGGTGGAAGACACGATAGTCGATGAAGTACGGAGAAGGCAATTAGTATGGTACGGCCATGTAGAAAGGATGAACGAAGATCGTATTCACAAAATGGTCCTGAAGTGGATACCCACGGAAAAAAGAAAGAGAGGAAGACCAAAACTAACATGGATTGGCGGAGTACACAAAGCAATGTCTGAACGAAACTTACAGCCAGGAGACTTGGAAAGAAGAGGTTGGAAGCTGGGTATCGGAAGGCGTAGAACGCTATAAAACCGAAATATATATATATATATATATATATATATATACAGGGTGAGTCGGGAGGAACGGACCTAACTTCAGGTGTGTATTCTATAGCTCGTAATAATATTAAAAAACTCATATGTTGTTATCCGATTTTCATTTGTTTTCAAACTATAGCGTCATTATAAAAAACAACATTTTCTATATTTGAATAGTTTCATTTATAGCATTATTTAAATAAATGCACGAAAATCCCGCCATTAACCTCGAAACACATTCGTCTGCGAAGGGCTCTCGATACTTTTCTGACTGATTCGTGCTTTGCTTTAATAAGCAATGCCGTATTTCTAATGCGTCGACTTAGAGCATCCCGAGTGTCAACTTTAACTTTGAATACCTCGTTCTTGAACCAGCCCCACAAATAATAGTTCAATGCTGTGAGGTTTGGAGATCTTGGAGGCCAACTAATAGACTACAGCGACCAATCCATAGTCCGAGAAATTCTTGAACTGAATATTGGTTGACCTTTTTTGAATATTCTAATTACCCTATAGTTTGAAAACAAATGAGAATCGGATAACAACATATGAGTTTTTTGGAATTATTTCGACCTGCAGAATACACAACTGAAGTTTGGTCCGTTCCTCCCGACTCACCCTGTATATATGTAAAGTACGTCATTGCCATACTTCAGATGCTGTTCCGTAAACTTGGTTATCTATGTTCCCTTATTTTATTGTTTATGCAGTAACCATAGTGATTGAGATTAATTTTATGATTTATATTGATTCCTGTTCGTCTATTGTGATATTTTCGATTTCATCATTACAGGTATGTTTTGTTGTAACTTTGTACATGAGATCAAAATAAATCATCATTACAGATGCAATCCTAAACATTTGCGAATTTGGAATCTTACAAATCGAAAATATCTGCTCAAAAATTTTTTTTTTTACATTTTATCATGTCAAAATATCGATTTTTCTTGGTGGCCGAAGCCAGCAGCACAAACGAAAAAACCACGGTTGTAAATCTGAAGAGAAGAAAAGCAGCTGAAGATGAGACTTGGTACAGTTTTCCTAGCGAATTTCAAGGACTAAGAAATCATGAGGAAATGGTCAAATTACAATCAGTGAAATTAGCTGTGAACTCGATGACATCAAGAGGACAGTTCAGAAATGTCAATGTAGTTCTTTCATCGGAACTGGAGAGAGTTTATAAAGATGATTCAGGTAATTTTGTTTTCAATGAATATATGTTGGAGGAGTTTCAAATATTGCATTCTACAAAACCAACTGAAACGAAAGCAAGTTTTACTGAACTCGTAGCGAGTATGAATAAAATGACTGAGCAAAAAGATGATTCTTTGAGAGAGTTTATGAAGCACTTCTCAATGGAAAAATTTTCTACTAAAAATAAAAATGTTGAAGCTTGGGTAAATAGTTTTGAAAAAGAAGCAGATCGATTTCTTTTAAATGGATCAAAACTAATAGAAGCATTCCGCTTATGTCTTGATGCATCAATGAACGATTGGTTTCTAAATGCTCAGAGAAGGTTAGGATTAGAAACAGCTTGGACTTTATGGAAAGAAGACTTAATATCCACATTCAGTGATTTGTCTTGGAAACAAATAAGAATTGCTTATAACTTTCGATATTTATATGGTTCCTATGTTGAATTCGTGGTTAAAAAAGAACGAATATTACTCGAATTAGATCATGAGATTCCTGAAGGTATCAAACTTAACCTCATTGTATTAGGTCTCCCGATTCAAATTCAAAATTCTTTGAATCGAAATTCTGTTATGAATGTTAGAGATTCAATTAAGAAACTGAAAAAATTCGAAATTTTAGTCTTCGTTATTAAAAGTGAAACTTTCCATAATGAATTTTTAATTGGTTTGGATTTGGTGAAAGTTTTTGGACTCTGTCAAAATCAAAAACTTGAAATTTCTCAAGATATTTCTGAACTCTCGAAACCTGATATGGAAATTGCAAATTTCAATCTGAAGAATTCTTCGGATTTTACATATCCCAAAATTAAAGATTCTGCCCAAGTAAATTTTAATGAATATATTAACGTAAATGATTTTTCTGCTAATTTGGATCATTTAGGAAAAGATGATAAAATGGCGATTGAGAGTATCATAAATAAATATTCCACAGTTTTTGCAAAAGATAAATTTGATATTGGTACAGTATCAGATCATGAAGCTACTATAAAATTAATGGATCATAAATATGTTTCTAGAAAACCGTATAGGTGTTCAATTCAAGATCAAAAAGAAATAGATTCACAAATTTCCAAACTATTATCTTCGAATCTTATTGAGGAATCAACCTCTCCTTTTGCAGCACCCGTTACACTTGTTTATAAAAGAGGAGAAAATAAAAAGAATGAATTATGTATAGATTTCACAGCCCTAAATAAACTAGTTGTACCAGAAAGTCAACCTTTTCCTTTAATAGATGATTTGATTGTGAAAACTAGAGACTGTAAATGGTTTTCAGTATTTGACATAAATAGTGCTTTTTGGTCCATTCCGTTACGTAAAAAAGACTATTACAAAACTGGTTTTGTTACACAAAATGGACATTACAATTGGAAATGTTTACCTTTTGGCTTAAAAACCTCTCCAGCTATTTTTCAAAGAATCTTGAGAAATATAATTCGTAGAAATGGCTTAGATGAGTTTTGCATCAATTACATTGATGACATAATAATATAATATCCCTAATATTTCTCAGATTTTGGAACCTTTTCACAATTCACTTCGGAAAAAGTAAATTTTGAATGGACTTCAGACTGCGAAACAAGTTTTAAATTAATAAAAGATTATCTTTGCTCGGAACCATGTTTCGCAATTTTTAATCCTCGAAGAGATACTATTGTCCAAACTGATGCTAGTATAATTGGCATAGGAGCAATTTTAAAGCAGAAACAGGATGATGGGGCCTATAAGCCTTAAGCATATTTTTCAAAAAAATTAAATGAATTTCAAAAACGTAAAAAAGCTGTATTCTTAGAATGTCTAGCCATAAAGGAATCGTAAGATACTGGCATTACTGGCTTATAAATATGAACTTAGAAGTTCATACAGACCATAAACCTTTAGAAAATCTTAATATCCACTCCCAGACAGATGAAGAATTCAGACATATGATGCAGGGATGTTGCGGATATACGCATCCGCATCCGCAAATGCGGAGCTTCCGCATAGATTTCCACTTCCGCATCCGCATCCGAATCCGCAAAAACCAATGCGGATTTTCATGCGGATGCGGCTGTAATATAATTTGTCAGTTGCGCCATCTCAGAGCCAACAAAATATATTAGTGTTGCGTTTAGAAAATACTGAAAATATACTTTTTCATTTTTGAAAGTGTCAGAAACATGCTAGTTTTTCACTGTTACTTCTTTCTGTAGCTATTTCTGAAACCGAAACATTTGAATCCGAGAGGGTGGAATTTCCGACGCACCCCTCTATTCTGTTTATATTCATACTGGTAATTCTCTTTTCGAAACACTTTCCAAATACATATTTTATTATACCATCTGTTTTTTTCGGATAAGTCCGAAAACCCAATCCATCTCCTTTCTAACCACCGCCTGTGGTCCCAGTCCCCAGATTTCTTATCGCTCGTGATATTGAAATGTTATATTTTTACGATACCCTTTGTTTCAGAAGCATTTCAAATTTTGAAGGAAAGTTCAGGAACCAAGGGTCTTTCTTTGAACATGAATTATGATTCTCGAATCGGGGGAAACATTTTTATCTGATTTTTTGGTTGTCGAGGTTTTTTTTTAATTTGACCGAATAAATTCAGAGAAATCCCCAACAAAAAGAGCCAGATCTTCGTCCCGCCCGATGAGTGAGAATTGTCCACGTTTGTTTACCTAAACAACCCGGGTTGTTGCAAGCTCATAAAACGGTTATAGGGGCTACAAAATTCGCCTAGTTTGACGATTTTTGGGCATCTGTTTATGATAAAGATTAAAAAAATTCAATTTTTACTTTCCGAATATGGCATATTGGAAAAAGTGGGAGTTGCCATAAGGAAAAAATGGGCGTATGCTCTTCGCAAAAAAACATGTAGGTAAATAGTTACACTTGATATACTTAATACTAATTAACTTCAATAAAAGTGTTAATAACTGCTTAATCGTTTTATTCTCTGCTCATATACTATTTTCATATAAGATCTTAAACATCCGCATCCGCATTCGCATCCGCGGATGTGAGTTTTCGAAAATCCGCAACCGCATCCGCGGATGTGAAAAAATCGGCATCCGCAACATCCCTGATATAATTTTTTATTTATCTCAATATAATTTCAAAGTGAAATATGTCCCAGGAAATTTTAATTCAGAAGCAGATTGTTTATCCCGCAATCCCGTTCTAGATTCCACAACTTTGGCGGATGAATTCAAAGTTGTGAATTTTATCGAATTAAATAAAATAATAAAAGATCAAACCAATATTAAAAATACTCTACCATCTACTATCCGTATTATTAAAAAAGGCGATATTCTTTATACGCAACGTAAAAATTATCATAAAATAATAATTTCTCCAGAGTTCTGTCGTAATGTGATAAAACAAATTCATGATAAATTTGGTCATATCGGTCCGAAACAAATTGAAATGAAATTATCACCATTTTATTTTTGTATCAATTTGAGGAAATTAATAACCGATTTTTGTCATTCTTGTGCAGTTTGCATAAGGAATAAATCACGTATTCCATTTACTTATGGCCATCTCTCTCAATTAGGACCGGCTAAACATCCTTATGAGTATATGTCTTTGGATACTGTTGGTGGTTTTGGTGGAAATAATTCTCCTAAAGAGTATCTTCACATACTTGTCGATCATTTTACTCGTTATGCTTTTGTTCATACCTCAAAAAATCAGAAAGCTCATGATTTCATTACACTTCTGAACAGGCTTATTAATAAAGATATCAAAATAGGAACTCTATTAACCGATCAATACAGTGGTATCAATTCTAAAGAATTTAAATCTTTTCTACAGAAAAATTGTATAAATCTAATTTTTACTGCTGTCGACTGCCCATTTTCCAACGGTTTAAATGAGACGCTGAACCAAACTTTAGTTAACCGTATTAGATGTAGAATCAATGAAGACTCCTCTCGTTTGAATCGTCCGTGGTCTGTCATAGCAGAACAATGTGTAAAAGAATATAACAATACTATTCACACGTCTACACAATTCAGTCCTAATTATTTACTTAACAATATTGATATACAAATTGTACCAAATTGCTGTAAAGTTCAGAGAGATCTGGAGGAAGATAGGAAAAAAGCTTTTGAGAATTCCCAAAAAATTCATAATTTGAATAAGAAGAGAATAGATAAAGTTCGTAAATATCCTACTTTTGATGTGGGTGACTTTGTTTTCGTATCGCATGGAAATTGTTTGAATCGAAATAAGTTGGATGAAATTCGAACTGGTCCGTTCGAGATTTTGGAAAAATTTTCGAATTCTATTTATAAAATTGATTCTGGTATAAATAAGGCCGAATCAAACTTTTTTCATGTCTCCAAACTTTTTCCAGTTTTTTCTGATGCTCCGGGGTAGCTTCTGGGTGTGGGGATGTAAAGTTCGTCATTGCCATACTTCAGATGCTGTTCCGTAAACTTGGTTATCTATGTTCCCTTATTTTATTGTCTATGCAGTAACCATAGTGATTGAGATTAATTTTATGATTTATATTGATTCCTGTTCGTCTATTGTGATATTTTCGATTTCATCATTACAGGTATGTTTTGTTGTAACTTTGTACATGAGATCAAAATAAATCATCATTACAGATGCAATCCTAAACATTTGCGAATTTGGAATCTTACATATATATATATATATATATATATATATATATATATATATATCTCCATTCTACTATTATATATGTAAACAATTACTGTGTATTTTGAGTTGCCCAAACGGATGTTTTGGGGCGCATTGATTCTTTTGTTTGGTGACTTCCGACAACCATTACCGGTAATTCCAAAATCGACGGCTACTGATGAAATAAATGCTAAAATCATCAACTTCAAATTTGGCCTACTAATAAAGCTCTTAATTCAGTTGATTGCGGTTGGAATAATACCAATAGATATTTGCAGCCCACAAAAATGCAAAAAACACCTGCACCTCAAAAAGTGTTGAAAACTGAGTCTTTTTTTGTAACGCTACACGTGGGGAATGTGCAGGTGTTCACTGCCGAAACAGTTGTCCAATCTTTGGCAAAGATGAAGAAATAATTGACAGTGGCGACAGCCACTCAGAATCAGATTAATTTTTTGACACAAAAAGTATGAATTTCACTTGAATGAAGTGAATATGAATAAATGAAATGTTTGAATGATATTTTCATTTTGTTATTTTGATCAGATAGAGGTTGCTTCCAGGGGGTGAAAAATAAAAATAACTAAAACTTACATTGATCCAAAATACTGTTATAAAATTGATTGAAATTAATTAATTATATTGAAAGAGACCCATTTTTATACATTTAATGCTGAAAGGGGGTGTTTTATACGGTCTTGAAGTATATGAAGACATGAAATGCTACTCAGTCCCAAAAATTACTTTGATTTATGTTAGAACAAGTTTTTTTTAATTTTGGATAAACGGGATGTTTTCACCCGTTGATAACAATAAGCATAAATCGGCATAGGGTAGGAGTAGGGGACAAGCATAGCTTATATCCAAAATTTTATCAAAATCGAAGCATCTCGATAGAATTCGGAGGTAATGCCTAATTTTCGCCCTCATTGATTGGACTAATTGTACATGACAATTTTATCTCCACTTCCAAGGTATTATACCAGAATTGTTTACTATGATATTAAAGTTGCTTTTTCATTTATCGATTGAGGCAGTACGAAGTCTGCCGGGTCAGCTAGTACACATTTAAAAATAAGTTCGGCAGAATACCAGAAATTGATAGTCGATTTAGTTTTCTCTGTCAGTTAACAATAATCGAATATTGTTAGTTGACCAAAAAATGCAAATTTTTTGCAAAATGTTATCATGAAGATATTAATGCAGACAGTAGCGCATCCAGGGGGGGAGTCAAGGGGCTGCAGCCCCCTCCCCCAAGATTCATTTTTGTCAAAGAAAAATTGAGACTTTCTGACATACGTCATAAAATGAATGTTGGTGGAACCCTCCCGAAAATTAAACCTGGGTGCGCCCTTGAATGCAAATGAGCCCAAAACAGAATGTTATCATTTAAGACGATATTTGTAAAATGAAGCAAGAAGCAAAGCAATCAGAAGGGTTAACTCAATCTTAATAAACCTAATAATAATAACAAGTACCTAACCTAATGAAATCAAATAAATTGGAAAAAACATTTCCAAACGTAGAAATAGCTACGAAAATATTCCTTTGCCTGTTGGTTACCAATTTGTAGCGGAGAGCGGTCATTTTCGCAGCTTAGAGAATAAAAAATTAATTGCGAACAACAATGGTTAAAGAACGATTGAGAAATTTGTCAAATGTAGATAGAAATGAGTGATATCTGAAAGAAACAGTTATCTTAATCGTAACCAAAAAACCATATAATAAATGACCAAATTCTAGTGTGCCCAAGGGCGCCATCCTAGTGTAGGACGGCCTTGGGTTCATTTCCAGAATTATGAAAAATTCGTCACAAGGTGTTCCAAATGTTGGGTCATAAATTGGGATCAAGATGGATTCATAACTTCCGTTTTTCAAATTAGAACCCGATTTTTTTATGATTGCATTGAATTCTGCGGAGAAAAATGATGATGATGTTCTAATATGTTGATGATCCTAAAATTAATAATCTTGAGTTATTTAGGATTTTCTGATTATATGTAGTACGTAGCGTCAAATTAATGAAATCTGTTCCATATCGTATTTCATTTGAATCGAGCCCCTCGACAGTTCTTAGTATGTGGATTAGATGATACGCGGGAAACTTAGTGGTGCTAATTAGTATAGATGTTTAGCTTGAAAAAAAGTTTTGTGCATTCGTTGTAGGCCCTCTTCCAATTACACAAACATTAATGAGTAAAAAACACATCAACATTTTTTTTCGAAAGATACTGGTATTCCCTTTGTCACTCTTTACGTCAAAACATATATTTTGTATTTAACTAGCCAATGGTGTAGACTTTTATATTTTATTTTCATTTCAGGGCTAGTTGAAAATGGTACAATTTCACAAAAAAAGTCAGGATGTCGAAGATGATCTAGACTATTATAATTCAACACTTCAGCTTGCGCTACTATCACATAGGCAGGGAGCAACTTGAGGAATGAGGAATGTTCACAGGAATGCAAAATCGATCGAAACTTCGTCACAGTATAACCTATATGTATATGAAATCACTAGTTTTTGTTTCAGTCGAAAAGACCTAGTAGTTCGGATTTTACAACCCCGTGAATATTCAATTCCTCGCGGCGATGTGACGTCATACTACATTCGCAAATCGCACGGAGTGAGACGAAAGGCCCTTATATTGGACCCGGCTACGTACTGAACCTCGCAAGTCGTTGGATGTAAAGTGACGTCACACGGATCCATCGAACTCATGTTTATAACTCGATATCTCGGGCGCTATTTGAAGTATTCAAATAATTTTGGACACAATATTTTCATTTTCTACGGAGAATAGGAATATGTAGAAATTGAAAAATGTGAACATTCCTCATTAAGTGAACAGTTCGAAATTGTCTCGGTAATTCCGTACATAACTTTGAATCGAAACATTAAGGGTTTGCACATCAAATTGGTTTTGGCCTAATTGACTTTATCAAAGTAAACTTGAAAAATTTCAGTTTCGATTATTGTAGCTTTGTTACAGGGAGGTAGGTCCTAAAATGTGGAAAAGTATATCAATATCGAATGGATTTGAATTTAAAAATTTTTTGATTAGGTACTGTATTGTCTGAATATTCAGATTTGACTAGATTTATTGGGTACCTACCGTAAAACGGAGATATTACGGTAGGTACCCAATAAATCTAGTCAAATCTGAATATTCAGACAATACAGTACCTAATCAAAAATTTTTTAAATTCAATTCCATTCGATATTTATTAATTTTCCCCATCTATTTGAATATTCGGCCTCGTATCAGGCACCTCTATTTTCGGCTCTCAAACTAAAAACATAGTGAATGAACAGATTTGTATTTTGATAAATTTTTAGTAACTTTACCTCTGAAAACGACAACATTTATTTATGAGATATCTGAATTTAGAATGAACAATATAATTAACACATTTACGTCTTGAAAAACAAACAACATTTCGAAATCCTCAATGCTTTATGATTCTTCTTCTTCTTTCATGTGCCTTTTCCGGTCTCCCTGACGTTGGCGATCACCATGGCTTTATGATTACTACTTCTGAAAGCCTTCAAAAAATGGGAACAACCATTTTTACAAAAATTTGTCGACTTGGCTACCATTTAGCTCAATGCATCTCTGTGCTCGTCTAGACATAAAGGTTTGATTTTTCTACCTTGTTTTAACTGTTACCACTTTGTTGTCGAAAATAATTGATGATATTTTCGATTAGAGTTAAATTGAAAGCTATATTGCTATCATAGTTGTTGATACGAGGACTGATCAAAATGTCTCAAAAGTTTGGCAATAATGAATACAAATATGCCTAAATGTTGTCCATGGATTTTGTGATGGTAATAGAAAAACTGCACGGAGAGCTTATGAACGGCGGTTTCCTAACCGACGGTTACCAAATAATTGAACGTTTTCTAAATCTACCCTATGCCAAAGAATGCTTTTATCTTAAGGGTGGTTCCCAACCCTTCTCGGGGATAGACATAATTTTTATCTTATTGTAATTATATGCTCAAAAAGTTTTACTGATTCAAAATGCAAAGTTTGAAAAAAAAATAAGCACAAAGTGCAGAAAAATATAGGGTTTTTTCAACAGAAATTTTGTTTTTTTATTCCTGTACCATGAAAATTTACAAAGATATCACTTCTTTAAGGTAGGCTGATAGCGCGAGTATCGCCTTCCTTGCGCTCTCTTTAACCCTTCCTTAACCTTTTAAAAACTAAAGATTATGAATTGATGTAAAGGAAATGTGAAAAACTCAACAATTTTATTCATTTTTGAGCAAATACGAATTTCGGCGCAGATGTGAATGCGATCTACGACATCGGCTTTTTTTGGTAAGGGTAAAATCTTCGATCAAGTAGATCAAGATCGATTCAAGATGAAGCAAGTACAGACATTCTGCAGTAACACCATACAATGTGGAAATTCTAGAAGCTGGGAGGTACTGCGCAATAACCAAAGATACCAACAAAAAAGAAAATGAAAAATACTCACAGATTCACAAGAGTTCCTCAAAATAATGCGGTACGATTTATTTATTAAAGCCACAACCAAAAGTTCTGCTGTAAAATTGGCATCTCTCGTACCTACATCAGATGCTGTGGACGAGCACATTAAGAGAGCTTATAAGCCAATTCAATGGACCCCTCGCACTTACTAAGGAAAAGCGGCCCAGTTAATTTTCCCCATTTTTACATTTTATATTTATATACACTATAGAAACAATATATCAGATATTCACGAGATTCTTACATCTGGTTTGTTCTATAGGACATTTGAAAATAGCAGCTCCGAAAAACTGAATTTTAAATTTCTATAATAATTCTTCTAATTTTCAGAATTTTTTCAATATGCCTTGGAATCTGAATAACAAGAGATCACAGATATCCAGACACCTCCCATTTCAGTTTCGTTATACAGGATGTTGCATGAAGCTGTATAAGTAACTGAATGTAAGTTTGTTAGAGACTTTGGGACCACCCTGAGTTTTTCAAAATATGATACCATGAAGTATGTTGACTCTTGTAGGAGGTTTCATCAATGGACAAAAAACATCAGTTGCAAAATTATTCCAGTTTAAATTCGAATTTCATACAATTTTTCATTTTTCTTTGAAACTTATCTTTAGTTAGCACGTTAGTTATGAACAAGTCAATGTTGTCTTGAAATACGAAAAAAATTAAGCCAAGAAAATAAAGACGCCAGCGTCACGACGGTATCCATTTTTTCTCCAGAAACATTTCTTTTTCATCTTATCATTCGAAAGATAATTTCAGTCTGATTTGTTTCGCGAATATAATTTTTTTCCATTTCTAACCATCGGAGATCTGCAGCATATTTTATTTCAATTTGATTCCATTTATTGTTTTCTATATTGTGATTGTATGCCTTCATTTGGAGACATAGATATGATTTTGTGTCCTAAATTAAAGAAAGCAGTTTTCTAGAAAAATGTGCCTCTTCAAATAATACGAAATATGTGGCTACAGCAAGATAGGCCGCCATGCCACAACGCTGCCATTATGATAGATATTTAGATCAAGAATTCAAAAATGAATGGATATCGCCAGACCTAACGTCCATGGATTGATCAAAAACGCCCTATATAGAACAAACCGGATCTAAGAATCTCATGAAAATCTGATGTTTTGTTCCTAAGGTTGATATAAATATAATATTATGTTAAAATGGGGAAAATTCACTGGGCCCGCTTTTCCTAATAAGTGTTCTCATTGAATGTGTGGTGTGGTGTTCTAATAACAGATTGATTGGTCCGTAGGTGTTACTCCCCATTATAACTGGTGAAGTTGAAAAATATCCAAGAAATTATAAGAAAATCAATAATTTGCCTAATAAATAGTTGAGGCCGTGAGGCTTTCACGACTATATACTGATATTGAAAGAGTCTTCCGGGCATATTGGCCGAGGTACATTAAGAATAATTCAACCTAACGTTTCGCCTTCAACTGCGGTAGGCATCTTCAGAAGATTCTAGGTCAAAGGTACCTCGAACGCTGAATATCTGGCACTTGCCACTACACTACGCAGGAATTATACAATTTGTTGAATGATAGGGACTTCTGGCCAACGGATGCGTTGTTTAAA